>VXBP01005577.1:605528-632704 GCA_013400115.1 Rhinopomastus cyanomelas
GGGGGGGAGAGGCTGAGGGGAGACCTCACTGCTCTCTACAGCTACCTGAAGGGAGCTGGGTTAGTGGTTGGGGGTTGTAGGGTGGGCGGTCGGGCTGGATGATCTTGAAGACCTTTTCCAACCATTGAATCATTGATGATTCAATGATTCTGTGATTAAATCAGTGCTGAGAGGATTAAATGAAGCTACAGGCTTTATTTTTGGGACTTACCTGGAGTACTTTGAGGTTTAACTTAGACCACTCTTGGGAGGACCAAGACTTTGCCTTAAGATGTCCCTCTGAAAGTCCAGATGTGGGGAGCTGGGTTGAGCAGCACAGCTGGAGCTGGGTTGAAGAGCAGGGCTGAGTTCCCCGTTCTTGAAGCAGGTGATTCTTTTTTGTACAAGAAAGAGCTTTTTAAATCTGCATGATGCTCCGGGCTAAAAGACAGTTGAGCCCTCATCCCTGGAGGCGTTGAGGAGAAGAGTAGATGTTGCGTTGGAGGACAGGGTTTAGTGGTGATAACAGGGCTAGGAAAAGGTTGGGCTTGATGATCTTGAAGGTCTCTTCCAGCTGAAACTGTTCTATGATTCTATGAGAGCATCTGTCCCACACAGAGCCAGGAAGAACCATTCAAACCAGTACATCTGCCCTTCCTCACCCCACAGCTCTGCTCTTAGGCAGAAGCTGGTTCCTACACCCTGCACTTGAGCCTCTAGAGGGTCCCCAGAGGAGCAGGGACTGGCTGTGGCCAGTCCAAGGGGACCGGTGGGTGCTGCTCACCGCAGCTGCCCACAAGCAGCACAGATGGTGCTTGTGGGGAGGAGGCGGATGGGTCTTGGAGGGGCCTCTTGTGTAACTGACAAACCCCCAGCACCCCAACAGATGCTGGCCCATCCCCACTTTGCTGGGGGCTTTGAGCGGGGAGGAATTTCTGCAGGAGGGTTGGCACCTGGGAGATCCCCCATCTCGGGTGGAGATGTTGCTCCTCTCTTTTTCTCCTCCAGAAGCTCGACCCCTGCGACTCCCGGTCGGGTTCATCGGGAAGGCTGGTTTCCACCCGCTTCGTGCCGAGCAGCTGACATCAGATGCCATTACAGTGCCGGTGGATTGTTGGGAAAGAGGAGCCTGCCAGCTCTTGCTTGAGGGTCAGAGAACACCGAAGCCTCCCTCAAACACTGGAGAGCAGCCATGGGGTGAAGTGCTGAGAATCAAGTGTTTTCTGCTGCTTTTAGGACCAAAGATGGCCCAATCCATGATGCTGCAGGTGACGTGATCCCTGGCTCTAACCCATCAAGATGTCCCGCCTGTTCCCTTTGGAGCTGTCCCTGGAAAAACCCACAGACATCTGGATGGTGCTGGGGTCACAGAATGACAGAACATTAGGAACTGGAAGGGACCTTGAAAGACCAGCCAGTCCCATCCACCTGACACAGCAGGATCCCCCAGATCCAGTCACACAGGAACAGGGCCAGGTGGGTCTGAAATGTCTCCAGAGAAGGAGACTCCACAACCCCCTGGGCAGCCCCTGCCAGGGCTCTGGCACCCTCACTGCCAACAAGGTCCTTCTCACACTGATGGGGAACCTCCTCTGCTCCAGCTCACACCCGCTGCCCCTTGTCCTGTCACTGGGTGCCCTGAGCAGAGCCTGGCTCCATCCTCCTGACACCCACCAGGTCAAACCCAGTGAGAGGTGAAGGACTGGGCTGCTGAAGGGTCCTTCATCCCAGAGAGGTGGTGCTGGGCTCTGCCTGAAGCTCCTTCTGCTCCAGAGCCTCCAGCCTCCACCGTGTGGAACTGGGATCAGTGGAACAGCCCAGCAGTGGCTGGGGAAGGCGGATCAAGGGGAATCAAGAAGTGGAGCAGAAGTGGCAGCGATTAGTTGGTCCCTCTGACAAAGACTGAACAATGACTTCATTTAGTGCTGGTTGGATTCAGGGGAGGGGTCTGGATTTTCTCTTCATGATCTTTTTTAAATTATTTTCTTTTTTTCTTCTTTTTAATGACATTTTTTACTTTTATTTTTATAAATGTAATTTTTATGAGTTGACTTCCTCCAGATTTCATTTTCTCTTCATTCATTCTGATGAATCTAAATCTAACAACTTCATTAGGAGGGTTTAATTTTTATGGATTCCTTTTTCTTTCTTAATGGTGAATTTTTGTGGTGAATTTCTTTCTTTGTGAATTTGGCAGTTGGTTTACAAAATTATTAGTGAATTTGTTTAATTTTCTTTTTAATGTTTTTGTTTATGAATTTATTAACTTGATTGTTAATGTATTTTTGTTATTTAATTAATTTATTTATGAAGATGAATTTATCAGTTTGTGAATCTGCTAGTTTTGTACATTTTTAGTTAATTTATTATTTCATGAATTTGTTTATGAATTTGCTTATACATTTGTGAATTTATCCACTTGTGGATGTATTCATTCTTTAATTAATTTATGTATTAGCTTTTTCCATTGCACATTTATTAACATTGATTATTTTGTGTATTAATTTGTTTATAGATTTACTTATAAGTCAATTTATCAATTTGTGATATCTATTCATGAATTAATATTTATTTATTATTTTAGTAAATTGCTTATGGATTTGTTTATGAATTTACTTCTGAATTAGTGAGTTTATCCACTTGCGAATCTATTAGTTATTTCGTTAATTCTTTTTTAATTTTTTTCTTTATGCATTTATGAACGTGTTTATGAATTTACTTCTTAGTGAATTTATTAATTCCTGCATCTATTTATCAATTTATTAATTTATTTAATAATTTATTTGTGAATCTGTTTATTAATTTGTGAGTTTATTCATTCACACATTTATCAATTTTATTATTTTAGATTCATTTTTAATAAATTAATGTATTGGTTTATTAATTTATTAGTTTATTTGTCTATTATTAATTTATTAATTCCTTTATTAACTTTTTTAATTAACTTATTTGAATGACATTATAAATTTTGTTTTAATTAACGTCTTGCTTTTCTGCCCCTCAAACCCCTTTTTCTCTCCTTTATTCTCTCGCCGATAACGGGAGGAGGGAAAGGGAGGACCCCCTGGGGGGCCCCAGCGCTGCTCTAAAGCCCTTCAATGCCCGGGGGCGTGGCCTGGATTTAGGGGGCGTGGTTGATTGTTTGTGGGCGTGGTCGGCGGCGCGCGTAGCGCAGGAGGTTTGGCCGCCGCCGGCCGCCATCGCCGCGGCCCCGCCCGCCATATTGTGCCCGGCGCGAGGCTGGAGCGGCGGCCGGCGATGGGTGAGGGGCGGGCGCCGAGCGGCGCGGACGGGCCCAGGCACCGAGAGGGGCTGGGGAGAGGAGGGGGTGGGGGAGAGGCGAACCGGGAGCTGAGGGGTGAGGGCGGGGCGCTGGAGAGCCCGGCGCTGGCTCCGCCCCGCAGCGGGAGTGGGGCGGCACCCGGGCCGCGGCCTGGCCTGGAGCCCCCAGGGAGTCCCGGAGCGGCCTGAGAGCCCCGGGGCTACCTCCCTGTTGCCGGAGCTCCCCTGGAGCCCTCAAACACACTCCTCCTAGTGCCGCCCCGCAGGTCTCTCGTACGCCGGTGGGGTCGTGCAGCCCCTCCTGCCCCCCTACGAACACCCCTGACACTCCTAGAGCCCAGCCTGCGCCCCAAGGACCTTTAGAGCCACTTCTGCAGCCACAGCTTGTGCCCCCAGAGTCCCTACTGCGCTCCCCAGAGCTCCAGTGCTCCCCACTGCTCTTCTGGAGTCCCTGTTTGTGTCCCCTGGTTTCCCCATTTCTCCCCAGTAGTCTCTGTCAGCACCCTTGGAGTGCTTGTGGATCCTGCCTGCACCTCTGCACCCTCCTCAACCTGTGGCCCGTGCCCACTGTGCTTGCAGAGCCCCCATGTGAGCTCCCAGAGCTCCTACAACTCCCCCCACCTGCACTCCTGTGACTAGAATGTGCTCCCCCAGCTCTCTTCCCAGTCCCAACACTTACCTCTCACACTCTGTGGTGTCCTGGGCCTCACACCCACTGTCTTCACCATCCCACATGGCCCCATCCATCTGGTGGTGCATCCCTAGGGGGCCTAGTGCATGGACCCTCCTGTTCCCAGTAGTTACTGTGCGTCCCCAGTCACATACTAGGGTTTCCTGTACTTGAAGCAGCTGCCTCTCAGACTCCACTGGCCCGTCTGCTGGCACCTGTCTGGGGTATCTTTGCTTCCCTTGAGTCTAACCCTCCTTAAACCTTGTCCCTCGGTGTCCAGGACTACCACAGCAGGTTGCTGGAGGACTCTGGAGCTCAGTGTAACCTTTCAGACTGCTCTGAGAGGAGTCTCTAAACCTCCAGCAGGTTATCTCCCAGATTGCAATTGCTTAGTGATGCCAATTGGAAATGAGTGATGAGAGCTAGAAGTGTTAAGCATTTGCTGTGACCTGAGTTCCTTCACAGCTCAGATTTCACTGCTGGAAAATGGCTGTAGCATCACCCTGCCCTTTCTCTGAAGCTGTGTAGATTCTCCTCGACTTCAGCAGGATCCAGAACGGTTTTTAAAACCTTGGTGTTAATGTTACTACAGCTTCTGCTGTGGCAAAGAAGCACCAGCACAGGCAAGGTTGGGCTGAGATCTCATGGAGCTCCTCCACACAACCAACCAACCACAACCAAATCCTAAAAGTGCTGGTTATTATTTTCCTGTCTTAAAGGAACCCCCCCCAAAAAAAAAAGTCTGATGAAAAGAGGCTGGGGGGGGGGCTTCAGCCTGGAGAAGAGGAGACTCGGGGGGACCTTCTCCCTCTCTCCAACTCCCTGAGAGGGGTTGCAGCCAAGTGGAGGTCGGACTCTTCTCCCAGGCAGCCAGCACCAGGATGAGAGGGCAGGGCCCGAAGCTGCCAGGGGAGAGTCAGGTTGGATGTTAGGAAGCCCTTCCTCACAGAAAGGGGGATCAGAGCCTGGAATGGAACCCAAGGTCAGTAGTGGAATCCCCATCCCTGGAGGTGTTGAAGGCCAGCCTGGCTGTGGCCCTTAGTGCTCTGGTCTGGCCACTGTGGTGATGTTAGGTCCTGGGCTGGGCTGGATGAGCTCAGGATGATTCTCCAGCCTCGGTCATTCTGCGATCCTGTGGAAAAAAAGCCAGGTTTTGTGCTTTTGCAAAAAACTGGGTCAAGGGGGTCCTGTCATGTCCCACATTTACTGAATTCTTTGGGCAAATTGTTGAGGATCTCCTGAGCAGTTGCTCTGCAGGTAGAACAGGGGGAACACCGCAGCAATGCAGATTAAATTCCTTGAAAACCGCCTTGGGTTGGGAGAGAGGCCTGAAAAGCTGCTTCCTGCCTCTGGGGAATCCCTCACACACTGGGTGAATTCACAGCACCTCAGCAAGCTGCTGCAGGTCCCTGGAACTTGGTCAGGAGTTATCTGAGGCTTCATCTCTAGCCCTTGGCAAACACAGGAGAGACAGCAAGGGGCTGGGTGAAGCTGCTTTGGGTGTGAGTGGTGGGTTCATGCTGGTCATCAGGGTGCACTGAGCAGATAAGCCTCATGATAAATCTTTTCCTTTCAGTGTTAAGGACTGAAGACATCAGCAGGCCCTGAACAGCGGAGAAGCCACCCCGACAAGCAGTCCTCGGCGCCCTCGGTGGTTATGGCAGGGGGAAGGCGGGGCCCCAACCGCACGTCCTACTGCCGGAATCCCCTCTGTGAACCCGGGGCTGCTGGCGGCTCCGGTCACTCCACGAGTTCCTCTGTGACAGGCGTGCGCTCCCGGACCAGGTACGGCCTGCTCAGCGCCTCCTCACACCCCGCCAGCACCTCCTCACACCCCGTCAGCAAGCCTGCCTGGGTCTGTGCAGGCACAGAACCATAGAGTCATCCTGGCTGGAAAGGACCTCCAGGGTCAGCAAGCCCAGCCCTTGTCCCAGCAGCTCCCTAGGCCATGGTCTCAAGTGCTCTGGCTACTCGCTCTTTAAACCCCTCCAGGGCTGGGGACTCCACCACCTCCCTGGGCAGCCTGTTCCAGTGCCCAACCACTCTTTCAGGAAAGAACTTCTTCCTAAGATCCATTTCTCCCCTGAAGCAACCTGAAGCCATTTCCCCTCGTCCTACCCTTAGTAATTTGGGAGAAGAGACCAGCAGCAGCCTCATTACGACCTCCTTGTAGGTAGTATGTTTCCCCATGACTCAGGGAGATTTTGACTCCTAATTCCCACCCAAAATCTCTTCCTGTAGTGTCAGTGTCCGTGCTGACACCCTACCCACAGGTAGTTGGGTACCTGAGACCTTTCAGTGCTCCACTGGATCGTTGTCAGACTTCCAGGAGTGTTCCAGAGCCTTTAGTGACCAGGGAATGGGAAGTCAGAACAGACTGACTTATGGAGTTCAGGTTGCTGGATCTGCTGTGCCCTGAGGTTGATGTCAGCTGGGGTAGAGCCTGGCTGGTTCAGGTGCTGTGTGGCCACAGGGGGTTTTCAGGTTCTAGCCAAGCTGGTCACGTTTCTGCAGCTGAGGTGGGGAGGAGGAAGGAGAAGCAGAGCACTGACAGCAGTGAGCGAGCAGGAGTGGCCTTAGGAGCTGCCTTTGGAGGAGATGTCAGCTCTGTCTTAACAGACTCTCTGCTACATCCCTAGGCCAAGGAATTCAGAGGGATCCAGTTATCCACACAAGTTGCTGCAAGGCCAGGGGAGGTGGAGCAATGCTTCAATCCTGAAGAGTTGGGGCTCTTCAGCCTGGAGAGGAGAAGGCTCTAGGGGGGACCTTCTAGCAACCTCCCAACCCCTGACAGAGGCTGTCAGGAGGCTGAGGAAGGCTGCTCCCAGGAGCAGGGAACGACAGGACGAGGGGTGATGGTTTGAAGCTGATAAAGGGCAGAGTGAGGCTGGACAGGAGGAGAAACTTGTTGAGTCTGAGGGTGGGGGATCCCTGGAACAGGCTGCCCCATCCCTGAAGCCACTCAAGGTCAGGCTGGCTGGGGCTGCAGGCAACCTGGTCTGGCGAGTGATGGCCCTGCTTGGTGCAGGGTGGTTGGACTGGGTGCCCTGTGGAGGTTCCTTCCAGCCCAACACAGTCCATGATTCTATGATCCTTACCACGAGTAGATGACACAGCACAAACCCTCACCCCAGTCACCACCGAGCAGTGTGTCCCTGGACCCTCAGCTGAGGGGTCCCAAGTGTTTTACGAGGGTGAGAGCCCTCGTGCTGCTCTGCCAGAGCACCCCTGGGCCTCGTGTGTCTGTCAAGGCAGAGAACTCTCTGTGTTGAGATTTCTGGAGGACCAGAACAGGAACAGAGGGGGTTTTTCTGGTGGATTTATTAGCCCTAAAGAGCTGCATCAATCTTGTCAGCTGGGGATTTCAGAGAGGCAGCTCAGGTTCCTGCAGCTTTCCCCTGACACATTGCAGGCTGCCAACCTTCTCCTCTAAAAATCATGGGCTGCTCCACCTCTCTCCACCCAGGGCTGGAAATCTTCCGCAGTCTCACGCTGAGCCCTCGGTGGTTTCGCTGTAGGATTTGCAAGGCGAGTCCATGCTCTCTAGTTCCTTCAAACCCACACCCAGATTCCTTTGGCTGTTGTTCTTTAGAGAGAGGAGAGATCTCTGGAGGATCCACGGGTTCCCTTCCCTCTGATGAGCTCCCAGGGGCTGTGTACGTGCTCACACAGGAATCCTCACCTCTCACTGAACTTGTTTTTCCTCCGTGGAAAGGGAAGAATGAGACAAGGGCTCGTGTTTAATTGCTCTCTGGTTCATGTTCAAGCACTTTTAGATGTGGAAAGAACAACCCCAGGCCTAAAAGCTTCCAATTAATTAAGAGGGCTGCTGCTTGCCCCTTGAGTAGCCAAACACAGCAGTGGCTTTTGACCCTGACTCCACACAAGGGATTTAATGTCAGCTGATGCTGCAGCCTGACCCGGCTCCATATCTTCCCTTTGCTGGGCAGATCCCTGCTCACATCTGGCTGTGCCAGGTGTCCTGGGCACCTTTGGGGTGGTGACACCGATGGTTTGGGGCAGCCCACGGCAAGAAGATGGGGTTTCTCAGGCAGAATTAGGCCACCAGCGTGTCTGGGCTGAGTGTGGAGGGAGGAGAGCTCACCCCAGGGGGGTCACAGCTGCCTGTCTCTGGTTTTACCCCACAGGAGTGGTTCAGGTACTGGCCTGTCCAGCCCGCCTTTGGCTACTCAGACCGTCGTCCCGCTGCGGCACTGTAAGATCCCAGAGCTGCCCGTGGAGCGGAGCGTTCTCTTTGAGCTTCAGCTCTTCTTCTGTCACCTCGTGGCCCTGTTTGTCCACTACATCAACATCTACAAAACAGTGTGGTGGTACCCACCGTCCCACCCGCCCTCGCACACCTCCTTGGTAAGTACTGGGAGGGGCCGCTGCTGCCCAACAGTAGCCACTGACTCCTGGGTTGGTAGCCCGAAAGCTTTCTCTGTGTGTGCTTAATGCAGACTGTATTAACAAACTCATTCCTGGAGGGATCCCGTGAGGGTGAGGGAGCTGGAGGTGTTGATAAGCACCAGTGAGGCCAGCAGGGCAGGGGTGTCATCCTCCCCCTGTCCTGGGCACTGGGGAGGCCTCCCCTTGATCAGCTGCTCTGTGAGTCTGTGATTCTGTCCCTCCTGAACTCTTCCTGACACATTCTGGGCACTGGCTCTCTGCTTGGCATCCTCTTCCTGGTCTTGGAAGAAAGAGTCCCAGGAGGACAGAGTAACTTGGGAGCTGCTCTGCTAAAGCAGGTTTCTGCTACCACGTGGCAATGTGAAATCCTTTTGGTTTTGTCACCACAGAACTTCCATCTCATTGACTTCAACGTGCTGACAGTGACAACCATCGTGCTGGCACGCCGGCTCATCGGTGCTATTGTGAAGGAGGTAAAGTCCTCGAGCAGATCTGTGAGGCTGTGGGTCCCTTCCCCAAACTCCTCTGGCCTTTGCTGAGGCACTTGGTGCTGTGGCCGAGTCACAGACCTGGGCAGGGCATCTCCCAGAGGGCAGAACCGAGCTCCTCACACCGTCAGTCCCGACACTCCCAGCCTTTCTGCGATTGTTTCTGACTCCCTGCCTCATTCGGGCTGCGGTGGTGCTGCCTCTTCCTCCTGAAGAGCAGGGTCTGGCCCTTGTCTTCTCTTGACTAGCTCTTGGGAACAGCCTTCTCCAGCCTCCTGACAGCCTCTGTCAGGGCTTGGAAGGCTGCTATAAGGTACCCCCAGAGCCTTCTCTTCTCCTGAAGAGCAGGGTCTGGCCCTTCTCTTCTGAAGAGCAGGGTCTGGCCCTTTTCTTCTCCCAAAGAGCAGGGTCTGGCCCTTCTCCTGATTCCTCTGGAGTTCTTCACAGAGCTGGGGTGGGCTGGTTTCTGGTGACAGAGGAATCTCTCTGTGCTGAGCAGGTCCAGGAGTGCTGCTCGGTCGCTTCCTGCAGGAGCACTGAGTGAGTCCTGGCTCTGCCCAGCTCTTCCTTCTCCCCGCACAGGCTTCGCAGAGCGGCAAAGTCTCCCTTCCGCGCTCTGTGTTCCTGGTGATCACCCGGTTCGCGGTTCTCACCGGCACAGGCTGGAGCTTGTGCCGATCCATAATCCACCTCTTCAGAACCTACTCCTTCCTCAATCTGCTGTTCCTCTGTTACCCGTGAGTAGCTCCTCTGCCCCTGTCTCCAGTGGTGCCTCTGTGCTCTGGGTGTCACTCAGGAGCAATGAAGCCTGAAAGTAAATAAGCACTTGGTTTCCTGCAGCTTAGTCTACCTGGAGCTTAGTCTACCTGGAGTCGATCTATTGGAGGGGAGGAAGATGCCACAGAGGGATCTGGGCAGGCTGGGTCGATGGGCAGAGGCCAACGGGATGAGGTTGAACAGGGCCAAGGGCAGGGTCCTACACTTTGGTCACAAGAACCCCCTCTGCAGCTACAGACTGGGGGATGAGGGGCTGGAGAGCAGCCAAGGGCAGAGAGGGAACTGGGAACACTGGGTGACACCTGGCTGAACAGGAGCCAGCAAGTGCCTGGGTGGCCTGGAAGGCAAATTGCATCCTGGCTTGGATCAGGAATAATGTGGCCAGCAGGGCTGGGGATATCATTCTCCCCCTGGACTGGGCACTGGGGAGACCTCCCCTTGAGTACTGGGGGCAGTGCTGGGCCCCTCACTTCAAGAAGGAGTTGGAGGGGCTGGAGCGGGTGCAGAGGAGCAACAAGGCTGGGGAAGGTGTTTAGCCTGGAGAAGAATCAGGGAGAACCTTCTCCCTCTCTCCAACTCCCTGAAGGGGTCAGGCTCTTTTCCCAGGCAGCCAGCATCAGCACAAGAGGGCAGGGCCTGAAGCTGCCAGGGGAGGGTTAGGTTGGATGTCAGGAAGCCCTTCCTCAGGGAAAGGGTGATCAGAGCCTGGACTGGACTGCCCAGGGCAGTGGTGGAGTCCCCATCCCTGGGGGTGTTGAAGGGCAGCCTGGCTGTGGCCCTGAGTGCCCTGGGCTGGCCGCTGGGGTGATGTTAGGGGCTGGGCTGGCTGAGCTCAGGGGGCTTCTCCAGCCCCAGCCATTCTCTGAAGGCAGTTCTCTTTCCAGTCCAGGAGTGGAAGTTACTCCAGGATCTCACAAAGATCTGGGGCTCTGAGGTTTTGGGTGGGGACCAGGTCGGGGAAGCTCGTTCTGGGGTTTGTGCTGAGGAGGGGATGGGGTCCTAGATGCTGCTCTGCGGGCCAGGGGGTGACACAGCCCCTCTGCACTCTGCCTCTCCAGGTTCGGGATGTACATTCCCTTCCTGCAGCTGAACTGTGACTTCCGGAAGAGCGGCCTCTTCTCCCAGGTGGCCAACATCGGTCCCAGAGAGACGAGCGAGGTGAACTCCCGGGGCCGGGACTACCTGACGGTGCTGAAGGAGACGTGGAAGCAGCACACGCGGCAGATGTACGGCGTGGAGGCCATGCCCACGCACGCCTGCTGCCTCTCCCCCGACCTCATCCGCAGCGAGGTGGAGTACCTCAAAATGGACTTCAACTGGCGGATGAAGGAGGTGCTGGTGAGCTCCATGCTCAGCGCCTACTACGTGGCCTTCGTGCCCGTCTGGTTTGTGAAGGTGAGGAAGGGCCGTCGCTGCTCGCGCAGGCGTCGCTCCTCCAGGTCTGAGGTGGACGCTGGTCTGGTTCTCTGGAGGTGACGAGACCTAGGGGATCCTGCTCGGGCATCCTGGGGTGGATCAGAACAAGGGAGGCTGGCAGATGGAGAGAGGTTCTCCTGCCCCGCTACTCTGCCCTGGAATCTTGTGGCCAGTTGTGGGCCACTCAGTCCCAGAAGGACACAGAGCTGCTGGAGAGAGCCCAGTGCAGAGCCACAGGGATGATGCTGAGGAGAGGCTGAGGGAGCTGGGGCTCTGGAGCTGGGAAAAAGGAGCCTGAGGGGTGACCCCATGGATGTTGATCAAGATGTGAAGGGTGGGTGTGAGGAGGATGGAGCCAGGCTCTGCTCAGGGGCACCCAGTGACAGGACAAGGGGCAGCGGGTGTGAGCTGGAGCAGAGGAGGTTCCACATCAGTGTGAGAAGGACCTTGTTGGCAGTGAGGGTGCCAGAGCCCTGGCAGGGGCTGCCCAGAGGGTTGTGGAGTCTCCTCCTCTGGAGACATTTCAAACCCACCTGGCCATGTTCCTGTGTGACTGCATCTGGGGGCTCCTGCCGTGGCAGTGGGACAGGACTGGCTGATCTTTCAAGGTCCCTTCCAACCCCTGATGTTCTGTGATGCTGTGACACTGGTCTGGTTCTCAGTTCTTAACTGGAACATGCAGGAGGTTAGTCAGGAGGGCTGCTCTGTGTGCACGGGCAGCCAGGTCAAACCCGTTGATCCCCCCGTGAAAAGTAAGAAGCAGAATCATCTGGGTCCAGCTGTGCTTGAGCTCCAGAAAGCAGAGAACAGTGTTGTCTTGGAGAAGCATATCCTGTCCCTCCAGCCTCCCCATGAAGCTGGGAGGACTCCAGGCCAACCAAGTCCTTTGCCCACCGACCTTCTCTGAGGCCAGAGCTCCAGGACCTTAGGAAGGGAGGCAGTGTGGGTCACTCAGGCCCAGCTGGTGATGGCTGATGGTGGCAGAAAGCACCATCGAGCAGGATTAAGCCCCAAGGCCTCAGTGTAGCTGCCCATGTGCTTCGTGAAACCGTGCAAACAGCCCCTCCTCTTGTGTGTCCCCCCAGAACACCCAGTACTACGACAAACGCTGGTCGTGCGAGCTCTTCCTGCTGGTGTCCATCAGCACGTCGGTGATCCTGATGCAGTACCTGCTGCCTGCTCGCTACTGCGACCTGCTCCACAAAGCTGCAGCCCACCTGGGCTGCTGGCAGAAGGTCGACCCAGCCCTCTGCTCCAACGTGCTGCAGCACCAGTAAGGAGCTCGCCCATGGGACATGGGCTGGGTGGGGTGGGCAGCTCCAGCTTTCCAGCCACCTCTCCTCCTCCTCCTCCTCTTGCTGCTTAAATCCAAAACAAGAGACAGAAGGTGACAGGGGAGCTCTTGGTTGCCTGGTCTGACAGCACCCAGACCTGGGCTGTGCTCTTGCTCCTGCTGCTTCTGGCCACAAGTAGCTGCTGTTGGCCACCGCACTGGTTCTGTGTCCCTCTGCCCTCCCTCTGCCCTGGCAAACGGTGGCAGGAGCAGCTCCTAGGTTGTGGTAGCTGGCGGTGGGAAGGCAGCAGCCCCCCAGTTTGGCTGTGGAGGTAGAGATGAGGGCTCTGTGTTTCCTGCAGGTGGACAGAGGAGTGCATGTGGCCGCAGGGAGTGCTGGTGAAGCACAGCAAGAACGTCTACAAGGCTGTGGGGCACTACAACGTGGCTGTGCCCTCCGACGTCTCACACTTCCGCTTCCACGTAAGACTCAGTCTCCTTTCTGGGCTCCTGGCTGGGTGGCAGCATCCTCCTGTCCTCAGCAGCTCGAGCTGGCTCCTCTGGGGTGTGATGGGGGTGGTGGCATGAGCTGCCTTCAGCTCAGTTAGTGGCCCCTGCCGGCCAGGGCTCTGTGCAGAGCCACCCACGGCCTCATGTGTTTCCAGAGGAATCCTAGAATCATCCTGCCTGGAAAGGACCTCCAGGGTCATCAAGTCCAGCCCTCAGCCCAGCACCTCCCTAACCCCCAGACCACGGCCTCAAGTGCTCTAGCTAGTTGCTTTTTAAACCCCTCCAGGGTTGGGGACTCCACCACCTCCCTGGGCAGCCTGGTCCAGTGCCCAACCACCCTCTCAGCAAAGAGCTTCTTCCTAAGATCCAATTTAAACCTCCCCTGATGCAACTTGAGGCCATTTCCCCCCACAGTAATTTGGGAGAAGAGACCAGCAGCAGCCTCACCACAGCCTCCTTGTAGGTGTCTGTAGAGAGCAAGGAGGTCTCCTCTCAGCCTCCTCTTCTCTAGACTAAACAACCCCAGTTCAGCCCCTCTCCCCAGCCCTGTTGCCCTGCTCTGGCGCCGCTCCAGCCCCTCAATGTCCCCCTCTGATCCTGTGGCACCCAAAACTGGCCCCAGTACTCAAGGTGGTCTCCCAAGCGCAGAGCACAGGGGCACCATCACCTCCCTCCTCCTGCTGGTTACCCCGTTCCTGATCCAGGCCAGGATGCCGACAGTGTTCTGGGCTACCTGGGCACCCTGCTGGCTCCTGCTCAGCCGGCCATCACCCAGCACGCCCAGGTCCTTCTCCTCCAGGCAGCTCTCCAGCCCCCCCGATCCTCACAGCCTCTTGTCAGAACCACCCCCTGAAGGCTCTGCCCTCCCTGGTCACTAACAGCAGCCTCCCCTCCAGTTCTTCTTCAGCAAACCGCTGCGGATCCTCAACATCCTGATCCTGCTGGAAGGAGCCGTCATCTTCTACCAGCTTTACTCCCTCATTTCCTCCGAGAAGTGGCACCAGACCATCTCGCTGGCTCTGATCCTCTTCAGCAACTACTACGCCTTCTTCAAGCTGCTGCGGGACCGCCTGGTGCTGGGCAAAGCCTACTCCTACTCGGCCACCAGAGACTCGGAGCAGAAGCTGAACTAGGAGCCGACGGCTCTGCTGCTCGGCTCGCGCAGCACAGACAGAACAAGGAACCCTCAGAGCTTTGTATTTTTGTTACCAGGGCTTTTCTTTGTCGTCGTCGTCGTTCTTTTTTCTGGCTGGTTCTTTTTTTGGTTTTCTTTGATAAACTGATGGAATTAAAGGAAAAAACCTATTTTTTTACTCCCAACCGTTGGTTTGTGTCGCTTTGTTGGCTGCTGGAGGCCCCCCTGGATCCCAGCCCCGCTCCTGGCCCTGGAGAGGCTTCTGCCAGTGAGAGTGGAGATGGTTGGAGAGGTGCAGATGCTGTGGGGTGGAAGAGGAGGGTCAGGGGGGCAAGGAGCTACTGGAGAGAGACCAGTGGAGGCTGCCAGGGTGAGGAGGACGCTGGAGCACCTCTGTGCTGAGGGGCCTGGGGCTGTTTGGAGAAGGCTGGGAGGGATCTGATCAATAGTTGAGTCTCCTTCTCTGGAGACATTTCAAACCGACCCGGCCCTGTTCCTGTGCGACTTGGTCTGGGTGATCTGCTCTGGCAGGGGGATGGACTGGATGGACTTTTGAGGTCCCTTCCAATCCCTAGTGCTCTGTGGATGGGGCCAGATCCTGATCGGCGGTGCCCAGTCACAGGACAGAGGGAAATGGGCACCAACTGTGATGCAGGAGCAGGAGGAAAATCTTCTTGGCTGTGAGGGGAGCAGAGCCCTGGCCCGGGCTGCCCAGAGGGGCTGTGGAACCTCCTGCTCTGTGGCTGCAGGGGACGGCTGTGTTGCCTCGTTATGATGACGGTTTAATTGTGGAGCCTCACTGCTGAGGGGTGCGGGGACCCACCGGGGAGCTCAGGGTGGGTCTTGGGGGTTTCTCGGGGCGGGGGGTGGTGGTGAGAAGCTCCGGCTGCTCCCACTTTGCCTCTCCCGCCGGGGCTGGGTGTTCCCTGCTCCTGCCCAACCTGCCCGGCATGTCTGCCCGGGGCTGGCGGTGGCGTCGGGGCCGGGAGGAGGAGGAGGATGAAGGGCGCAGCTCAGCTCCTCTCGGTGATCGGGGCTGGGGGCGGCTGGGAGCCGCCGCCGTCTCTGCCGTCGGGGGGCAGCGGGTCGGGGCCCGCGATGGGGCCCCCGGTACCGGGATCCGGCCCTTTGTTCCGCTGGGGGCTCCGCAGCCGCCAGGGGGCGCCAGGAGCCCTCCCGGTGCCGCTCCCGGAGCCCTCCCGGTGCCGCTCCCGCTCCATCCCCAGCCCCGCAGGACCCCCGTTCGCCCCCGTCTCCAACGAAACCAAACGCGGGGCGGGTCCCGGGGACCGGGACCGACCTCCAGCATCACCCCGCTGCACGGGAGCTGGAGGCGAAGTGACCACCGGGGTGACCCCGGGGGCGATGAGGGAGGGTCTCCGGCCCCAGCAGCCGGGGATCGCAGCCCTGGGCGGGGGGCAAGCGGGGGCAGCATCGCCCCGGCCCTCCCTCGCTGGGGACACGACGGGGCCAGAGGACACGACGGGGCCGAAGCGCAGCGGGAGGAAGAGGAGGGAGGAGCTGGGGCTGCTGGGGAGCTCTGGGAACTGGGGTGCAGCTGAACCCTCCTTGGACGGTGCCTCTGCCCCCTAAAACCAGCCGCTTCGCTGGTTCACGGCGTGGGAAGGACCCCCCAGCATCCCCCCACTATGATGGAGGGACCCCCCGCCCCAGCCTGTCCCCTGAGTCTGGTCTCATCCCAGTCGGGGCCAGATCCAGTCTGTGGCTGGGATTGCTGACTGGGATGGGGAGGCGGGGGGTTGGGGGGGATGTTGGGGCGCCAGGGGCGGGTGTGACGATGCCCCGGCCCCCTCCTCACGGCAGCAGGAGGAAACAGTCGTGTCCAGCCTTTCCCGAGGATGAGGATTTCCTTCCTCCCATTGAGCGGGGACCCCGGGGTTAGCACGCAGCCGTGGGGCACCAGCGATGGGGGGGCTGTTCCTAGTGGGGAGATGGGGAGCAAAGACCCCCCCCAACCATGCAGCAGGTTCTGGGTGCGGGATTCCCCCCTTCCCCTTGCTCCCACTGCCTGGTCAGGACCCCGCTGACCGGGGAGGGGAAACTGCCTGTAGAGATGGGGGAGCAGCTTTGCCAGGGAGAGGGGGGCTCGGGATGGAGACCAGCAGTCGCTTCCTTCTCTCCATCCCCACCACTTCGCCCCCTCCCCTTTGCACAGCCCCAAGAGTAGGGGTTTTGAGGTGACACCCTCTGACCTGCCATAGGGTGACCCAGCCAGGAGTGGCAGAGCTGCAGCCACCTGAGCTTCAGTTTTGGGGGCTCCCAGTCAGGCCAAGAGGGCTGGGACCTCCCCTCTAGGTCCAGCGATGAGGCACTGGGCACCTCTGGGCAGAGCATCCCGGCCCCAAAAGGGTCCCCATGACCTGCTGTACCCCCAGCCACCTCCTCCTCCTCCTCCTCTTCCTCTTCACGGGGACCTGGCCCGGACATGGAGGTCACTGGATTCCCAGCAAAAGCTCTTCCTGCAGCTGGGAAGGGCTGGTCGGGGCGCAGGGACACGTCTGGGTTCCCTTGACTCATCTGACAGCCAGAGCTCCCGGACTTTCCCAGAGGGGACGATCCCACGGGAGATCCCGGGTGGGGAATTCCCCTGGGAGCAGCAGTGGGTTCCTTGAGGGGGCTGGCTTCACGGGGGACCCCCGAGCTGCCTCGGTCACCCCAACGGAGCCCCGGCCCAGGAGCAGGGCTGCACCCCCAGGGGTCCGGGCTTGGTCGGGCTCCATCTGCCGCCCTCCCCTCACCCGCTAATCCCGGGATTAGCCCGGCGCAGGTTTGCTGCAGGGAACGAGGGTCCGTCCCGGGGGGAGGAGGCTGTGGCCAGCAAAGTGCTGCCAGTTCCGGGGGATCCCAGCCCTGCACCCACGGAGCTCAGCAGCCACCCCGCCTGCTCGGAGCCGGACCCAGCAGCCGTTTGGGGGCCGCGTCGAGGGAACGGGGTGCTCGGGGTGTGCTGGGGACGGCTTGCGGTTCCCCCTGATGGCAGGGACCCCCATGAGGAGGGTGACGGAGCAGACACCCCCTCCGCAGGGTCTGGTGCTCCGCTAGCAGCCCCGATGATGCTGGGATGGCCGCGCTCTTGGGAACCCCCCCGCCGGACGCAGCTGATGGGAAGCGGCTGTTTTCCCCGAAGAGCCTGGCCCAACATTCCCGGGAGGCCACGTCTGCCCCTCCAGCCCCTCGCAGCCCCATTCCCGGGACCTCTCCGGCCAGTCCCCTCCTGGCTGGTCCCATCCCAGCTGGGAGCAGATGGAGGGCGGATGCTGCTGCGGGATGCAGCCCCCCGGCCCAACCCCAAACAGGAGGTGACCCCACTGCCACCCCACAGCACCAACACACAGATGACACTGGTGCCCCTCAGGACCCTAAAGGGCTGGACCTTGGGGGTCCCAGACCGCTGGGGAGCCCCTAGCAGTGACAACCCACCCTCCCGATAAGCACAAAAGACACCTCCTCCAGATCTTCACCCCCCCAAAACACCAGCTTGGTGAATCCAGCATCCCCAGTGCAGGGGCTGGGGCACCCCACAAAGCCAGAGGGCCCTGACTAGGGGGGCACAGCTGGGTGTGGGGGACCCCAACTGGTCCCTGTAGCCCTCTAATTCTTCCTTAAGGATTGTTGGTGCCATTAATGGGGCTAATTAAGGGGTTCACTGCCCTTGTCCCACCCTGCAGGAGGTTCACTTGAGGGGGAACAACTCACAGGCTCATCGTTCCCAGCGCCCATCCCACCAGCATCCCTGCTCCCACTGGGATGGGGAGCTGAGGGGGGATCCCCGAGCTGCTCCTCAGACCCAGAGCTGTGGGATCTGGGCTCCATCCCGAATCCCAAACCACCAGGATCTGCCCTAATCTGCCCCCAGATACTGGGATCTTAAATCCCCCAATACTGTGGCCATAAATACCCCAAACCCCACCCTACACCCCTGGGACCCGGCTCCTTGCTCAGCTCCAGCAGCATCACCTCGATGGCCATCACAGCGGGGTCCCCAGACACCCCAAGTCGAGTGTCCCCAGCCCTGAGACAGCTGCGGCATGTCCCACGAGGCTGCGGATCCCTTGCCCAGCACCGGGGTTGGGCTCTGGGGTCCCACACGGGGCAGGGATGGTGACCCCCTAGGACACACGTGCACCACAGCACCCGCTGGCCGGGGCCAGGCTTCCTCCTGCCGTCACCACTGCGGCCCCCCAGCCTTTCCGCCCCTCTTCCGCTGACCCGGGGGCCACCGGCTGCCTTCCTGCCCTGGCCCCGCTTCCTGCCCCGCTGCTGCCACTCTCCTCCCGCTCGGCCTCGCAGCCACCCCAGTGCACCCCAGTGCTCCCAGCTCTCTCCATCCCACCCGGCCCTATAGCCACCCCAGTGCGCCCCAGTGCTCCCAGCTCTCCCCATCCTCCCCATCGCTCATCCCACACCCTCAGACCCCACTGTCCCAGAACCCCGCAGCCTCCTCGGGGACCCTCCCATATGGGACCCGATCCTGATGCCGCTGTGGGATGATTTTAGGGGGGTTCCTGTTTCTCCCAACCAGCCACTGAGGAAGGATTGAGCAAAACAAGGGTCCCACAAATCCAACGCCCCCATCACTTTGAGATGGGTTAGGGCTAGAGTTAATTATTTGGGGTCTCCCACTGCCCTCGTTCCTCACCCACCCCACACAGGCAGCCTGGGATCACCCCACAGGGAGCTTTCCAGGAGCAGTGACACCCCACACCCCACCCCACGGGGTGAAAACCCCCCCACTCTGGTTCATCTTTGGGATCTGAGGGTCCCGCCGGCAGCTCCCAACCCCAAGGTCAGGCCGTTCCCACGCTGAGCTCACGGGTCTCCCCCCAAACCGGTCAGGTCTGTGGGGCCGTGACACAGCCCCAAAGCAGCCGGCGGGGAGCAGCGTGTAGGGGCAGGTCCTGGGGTGCTGGGGTGCGGCGGCAGGATGGGGCTGGGGTGGGTGCAGCCGCACAGGAGCCCCGAGAGAAGAGGGGAGTGGGAAATGCCCTTTTCTTTCCTCCTGCAGCGCTGGGGTCACCCCGATCCCAAAACAGCCCCCACACGCCCACCCCAGCACCCTACTGGGGTCTAGGGGATCAAGCAGAGCTCTTGATCCCTGGCTCCTGATCCCCTCTGGGGGAGCTCCTCCTCTCTGCTGCTCCCTGGGGTGACCTGCTAGTGTCCCCTCTCCTTGTAGGGTTGGTGCCACCCTATAAGGTCCTTGTGGAGAGTTGAACCCCCAGCCCAGCCCTACTGAGAACCCACCGAGGGTTCTTGGTGTCTTGGTGCTGCAGCCCCCAGAGACCAGAGAAACCCCTTAACCCTCTCGGGGTGGTGGGATGTGTGGGGTGGTCCATGGGGGCCACACTGGGGTGGGAGACACAGGGCTCCCACCAGCTCCACAGCCTGACCAGGGCAGTGGGATGATGCTGAGTGGGAGGTAGTGAGGGGCTGTACCCCCCTCCAGTGGGGCTGTACCCCCCCCCATCTCCGCAGCCCCCAGTCCCGCGGCCCCGTAGCCATCTGGCCACGTTGGGTTAGAGGCAGGGGGAGGCTGCAGAGAAACCAGGTCAGCCAGAGGAGGAGGAGGAGGAGGAGGAGGCAGACCCCACCCCTCCTCAGCACCCACGGCAGCAGCACCCACGGCAGCAGCTCCCTGCCACCCACCCTGAGTCACTGCTGCCACCCAGTCGTGGCACCGGCCGGAGGAGGGAGGGCCCTTTGGGATGCCTCTTGGACCACCCGCCAAAGCAAGCCCCAGCCCCACCAGGCGACAGCTGGCCCCTGGGCACAGCCGGGCGGACTTTACCCTTCCGCTGGCACCCCCACAGCGGGGTGGGCAGGGCTCTGCTCCCCCAGCACCCCCTGGCACGGCGGAGGCAGCAGCGACACCGAGACGGCAGAGCTCCCCGGTCCTACAGAACCCCCTCAAATCTGGGCAGTGGGGGGTGAGGGGCACATGGTGGGGTCCCCCCACGCCAGCTGTGCCCAGGCGGTGCCCCGTGGCGATGGCAGCGGGAGCTGCGTGGGGCCCCGTGACGTTTCACGCATCTTTCAGCAGAAGAGGGTTAGTGGGTCACGGCAGCGCCGCAGGCTCCTCTCCAGCTGAGCCGAGCCCACCCGCCCGCAGAGGATGAACCCCCCCATCACCATCACCATCATCGCTGCTGCCTCCCCAGCCGGCTCCAGCCACCAGTCACCGGTCCCCGGGGGTAGCCAGGACGCTGGTGGGAGCGGGATGCAGCCGGCGCGGTCCCCATCCTGCTGCCGGCGGGGGGCGAAGAGCTTCGCACCGCTACGGGGAGGGGGCATCACAGCGCCCCCCGAAAAGGGTTCTGACCTCAAAGCCATGCGGAGCTGGGGAGACTGGGCAGGGAGTGGTGGCGACTGGGAGCGGAAAAGCCGCCGCTGTGGTTAAAAGTTAACGAAGAGACAAAGGGGAGGCAGGAGGGCATCGCCGGCGCAGCCCCACCAGTGCAAACAGCCGCCGGCTTTATGGGCTCCCAGTGCTGATAATGGGGTGAGCGGCCGGCCCCCGCCCTGCCCGGCCTCTCCCCAGGGTGACGCTGCACCCACGGAGAAACCCTGTGAGACACTGCACCCGTGTGCCTGGGTGCCCCGGGCTGGGTGTGCACCAGTAGGGCTACTGGTGAGGGTGGAGGTAGAATTGGGGTGAAGGCAGAGATGGGGTGTAGCCAGTCCCTGGGGTGCCCCGGCAGCGATGCATCACCGCGCGGCAGCACAACCCCCCCCCCCCCCAGTATCCCCCCAGTGCGCAGCCCGTTGCCATGGCCACGACCATGCAAGTCTGGGCAAAATGCATCTGCTGCTGCATCTGTGGGGGTGGGGAGGGCACCGCTGCTCCCCACTGCTCCCCACTGCTGCCACCAGACCCACACCCAACAGATCCCCTCCACCCAGCCCATCACCAGCCGCTTGGCCCCTCATGGGAGAGAAGGGGGTGGGTGGGGGGTACCAGAACAGATCCCCTCTGATGGGGAGCAGCACAGTGAGGACCCCAACACTCCCCCAACCCTAAAAGCTGAGCAAGAGGTTCCCCAGCACTGGGCAGCCCTGGGTAGGGGGGTCCGAGGCTGCTGTCCAGTGGGTGCACCAGCCCCATCCCACCAGCTCCCAGCAGGGAGAGAGTGGAGCCAGCTGGGCCGTCTGGGTGCTCCCCAGTCACCCCAGCAGCAGACTGGGTGGTAGAACAGCCCCGGTCCCAGAGCCCATCCGCAGGGTGTCCAGGCTCTGCTGGCTGTGGGGCCCCCATGCAGCCCTGGCCGTGACCCCGAAGACCGCAGCGAGGTGCGGGGACGGGGGGGTTTCTTGTGGAAAGGCGCTGGACAGTCCCAGTGCTGCCCCGGTTCCCCACCCCGCACCCCAAGCCCTGCTCTGGGATCGCCCCACTCAGAGCCCACCCTGCCAGGCACCCAGCCCCTGGCCTCCCATCCCTCCCGCCTGGGGTTTGGGTTTTCCTGGGGCACCCCAGGATTTATAGGGGATGACAGGTACCTCCGGTGCCAGTGAATGAACTGGGATCGTCTGGTTTGGTGGGCAGGGTGGGGCTGGGATGGTGGTTAGACTGGGTGAGTTTGGAGGGCTCCTCCAACACCAGCAGCTCTGGGATCCGATGGGTTTGGGTTGTATGTTTGTAGGGTTCGGGGGTTGTAGGAGGCTACTATTTCTGGACTCTGGGATTTTTGGATTCTAGGATTCGAGGGGGTTAGGGTTCCGAGAGGTTAGGATTCAGTGATTTGGGGATTCTCTGATTGTAGGATTCTATCACTTTAGGATTCCAGGGATTTAGGATTCTATTATTTTAGGATTCTCTGATTCTGTGATTTTTAGGATTCTAGGGTTTTAGGATTCAGTGATTTTAGGATTCAGTGATTTTAGGATTCTAGGGTTTTAGGAGTCTATTCTTTTGGGATTCTAGGATTCAATTATTGTCGGGTACCAGAGGAGAACAGCCACATCCCCCCACCTCATCGCCCATCTCCCAGCGCCTCCCCATCCCTCCCGGCCGCCCGGCCCGGGGTGTCCCTGTGCCGCCCAGTCCACCCCAGTCCCTGCCCCCCGGCCGTCGCGGGCTCACACTGGCCCCTCTGAGAGCCCGGGGACCGTCAGATGCTGCTGAAAGGGAACAATGCTCCGCATTGTCCGGCCCCGCAACCGGCAGCGGGCAACAAAAAGCCACTTTGACTTGCTGGGAGAAAGGGGCCCCCGCAGCAGCAGCCGCCGCCGCCGGGGACCCGCTGCCCCACTGGCCCGCTGGCCCACACCACCCCCAGCGCTGCTGCCCTGCCCCAGCTCTGGCCACTGGGGAGGAGCGGAAAGGGGTCCCCAGCAGCGGGGTGGTGCTGCGGGGCGGGGAGATGGGCTGCTCCAGTCCTCCACCAGTTTGGGGATGAGGAGGTTGGAGGGGCTCCTTGAGGATCGTCCAGTTTAACCTATGAAGCTGGAACGGGGTGTCCCAGCAGCTGGGGCTGGGAACTGTCCCCCGTGGGGCCATCGACCCCCTTCCCTTGGGAGATTTGGCCCAGGGGAGGTTGCGGCTGCCTCATCGTCCCTGGAAGTGTCCAAGGCCACTCGGATGGGGCTCTGGGCAACCTGGTGTGGGGAGAGGTGTCGCTGGCTCGTGGCAGGGGGTTGGCACTGGGGGAGGTCTGAGGTCCCATCCTCTGTCCCAACCCCTCAGCTATTGATCCCTCTGAGCCTCCTCCAAATGGCCCCAGGTCCCTCAGCACAGAGATGCTCCAGTGACCTCCCCACCCACGTAGCCGCCACTGGTCTCTCTCCAGTAGCTCCTCGCCCCTCATGGAGCTGCTCACTGGACCCAGACTGGGACGATACCGGGTGCAGGGGCCCAGGTTTGGACCCACCGCAGCCACGCAGCTGCCCCATGGCCCCGAGAACACCCAGGGCTCATCCATCACCTCCAGGAGTGGGACAGGACCACCGCATCCCCACGGCCCACCCCACAGAGCTGCGACTGGGACCCCCCAGGACCTCAACCCCGGGGGCTGTGGCGTGCGGGCAGCGCTCCTGGGGCACCTCTGCAGGCAGCTCCGGAGGAAACGGGACGGGAAAGGCTCCGTTTGGACCCAGCACTGCTTTTGTTTCCAGCATAAACTTCCCTTCTAGCGAGGAAGGAGGCTCCGAAACCCTCTCCATCGGCCCCCCGGCCAGGGTGGGGGGGACCCTGCCGGGTGGGAAGGGGCAGAGCGAGGTGTCGCGGGAGCACTCGGACACCCTCCCAGCTCTGGGTGCTGGTAGCCTCCCTGCCCCCCCAGTGCAGCCGACTGGGCAGCTCCCAGCTCGTTCAGGGTCAGGGAGCCCTTTATACTGGAGATAAGGAGTGTGGGACCAGCGTCCCGCCGGGCTCCTGCTCGCACCAGTTCCTGCACCGGGTGCTGATGCAGAACGGCAGGTCCCACCACCATCCTCATCCCAGGGCGAAGCAGGGATCCAGGGGGTCCCAACCCACCCCCCCACCAGCACCAGCAGGACTGGGGGCGATGGTGGGAGGAAGACGCTGGGGTGAGGGTGCAGGGGATGGGATGCGGGGAGGGCGTCGCGGGAGGGAGAAGCCAGCCCCAGACTAGCCAGGGCAGCAGCACCAGGCGCCGGTTGCCATGGGATCTTGGGAGCCCCCAGCGCCGGGGCTCTGGCAGATACAAGAAGGGGCCCTTTCATGGGTTTCTATGGGCAGGCAGAGCCCGGCCGCTGCCTCCCGGGCTGCAGCCTCTGCCAGGGCAGGAAGGATCTGGGGACACCGGCTCTGCCTGCGCTGCGGGGAGAACCCCAGGAAGCCCCTCGGTTGGATCCGGGGTGGATTTTCCAGGTGCAGATGTCCCAGGGCCACTTTGTGTCCTGCCACGATGGTGCCACTGGTGACTGACTGGGAAGATCCCCTTGGCCACGGCTGCTCTTCCTCCTGACTCATCCCCCACAGAAATCCCCTGGCATGAAGCTCAGATGATTCTCCTTCTGCAGCTGAGGGAACTTCCTCAGCTCCTTCACCCAGCTCCTTCACCCAGAACCTTCACCCAGAACCTTCACCCAGCTCCCTCACCCAGCACCCTCACGAGCTCCTTCATCCAGCTCCTTCACCCAGTTCTGTTACCCAGCTCCTTCACCCAGCTCCTTCACTCCACCCCAGCATCACTTGCCCCAGGGACCAGGCAAGTGGCCACATCCTGGCAGGGAACCACAGCGTTGGAAAAGCCAAACCATTGGGCTGATGGTGCTGGGGGAGAGCAGGACAGAGCCGGCCTCCAACCCCAAACCTGCGGCTGCTACAGGGGTTGTGGTCCTGTGCCCGCGCTGCCGTGGTAGCCAAAGCCGTTACCCATCGTAGCCCCGCCGTGGAATTCCCTCCCTGGAGAGATCTAATTAGCTAATTCCTTTGCTATTTATAAATCAACACGGAAACCCCTGGGCTTTATCCCCGGCGCTGCTGGTTGCCCTGGCTGGTCCCCCACCAGCTCCCTCCCTGCAGCAGCAGATCAGGGGTCTGCACCCCCGAACCAATGAGTCCCCGTTAGTTAACTCTTCGTTAAGGGCTGGGGCGCTGCTCCCTTCGCCCCCCCAGCGCAAGCCCTCCCCTCACCCCCGGCTCTGCCTCCCCGCAGCCTCTCGACACCTAATAAATTAATCATCAGCCCCCGGCTAAGTAGGGCTGGAAGGGTGGGAAACAGCACCCGCCGAGGGCTCGGGTCCCCCCTGCCCGAGCCCCGACAGCTCTGTCTGCCCGTCCATCTGCCGGGTCCAGACCCCTAAGCTGCCCGTCTGCCCTCACCCGCAAATCCCACCCCCCCGGAGCCCGCGTGGGGCCCGGAGCATCCTCCGTGCTGCTCTGCTTCCCTGCCCCACACGTGCGGGTGGAGAGCCCCACTGAGCCTGCTGAGGGCTGGGACCCGCAGCAGTGGGGCTGGTGGCCGTACTGGTTTGTACTGGGGGGGGTATAGGCTGCTGTTTACGCTGCGAAGCCGTCGCTGCGAGGTTCTGTCCTCTCCAGCTGCTCTCCCACCATAATAACTGCTCCCGCCCCAGTGCTCCCAGTGACGGGTAGAGGAGGGACCCAACGTCTTCCCAGGCTAAGAACTGGAACGACTGGGCTTGGCCCTGCCTAGGGGCTGGGGGTGACCCCGCTCACCCCACAGAGCTCCAGCACCACAGCAAGGACCTCCCTGCACCCACCTCCTGGTGCTGCTGCCGCTGCGGGAACCGGCAGGACAACCAGGGGCTGGGGTCGGGGGTCTCCAGCAGCCCCTTCCAGCCCCCCCTTCCCCCCCATCCCACGGTGCCGGGATCCGCAGGGCTACGGCAGCTCGGGGGTCCGCGGGGAGCTGCCTATTTATAGCCGCAGCGCTGCGGGGGAGGGTTCGCGGGATCAGGAGGCAACGGGGGCTGCTCCAGGGCTGCCACCGTCACCCCGCGGAGCCCCCCCCAGCTCCCAGCACCCACAGCGGGGCGGTGCAGCGGGGTCGGGGGGTGCTGGTGCTGCTGGGGCTTGGTACAGGAGGATGGATGGGATGGGGATGGGATAAGGATGGAACGAGGAGGGAATGGGGATGGGGATGGAGTGGGGATGAGAATGGAATGGGGAGTGGATGAGATAGGATGGGATGGGATGGGATGGGGTGGGAATTGTATAATATAGAATGAAATGGGATGGAATGGGGTGGGATGGGATAGGATGGAATGGAAGGGATGGGGTGGGATGGAACAAGTAGGGTAGGAGGGATGGGATGGGATGGGATGGGAGGAGAGGCGATAATACAGCAGCATGAGGCCTCTTCAGATTCCTGCTGAGCAGAGCGAGGGCACAATGTCCCTCATCAGGAAGACCGCAACCCCTCCTAGAAGGTGGGAAGAGCAGTGTGGGGTCAGCACAGACTCTGCCCAACACCGGACAGCTGTGGGGGCAGCGGGAAGAGCTCCCCAGCCCCATGTCCCACAGGTTCTGCTCCCCAGCGGGTACCATCGGGGCCACCAGCCCGCAGCTCCCTCAGAGGGCCAAGAGCTGCAAGCCAGCGTGTGCTTCACCATTCTGTAAACCTACTGGACAAACTGGGACTGTTTGCCCCCACAAAGCGACCGGCCCCGGGGGTGCATCCTCCGCAGCTCCTTCGCAGCGGCCGCCCCGGCAGCCCTTCAAAGGCTTTTTATCAGCCGGCAGCCAAAAGTCAATCAGGGAGCTGCCGCCTGCTTTAATTAACAGAAGTTTCGCTCTGGCGGGGGGTGAGAGGATGAGCTGGGAGGGAGGGCAGAGACAAAACATGACCTTGTTGGGCGATCGCACACAGCCACCCATTGTTTTCCCCGCAGAGCTGCCGGCCTTGATCCTGTTTGGGCTCTGGGGTGCAGCTGGGGGGTTGGAGAGGTTCCGGGGCTCAGGAGCTCTGCAGTGGCTCGGACAGGCCTGAAAGGGTCTGGATTTGGGGAGTCCTCGGTGCAACTGGTGGGGATCCCCAGGAGTGAGGCTGCCCTCGGCCGCTGCTGGCTCCCTGCTGGCCCTGGCACCCAGGTCCTTTGGCAGTGCCAACACCCGCCGTGGGTCTAGTTCCATTTTCTTTTCCCCTGAGCTCTCCTCTTCCTGGAAAGCGGGGCCGGCCGGGTCAGCGCTGCTGGGCTGCGACCCAGGGAGCACAGCGAGAGGGGAGCTGCGCTGTCACCCCAGAGCACCACCTGCCCCCCACACCGGGACCCTCCTGATGGGGCTGGGGCGAGGGGTCCCCTGGAGTGAGGGGTCCCCTGGGCTGGCCTGGGCAGTACCCGAGGTTGAATGGCCCCCTGGAGTGAGGGGTCCCCTGGAGTGAAGGGTCCCCTGGGCTGACCTGGGTAGTACCCAAGGGTGAGTGGCCCCCTGGAGTGAGGGGTCCCCTGGAGTGAGCGGTACCCTAGAGTGAGGGGTCCCCTGGACTGGGCTGGGCAGTACCCGAGGGTGAGGGGTCCCCTAGAGTGAGGAGTCCCCTAGAGTGAGGGGTCCCCTAGAGTGAGGGGTCCCCTGGACTGGGCTGGGCAGTACCCGAGGGTGAGGGGTCCCCTAGAGTGAGGAGTCCCCTAGAGTGAGGGGTCCCCTAGAGTGAGGGGTCCCCTGGACTGGGCTGGGCAGTACCCGAGGGTGAGGGGTCCCCTAGAGTGAGGAGTCCCCTAGAGTGAGGGGTCCCCTAGAGTGAGGGGTCCCCTGGACTGGGCTGGGCAGTACCCGAGGGTGAGGGGTCCCCT
>VXBP01005577.1:634274-644779 GCA_013400115.1 Rhinopomastus cyanomelas
GGAGGGTGGAGGGCGCGGGACCTGCCGGCTGTATAATGTGAAGCGACTTTTGTTTTCTCTGTAAATAATTTTGGGGGCTTGTTTTTTATTTTAATGGTGGGGAAGGAAAAACACCCAAAGGGGGAAAAAAAACCCAACTAGTTTGTTTTTTTTGTTGTTTTTTTTCTTTTTGATTTTCTGACTTCTAAAAAGACCCCCCCCAAAAAAGAAGAAAAAGCAACTAAAGGGATAAAATGACCCCAAAAAAGGCTAAAACAATTTTTAAAAGGACTAAACAGCCCCAAAAAAGGGTAAAACCATTTTAAAAAGGGCTAAACACCTCCCAAAAAAGGCTAAAACAATTTTTTAAAGGGGTAAACCCCCCCAAAAAGGGGCTAAAAACCCAAAAAAAAGTCTAAACAACCCCAAAAAATGATAAAACTATTTTTAAAAGGGCTAAAATAACCCAGAAAAAAGGCTAAAACAATTTAAAAAGGGCTAAACAACCCCCCAAAAAGGGGCCAAAACAATTTTATAAGGGGGCTAAATAAAACCCCAAAAGAAGAGGCTGAGATACCCCAAAGAGGGGCTAAAACACCCCATAAAATGGGTGTAGGGGGTTTTCTGTTGTAAGGAACGAAAGGTGACACCTCCCAGCAGCAGCAGCACCTTCCTAACGGTTCCAGCTCTGAGAGCTCCTTGCCCAGGACTGGGGGGAAGAGCGAGGGAGCAGTTGCCGCTGGAGTTGAGCAGCTGCTGCGTTTGGACCCCCCCAGCTCTGCTCGGCTCTAGGTGACCGGCAGCAGATGGAGGGCTCCAGCCACAAAGGGCTTCCCCGCGGGAGCCTCTGGCTGCTGCCTCCCAGCGCTGCTCAGCTCTGGACCTGCTTTTGCTGGAGCGGGGGCTCCGCTCCTTCCCTGGGGCTCTGGTCCCTCAGCGGACAAACCGGAGCTCGGAGCAGGGCCGGGAGCGGGGTTCGGCGGGTCCCTCCGTCGCGGGTCCCGTCTCTCGGGCGGGGATGGAGGCGGCTGTGGTGCAGCACAAGGAGGGAGGATGCTCTGCCCTTCGCTCCCTTCCATCAGGACTCTTGCAGCAACCCCCGCTCCATCGAAGGCTCTGTCCCAGCTCCTGTGGGCCAGCCCTGGGCCACTAGTGGCCCACGAGGCAGGGCAGAGCCTGAGGCAAAGCCCACCCCAGCTCTGGAGGCCGGTGCAGGCAGCCCAACCCTCTCTTCTTTGTGCGGCTCAGCCTCCTCTCCGCAGCCCAAGGCTGAGGCGGGGCTCTGCCTCCAGCAGGGGGTCTCTAGGTGGGGGGGCAATAAAAACGGGGGGGGGGGGGNGGGGCAAAAAAAAGGGGGGGGGGGTGTCGACGTGCAGGGGCCCCGGGGTGGCGACGGCTCCCGGGGCGTTTGGGGCGAGCGGCTGGGTCGCCGCAGCGAGGCGGCAGCCATTTTACGCGGGGCTGGAGCGGGGCTGCGGCGAGACGGCGGCGAGGGCGACCCCGCGGGGCTGCCTGCCCCCGGGGCTGGGGGTTCTCGGTGGCCGAGTCGCCGGGGCTGCCGGAGCCTTGATCCAGCGCTGAGGATCAAGGGGGAGGGGCCCCCCCGCAAAGGTTTTGTGGCTCCTTGGGGTGAGAGCTCAGCCCACAACTGCGAGCGAGCCTCATGGGATGAAGGAGGCTCTTCCCCGCTCAGCTTCATTCAAAGTTCACCCGAAAGGAAGATCCTCCTGTCCCAGGACTTCTTGCCCCCCCCGTTTCCGCATCAGCGGCGCCACGGAGGGCGATGGCGATCGAATCAAAACCCGAGCAGCACCGGTGATGCTGCTGGACCGGAGCCCGGCTGTGATTTAGGGAGGGGGACACAAAATAGCCCAACCCTGGTGACCCTCAGGAGAAGGAAGAGTCCGGAGCAAACAGAACCCGCTGTGTTTTGAGTTGCTGCTTCAGGAGAGGAGGGTCCCGAGGAGGGTTTTGAGGTTAATTCGTAGGACAGAGGGGGAAAGGATGTTTGGGTCCCCCCCTCCGCCCCAAGCAGCTGAACACCTGCAATAAATGAGTGGAAACAACCTCTCCCGGGCGGCGTGAGGGGTTCCGGAGTTCAACCAGCACCTCCTGCTCGTCTCCTGAAAGAGACTGGAAGGGGGCTGCGCCTCCCCAGCCCGACAGCCTCAGTGCTGTGGGATTGCTGGGACCTCGCAGCGTGATCCCAGCCCAAGCGGCCGGGAGCGGGGAGCGAGCTGCCGCTGTGGCAGCAGAAGCAGTCCAGCCTCACACCAGGCGTAGAAACGGAGCGGTTTTATTACAAAGGTTCTTCAAGTTCAAAATAAAAGCATCTTTAAAAAACCACAAGGTGTCCCCTCCCCTCCCCTCCCTCCCTCCCCTTTCCCTCCCTCCCGACACAAAGAGACACCGAGCTCCCTCCCTTCACGTACAAACACTGAGGAGCTGGAGGGATGCAGCGCTCGGAGTTTTCCAAGGGGGGAAAAAAGAATTCAAAAAGCTTAAGGGTGGAAAAAGGGGGGGGGGGGGGAAAAACAGAAGAAAGAAGGAAGAGAAAAAGAAGGGGGGAAAAAAAGAAGGAAGAGAAGCAAAAGATGAGGAAAAGAAAAAAGATTAAAAAGGAAAACGGGGAAGAAAACGAAGAAAAAGAAAAAGGGAAAAAGAAGGGGTAAAACAAGAAAAGAGAAGAAAAAAGAGAATAAAAAAAGAAGAAAATGAAAAAAGACAAAAGATAAAAAAGAAAAGCAAAAGGGAGAAAAAGAAAAGAAAAAAGGGAAAAGAAGGGAAAAAAGAAAATAGAAGAAAAGAAAAAAGAAAAAAAAAAGAACAAAGAAAAAGGGAAAAGAAGAAAAAGAAAATAAAAGACAAAGAAAATAAAAAGAGAAAAAAGAAAATTAAAAGGAAAAAAATAGAAGAAAAAAGGGAAAAAAGAAGAAAAAAGAAAAGGAAAAAAAGAAAAAATACAAAAAGAAAAGAGAACGAAACAGAAGAAAGGAGGAAAGGAAGGCAAAGCAGGCAAGCAGCCGTTTCAAACCAAGTCTTTCCAAAGCCAACCCCTTTCACCAAGAAGCTGCGCGCAGGCAGCAGCAGCTGGAGGCGAAGCCCCGGGCAGGGCTCTGCGGGAGGTGGCAGCTCCTCCGGCGGCCAAGAGGGATCCCCCCGAGAAGGGAGGGCAGGGGGCCCACGCCGCCCGCCCACGGACAAGAACCCCCCTTCCGCAGCGGAGCCGGCGCCGGCACAGGAGGAGCTGCCAAAGAGGCTGCAGCTGGGCACAAAACGGCCCCGGGGCTGTGAGAGCTGCGGGTGGGGGGTGCGGGGAGAGCAGCTCTGGGAACGCCCAGAGCCCCATCTGCCGGTCCCCGAGCTCACGGCCCGGCCCCGACAACCTTCGTCCTGTTTCCCGGCCTTGAGGGGCAGCGGAACAGCTCCGCTCGCAACCGTTTGGGACCCGAGGGCTGGGGGGCCACACACCCAGAGGTGCCAGCCGGGCTCTGCTCAGGGTGGGGATCCAGCCAGGCCCCCGGATGCAGAGTGCTGCCCCACCAGCTGGATGCAGCCAGGAGCTCAGCAGCTGGATGCAGCCAGGATGGANTGCCCCCCCCGTTTCCGCATCAGCGGCGCCACGGAGGGCGATGGCGATCGAATCAAAACCCGAGCAGCACCGGTGATGCTGCTGGACCGGAGCCCGGCTGTGATTTAGGGAGGGGGACACAAAATAGCCCAACCCTGGTGACCCTCAGGAGGAGTCCGGAGCAAACAGAACCCGCTGTGTTTTGAGTTGCTGCTTCAGGAGAGGAGGGTCCCGAGGAGGGTTTTGAGGTTAATTCGTAGGACAGAGGGGGAAAGGATGTTTGGGTCCCCCCCTCCGCCCCAAGCAGCTGAACACCTGCAATAAATGAGTGGAAACAACCTCTCCCGGGCGGCGTGAGGGGTTCCGGAGTTCAACCAGCACCTCCTGCTCGTCTCCTGAAAGAGACTGGAAGGGGGCTGCGCCTCCCCAGCCCGACAGCCTCAGTGCTGTGGGATTGCTGGGACCTCGCAGCGTGATCCCAGCCCAAGCGGCCGGGAGCGGGGAGCGAGCTGCCGCTGTGGCAGCAGAAGCAGTCCAGCCTCACACCAGGCGTAGAAACGGAGCGGTTTTATTACAAAGGTTCTTCAAGTTCAAAATAAAAGCATCTTTAAAAAACCACAAGGTGTCCCCTCCCCTCCCCTCCCTCCCTCCCCTTTCCCTCCCTCCCGACACAAAGAGACACCGAGCTCCCTCCCTTCACGTACAAACACTGAGGAGCTGGAGGGATGCAGCGCTCGGAGTTTTCCAAGGGGGGAAAAAAGAATTCAAAAAGCTTAAGGGTGGAAAAAGGGGGGGGGGGGGGAAAAACAGAAGAAAGAAGGAAGAGAAAAAGAAGGGGGGAAAAAAAGAAGGAAGAGAAGCAAAAGATGAGGAAAAGAAAAAAGATTAAAAAGGAAAACGGGGAAGAAAACGAAGAAAAAGAAAAAGGGAAAAAGAAGGGGTAAAACAAGAAAAGAGAAGAAAAAAGAGAATAAAAAAAGAAGAAAATGAAAAAAGACAAAAGATAAAAAAGAAAAGCAAAAGGGAGAAAAAGAAAAGAAAAAAGGGAAAAGAAGGGAAAAAAGAAAATAGAAGAAAAGAAAAAAGAAAAAAAAAAGAACAAAGAAAAAGGGAAAAGAAGAAAAAGAAAATAAAAGACAAAGAAAATAAAAAGAGAAAAAAGAAAATTAAAAGGAAAAAAATAGAAGAAAAAAGGGAAAAAAGAAGAAAAAAGAAAAGGAAAAAAAGAAAAAATACAAAAAGAAAAGAGAACGAAACAGAAGAAAGGAGGAAAGGAAGGCAAAGCAGGCAAGCAGCCGTTTCAAACCAAGTCTTTCCAAAGCCAACCCCTTTCACCAAGAAGCTGCGCGCAGGCAGCAGCAGCCGGAGGCGAAGCCCCGGGCAGGGCTCTGCGGGAGGTGGCAGCTCCTCCGGCGGCCAAGAGGGATCCCCCCGAGAAGGGAGGGCAGGGGGCCCACGCCGCCCGCCCACGGACAAGAACCCCCCTTCCGCAGCGGAGCCGGCGCCGGCACAGGAGGAGCTGCCAAAGAGGCTGCAGCTGGGCACAAAAGGGCCCCGGGGCTGTGAGAGCTGCGGGTGGGGGGTGCGGGGAGAGCAGCTCTGGGAACGCCCAGAGCCCCATCTGCCGGTCCCCGAGCTCACGGCCCGGCCCCGACAACCTTCGTCCTGTTTCCCGGCCTTGAGGGGCAGCGGAACAGCTCCGCTCGCAACCGTTTGGGACCCGAGGGCTGGGGGGCCACACACCCAGAGGTGCCAGCCGGGCTCTGCTCAGGGTGGGGATCCAGCCAGGCCCCCGGATGCAGAGTGCTGCCCCACCAGCTGGATGCAGCCAGGAGCTCAGCAGCTGGATGCAGCCAGGATGGATCTCAGCAGCTGGATCCAGCCAGGATGGAGCTCAGCAGCTGGATCCAGCCAGGAGCTCAGCAGCTGGATGCAGCCAGGATCTGGGACGCAGACCACTGCCCCACTGGCTGGATCCAGCCAGGATCTCAGAAGATTCCCCCGGGGGAGTTCTGCTGGCAGTTCCCAGCTCTCTGCCCCTGCAGGGCTCCTGCTCTGAGTGAGCGAAGAGCCCACCGATCGCTGTGCAGGGGCTTCACCCTCCTTTTGCTGCAGCAGGAGGTAACCAGCTCTCTCCAAGAGCTGCACTTATTTGACCCTGAGAAGCGGCACCAGTTCGCTCTGCTCTGGTGGAATCAAACTGGAGACCAAAGGGACGGTCAAGTCTCTCACAGGTTTCACTGGCAGGGAGTGGGGGGTGGAATCTTCTCCCAGGACAAGGAAAAAAAAAGATTTAAACACAACAACCAAAAAAGAAGAAGAAAAGCAAATCCATGGCCGTTTCCCACCGAACCTGAAACGCAGCTACTTCTACTTAAATTATTCTTCCCTAAGGGTGGTTATTTCAGAGGAGAGGGTAAAGAAAGGAGTGATTTGTTCTTGTTCTTGGGGGTTCTGTTGTTGTTTTTCAAGACAAGCCGAGGGGAGGGGAGGGCAGTGGAAGGCAAAGAGAGAGTGAAACTTCCCAAGTCATCAGCTCTGGGCAGCGCAGGTCTGGCTACTCCGCTGACTCCTCGTCCCCCGGCTGCTCCCAGGCGGAGTGCAGCGGGGAATAAGTTACAGTTCTCGAGTCATTTATATATTTATATAGAAATATATACAGAAACATATATAAAATATAAATCCTGTGGAACGGGAGGCAACTGGGAGATGGGGAGGAAGCTAACCTACGGCAACTAGCACTGACAGCCCCGTCCAGCCGCAGCCGTCTTAGGTGGTTTTTGTCTCTTCCTTCACCCTAGGTGGAGGTGGGGGAACAAAAGAGGGAAGAACTTGGTTTAAACCCACAAGTCTGGATAATTGCAGCAGCACAGAATGTTAGGGGTTGGAAGGGACCTTGAGAGATCAGCCAGTCCCACCCCCCTGACACACCAGGATCCCCAGATCCAGTCACACCAGAACATCCAGGCAGGTTTGAAATGGCTCCAGAGAAGGAGACTCCACATCCCCCCTGGGCAGCCCCTGCCAGGGCTCTGGCACCCTCACTGCCAACAAGGTCCTTCTCACACTGATGGGGAACCTCCTCTGCTCCAGCTCACACCCGCTGCCCCTTGTCCCATCACTGGGTGCCCCTGAGCAGAGCCTGGCTCCATCCTCCTCACACCCACCCTTCACATCTTGATCAACATCCCTGGGGTCACCCCTCAGGCTCCTTCTTTCCCAGCTCCCTCAGCCTTTCCTCAGCAGGGAGATGCTCCCCTCCCTCCATCACCCCTGTGGCTCTGCCCTGGGCTCTCTCCAGCAGCTCTGTCCCCTCGTTGGGATTTTAAGTCCTTCTCACTGAGGGCTCTGCTCTCCTTGTAGCATTCACAGAATCACAGGACATGAGGGACTGGAAGGGACCTCTGGAGATCATCCAGTCCAACCCCCCCCCCCGCCCGAGCAGTCAGGACAGTCATCCCACCGCCACCCCCGNAGCAGTCAGGACAGTCATCCAACTGCCACCTCTGTTCTAAAGCACCTCCACTTACAATCACAGCATCGTTTAGGCTGGAGAAGACCTTTAAGATCATCAAGTCCAACCCTGAACCCAGCTGTCCCAACCCACCCTAGACCCTGCCCCTGAGCTCCCAATTCTCAACTGGGAAACCCAGACAAGGATGGTGATTCAACCCCCTCCCTGGGCAGCCTGTTCCAAGGGCTGAGGGCCCCCTTCCTCAGGGCCAACCTAACCTTCCCCTGGGGCAACTCGAGGGCCACTTCCTCTTGAGAAGAAACCAACCCCCCACCTCCCTCCACCCTCCTCGTGCAACACCCCCTGGGGAGATGCACAAGGAAGAACAGGCAGAGCCTCTCAACCACCACAGCAGGAGCCAGGGGCTCACCCTTTGGGTTCCACTTTCTCCTCTTTTGGTTTCTCCTCTTCTTTCTCATCTAGAAGAAAAGCACAAACCCGGCGGAGTGAGGCAGGGGGACAGCAAGGAGCCACCAGGCAAAGCCCCACCAGGCTGCGAGGGGTCCACTCCTCAGCCCCAGCCCTGGTCACTCACCCTTCTTCTCCTCCTCCTCCTTCTCCTCCTCTGTCTTCGCGCGCTTGGCTTTCTTGAAGTTGGCGACGTTCTTGCGGCCTCCCTCCCCTTCGTCCTCGGAGTCGGAGAACTCCTCGTCGCAGGATATCCTCTTGTCGGAGTTGCGGACTGCGCGCGGAGAGAGCGAGAGGCGGCGTCACCGGGGGGGAAAGACCAGGCACCAGACCCCTCCAGGATAAACCCACCTCATCCAGCGGTGGGAAAAGGAATCCACCAGCCCCACAGGGTCGTTTTAGCTCCCAGAGTCAGTCAGAAAGGTGGGAACAGGCCTCAGACTGAAGGATCCAGAGCAGAAATTTCTCTAGACCCAGCCAGCAGGGCAGGGATGTCATTGTCCCTTCTGGACTGGGCACTGGGGAGGCCTCCCCTCGGGTACTGGGGGCAGTGCTGGGACACTCACTTCAGGAGATGGAGGGGCTGGAGCGGGTCCAGAGGAGCAATGAGGATGAGGAAGGGACTGGAGGGAGAGGCTGAGGGGGCTGGGGGTTGTTTAGCCTGGAGGTAGAGGGGGACCTTCTCTCTCTCTCCAGCTCCCTGAAGGGAGGTTGTAGTCAGCTGGGGTCAGGCTCTTCTCCCAGGCAGCCAGCACCAGGATGAGAGGACAGAGCCTGAGGCTGCCAGGGGAGGGTCAGGTAGGGTGTCAGGAAGCCCTTCCTCATGGAGAGGGGGATCAGAGGCTGGACTGGACTGCCCAGGGCAGTGGGGGAGTCCCCATCCCTGGAGGTGTTGAAGGACAGCCTGGCTGTGGCCCTGAGTGCCCTGGGCTGGGATGAGCTCAGAGGGCTTCTCCAGCCTCAGTCACCCTGGGTCTCTGTAGACCACACATCCTCCTCCAGTTCAGAGCCAGTAACCGACGCTGCCAGCACCAGCACCCCCAGCCCCAGGGCACCAGAGACGAGAACATACTGGAGATGCGCTTCTCAGGATCCTCTTCCTCTTCATCCCCACTGTCTTCCTGAACAGCATCCTCGGGGATGGGCTGCATCTGCACCCCCGGGGCGTGCGGCAGCATGCGCAGGTTCTCGAAGAGACGCTGCCTGCAGCCAGGAACAGGCAGCCCCGTCAGCAGGGAGGTGGGAACCAAGTCCCAGCAGAAGGTGTCAGACTCGAAGAGGAGCCAACACTTACTTGATCTTCTCGAGGTACTCGTTGGTGTTCTGGTTAGTCATGTTGGAGGGGCTGATGTGGAGCTTAAAGTCTGGCCCAAAGTACTCGAAGTAGTCATTGTATGGAAGTTCTGCCAGGTAGAGAAGGGCAAAGAGCACATGAACCGGTGACTAATAGCCACACAACACCCTGCAGGAGCCCCTACAGCTGGGTGCAGGAGCCCCAGCCCACCCAGCCCCAATTCAGATCAAAGCAGACAATCAGCATCACTGTCAGTGCTCACAAAGGGGTTTGGCTGAAGGTCACCTCATCTGAGGCTCTGCCAAGGTGCTGGGGACCTCCTGCTGGAGGGGAGAGCTCCAAGAGCTGAGCACAAACGTGGCAGGGGGATTGGACTGGGTGGTCTGTCGAGGTCCCTTCCAATCCCTCATGCTCTGTGATGCTGTGATACTGCAAATCCAGAGGTGGCCATGAGGAGGATTCAGAGGGCTGCAGCCCCTCTGCTACGGGGACAGGCTGAGAGATTTGGGGCTGTTCAGCCTGGAGAGGAGGAGGAGGCTCCTTCCAGCACCTGAAGGCTTGAAAAAAGCTGGGGAAGGGCTTTTTACAAGAGTTTGTAGTGACAGGACGAGGGGAAATGGCTTCAGGCTGGAAGAGGGGAGATTCAGACTGGATATTAGGAGGAAGGTCTTTACAGTGAGGGTGCTGAGGCCCCAGAACTGGCTACCCAGGGAGGCTGCAGCTGCTCCATCCCTGGCAGTGTCCAAGGCCAGGTTGGACTCTGAGCAACCTGCTCTGGGGAGAGGTGTCACTGCCCATGGCAGGGGGCTGGCACTGGGAGAACTCAGAGCTCCCTTCCCACCCCAGCCTGGTCTGGGATTCCATGAAATCAAGAGAATCCAGAGCTCTTCCACCACCCGGGGGGGCAATTACCGTTGGGAATCTCGGTGTCCAGAGCCACAGCGGTCTCGTAGGTCCAGCACCGGGCCACGTTGCGGATCGTGTAGCCACCTCCCCCCAGCATCAGCATGGGCAAGTTGAAGCTCTTCACAAACTCCACACACTTGGCGTGACCTGCGGCGAAGAGGTGATGATGGGGTGGGGGGAAGAGGCCGCGGCCCCGCGGCACGAGGAGAACCACCTTCTCCACGAAGCCCCTCGCCCAGGCACCGCTGGGGTTCTCTTACCTTTGATGGTCAGATTAAAACACCCCAGCCTGTCCCCCGACAGCGAATCCGACCCGCACTGCAAGACGACCGCGCTGGGCTGGAAGGTCTCCATCACTTTAGAGATCACCTAGGCAAGAAAGTCCTGTCACGCGCTCGGCACTGGCCGCTGACACCAGGACTGGGACAGGGGGACATCCCTGGTGGCCCCGGCTCCCTTTCTCACAGAACATTAGGGATTGGAAGGGACCTCGAAAGATCATCTGGTCCAACCCCCCTCCCACAGCAGGATCCCCCAGACCAAGTCACACAGGAACACATCCAGGTGGGTCTTAAACTTCTCCAATGAAGGAGACTCCACAACCCCCCCGGGCAGCCTGTTCCAGGGCTCTGTCACCCACACTGGGAAGGAGGTCCTTCTCAGATTGATGTGGAACCTTCTATGTTCCAGCTGACACCCACTGCCCCTCGTCCTATCACTAGATGACACTGAGAAGAGCCTGGCTCCATCCTCCTGACACCCACCCACCCCTCACATATTTATAGACATTAATCCCTCAGTCTCCTCTTCTCCAAGGTAAAGAGCCCCAGCTC
>VXBP01005577.1:644935-657369 GCA_013400115.1 Rhinopomastus cyanomelas
CAACCAGACTCTGTCCCACTGACCACCACTCTCTGACTTCTACCCTGTAGCCAGTTCACCATCCACCTCACTACCTGGTCATCTAGACCACGCTCCTGGTAACACCGGGGCTCTGACAGCAGCCAGACGCTCGCTGTGGTCGCCAGGGGAGGAGTGAGGCTCCGAAGAGCCTTGTGAGAGGAGATGGAATCCATCTCCCTGGAGAACAGCTCCCCGAGGCACCCGGCACCGCAGCCTGGCCCTCAGCTCCGGCACTCACCGGCTTGAATATTGCCTCGTAGGACTCGTCATCGATGCCGTCCCGCAGCGGGTAGTTGACCGCATAGTACTTGCCTTTGCCGGCCCCGATGTCCTGTTGGAGGGACAGGGGGGAGAGGGGAACTGAGCGTGACTCCCCGCCTTCGGGGAGCCTGGGACCCCAGCTCTGCCCTGGCAGGAGGCAGCAAGAGCCAGCGACTCCACCAGCAGCTTGAGAGAGGCTGCAGCTGGCCCTTGGTGCTCAGAGGAGCAAACTCTACCGGTGCACAGGACCTGATCCCACCAGAAAAAGCCACTCTCTTGCAGAGCAACCAAACTGGGGGCTAAAACCCCCACTTCCAGACGCAGTGCCCAGCCCACAGCACCAGCCTGGGGCTGCCTGTGCAGACTAGGAACTGAGGGAATCTGGTTGTGCTTCAAAATACTCCATTTCCTTCTTACATCTCTCTCTCTGTCCCAGGGTTTTACTGAAAAATAATTAGTGTTCTATTCCAACTAATTATTTCGCTGTGACAGCAGAGGAGAGAACGATGCAGCCGCACGGGCAAGTTGCCATCCGCAGCGGGCAAGCTCGGCACTGATGGAAGGCAGGAGAGTTTGGCTGTGAGAAGTGGGATCCTCTTCAGGAGACATGAAGGTAAAGAACCTCTTGCCCCTGAGAAGAGGCAGGATGTCAGGAGTGAACCACACCTTTATCTAGCCTGAAGGAGTGGCCACAGTTCACCCCTCCATCGGTTGCCACCCGGAACTGACTCACAAGGAGGAAACAAGGGCCGAGATAAAGCAGCTGGCGGAGCGGTGCTGGGCACCCCGGAGCTCACCTCTGCCCTCAGAATGAGGAGGCTACTCTGAGAGTAGAAAACAAGGCCAGGGGAGGCCACAGGGATGATCAGAGGGCTGGAGCACCTCTGCGGTGAGGGACACGTGTCTGCTCAGCCTGGAGAAGAGAAGGCACCAGGAGGACCTTAGAGCAGCTTCCAGGACCTGACGGCGCTCCAGGGAAGCTGGAGAGGGGGACTTTTTCCAAGGGGTTGTAGTGACAGGACAAGGAGGATGGGGTTGAGTTAAAAGAGGGGGAGTTCAGGTTAGATCTGAGGAGGAAACTCCTCCCCAGTGGGGGTGCTGAGGCCCTGCAACAGGTTGCCCAGGGAGGCTGTGGCTGCTCCATCCCTGGCAGGGCCCAGGGCCAGGCTGGACGGGGCTGTGGGTGCCTGGTGAGAGGTGTCGCTGTGCAGGGTGGAGCTGGCTGAGCTCCGAGCTCCCTCCCTCCCCAAACCAGTGTTGGATTCCGTGCTGTCGGTTCCATCAGCACGAGGGGGCCAGGGCTGCCCAGCCCAGCCTTCATCCTCACCCGCAGGTCCCCCGTTCCCGGGAAGTACTCTCCGTACTTATGGAAGGACACGGTCATGACTCGGTCCGTGGTGTAAAAGGCTTCCTCCACGCCGTCGCCGTGGTGGATGTCAATGTCGATGTACAGCACCCTCTGGTGATACCTGCAACCAGAAAGGGGTCAGGGCACCGCTGGAGCTGCAGAGCAGGGACCTCGGGGCAGCCCAGCGACGGAGGAGGAGCCTGGGGCAGCGGCACAACAGAACCCCAGCGGAAGATCAGCCGGCTTCTGGCGCTTTCTGAAGGCAGCCTCCCGCCCCCACCGATCCAGACGCGGCCACCAGGCTGCATTGGGGTGCTCAGGGCTCCCCGTGGAGGTCTGCCTTGAGCCAAAAGCTGTCCCCTGTGAGCGAGCCCCCCCCCGTGCCAGGCTGGGGGACTGGGACTAAGAGGAGCCTCCACCAAGCCCTCTGCCTCCCACACAGCGCCTGCAGACCCGTCCTTCGGGGAGGGAGGGCACTGTGTCCCCAGGAGAGCTGATAAACCCTCCTGGGAAAACAGAGCCACGGAGAGAAGCAACCAGGAGATCAAAGCAGGAGGGGAGGCACCAAGGACTCGGAGCAGACGCGGCAGGACGCACAAACAAGAGGGGTCAGCCCGTACTTCAGGAGCTCCAGGATAGCCAGGACGATGTCGTTGACATAACAGAAGCCCGAAGCCTCCGACTTCTTCGCGTGGTGAAGGCCTCCTGCCCAGTTCACAGCGATATCTGTCTGCTGCTTGTTCAGCTTCACAGCGCTGGCTGTCGGGAGGAGGACGAGGAGAAAACATCAGGAGGAGGGTAAAGACCCCAGGACGCAGGCAGAGAGGTAAAGGGCTGGTCCTTTACGACCACCTCATTGGGTCTGAGGAAGCTCCACAACACAGCAGCCCCAGGGTTTAGCTGCTGGATACCTCAACAAGCTAACAGGGTGCCTAAGATTTAGATCTTGGGAAGAAATTCTTCGGGTTTGTCCCTGTGAGGGGGCTGAGGCCCTGGAACAGGCTGCCCAGAGAGGCTGTGGCTGCTCCATCCCTGGGTCAGGTTGGATGGGCTGCTCCATCCCTGGGTCAGGTTGGATGGGGCTCCCTGGGCTGGCGAGAGGTGTCACTGCCCATGGCACTCGGTGGGTTCTGAGCTCCCTCCCAACCCAGCCCAGCCTGGGATTCTGTGATTATTCCAGAGGTTAATGGCTCTAAAGGTGAAGAATCTCCTTCTGGACTCCAGTGGGGGTAGCTGATACCCACCACCCCCTGGCTTTTCCACAGAGCTCTTGTAGCCACCTGGAGGAGGTCACCTGATAATAGAATTACAAGGTTGGAAGAGGCCTCCAAAGGGCACCCAGTCCAAGCCCCTGACACCAAGCAGGGCCATAGAACCATTAGGGATTAGAAGGGACCTCCAAAGATCATCACCAGACCAGGTTGCCCAGAGCTCCATCCAGCCTGACCTTGAACGGCTTCAGGGATGAGGCCTCCACCCCCTTCTCTGAGCAGCCTGTCCCAGGGATGCCCCACCCCCAGGTTCTAACAAGAGGCGAGGGAAGAGAGATGCCTGCACTCACACTCCTGCCTCAGGGCATGAGACCTGCCTGAGCCAGCCCACGGCTCCCCAACAGGAGTCACAGCTGAAGATGGCCAAGAGGGCAGAAGGTTTCTGTGAGCTTTCACGCAGCACAGGCAGAGCTTCCTTCCCTCAGGCCCTTCCCTGGACTCCCCACAAGCTCTGCAAGGCCTCCCAGGACCACAGCCACTGGTGAGATTCTGTGGGAACCGACAGCCGTGGGAGCAGAGAGTGACGAGCGGCCGCAGCAAGCGCCGCGGCCAGTCCTCGCCGGTGCTGCTGAGCCCCACCACAGGAAGTCAAGACCCGCAGACATCACCGTGGGGACAGTAGCCACACAGCCTGTACGTCTAGGCAGAGGAACAGGGCTGCAGCAGCAGTTGTTCTGCAGCAAAACACCTGCCAATAGCAACAACACCTTAAACCCTCCAGCTTTCCATGAGCTTCACCGAAACCTCTCGAGGTGCTGGTTGGCCTCATGGCCAGAGATGGCAGCTTTTTGCTCAGAGCAGCAGATAAACCCTCCCACCTCCTCCTTTTCTTTCCTTCCCAGGTTGTGCTTGCCCTTTTACAACTTGTTTTTCCACTGGTTTTCATTATTAACCCCCTGTTGCTGCTGAAGTTTTAACTGTGTCGCTGGCCACGGGGCTGAGAGCCCCTCACACCCTCAGAGAAACCACCCAGCCCAGCAGAGACCCATCGAATACACCCGGGGGGGTCGGTCAGTAGGAAAGGACTGAGCTCTCCCACCACAGGAGCTTGTTACTAAGGAAGTCAGAAATGGAATCACAGCATCACCCAGGATGGCAAAGACCTTCCAGATCATCAACTCCAGCCGCCCGCCCTGCAACCAAGAACACGCAGCCGCCGAACTCACCGACGGAGCCTCCTGCGGAGAGCTGACAGAACTCGAACAACCCGTCGAACACCGGGCAGTCCTCGCCGACGTTGACTTGAAGAGAGTGGAGAAGGGTCAGTGAAACAGAGCCTGGACTAAATGGCAAAGCTTGAGCCACCCCTCTGACAGGAGAGAGGATCTGAAGCAAAGGGAGGTTGCTGCTACTGGGAAAAGCCTCCTGACTCATGAGAAAATGGGAGTCACAGAACATTAGGGGTTGGAAGGGACCTTGAAAGACCATCCAGTCCCATCCTCCTGCCACAGCAGGATCCCCTAGATCCAGTCACACAGGAACAGTCCAGGAGGGTTTGAAACGTCTCCAAAGAAGACTCCACAACCCCCACTTGCACTGGTGCTGCAGATGTGTGTCAGCTCTGCACAGCTCTTCCTCACAGCACCTCCTTGGTGCCCACTCATTTTCCAACTGCTTTTGGGGTCCCCCATAGAGGGAAGGGTGCATTGCTCTTGCCAAAGCTCCTGGGTGTGAGCTGGAGCAGAGGAGGTTCCCCATCAGTGTGAGAAGGACCTTCTTCCCAGTGAGGGTGGCAGAGCCCTGGCAGGGGCTGTCCAGAGGGGCTGTGGAGTCTCCTTCTCTGGGGACATTTCAAACCCTCCTGGGCTGTTCCTGTGCGACTGGATCTAGGGGGATTGGACTGGCTGATCTTTTGAGGTCCCTTCCAATCCCTGATGTTCTGTGATTCTCAGCAGTTCTGCCTGGGACCTATTTCCACTGCGACCATCCCAGTAAGAGCCTCCTGTCCAACCCAGACTTTGCCTTCCCAGACAAACAAACAGGAATCTGTGCTTTCTGGTAACATCTGCAGACTGGTTTCACCCCCTGTGCTAAGTGAGAAAGGGCACAAACAGCCCCATTCTTAGGGCATGAGACACCCCACAAAGACCGTGTGATAAGGGGGCCCTGAATGGTCCCAGTTCGGGACAGGGACCTCTGTGAGGGACAATACCCATCAGCACGGCCAGAAGGAAGCGATTGTTCCCGTTTCCCAGTTGTTCCAGCAGGGCACAGCAACTGGTGGGGAGTAAATAATCAGCTCAAGGAGGTGGCTGGAAGCTGTCGCTGTTGAGTGAGGAGAATCGAAGGCGGCGGTTTCGTCCCGCTTCCCTTGCCCCTTAGGTTCCCAACCCCTTCAAGTGTTGGAAAGTCGTGGAGATCAGAATCACAGAATCACTAGGGATTGGGAGGGACCTCGAAGGATCATCCAGTCCAATCCCCCTGCCACAGCAGGATCACCCGGCCCACGTCGCACAGGAACACATCCAGGCGGGTCTTGGGGACAGGGTTCAGCGGTGCGTTGGGGCAGTGGGGTTCGGGGTTGGCCTTGATCATCTTAAAGGTCTTTTCCAGCCTCAACGGTTCCAAGACTCTAAGGCAGAAGCTGCTGTGCTGCCAGAAGCCAGCTGGGGTTTTCTCCCCACCAGGAGAGTGAAAGCAGCCAGGAGTAAGGATGGATTTGAGCTGCAGGGGTCAATCCCTCAACCACAGCCCTAAAGCTCTGGTCACAGAGGCTCCTTCATCCTTGCAGAGGGTGGATGAGGAGCTTCATCTCTGGGAGAGCCCAGGGTTAGAGGGCTCATCCTTATGGGAATCACAGCAGCCAACCCTCCCATCTAAGGGACCACCAGGAGACCTTGGGAGTGGTGACCTCGTCTCCTGCAGCCCTAATCTCTGTTCCAAGATCCTTCTGTCACTGCACAGGGGCTGCTCTGCCTCATGCAGGGTTAAGATTCACTCTCCTGTTTTGCCTCCTTCAGGTAAAAATGGTTCTGGGGAAGCAGAGCAGGGGAAAGAGTGACTTCCCAGAGAAAGCAGAGCGGGTGCTGGGGAGCGGCGTCTGCTCCGGGGGTAAACAGCTGGGTTTGTGCCAGTATGTGCTCAGGTGGGTGTCGCTGCCTGCAGGGAGTCTCTCGCTGTATGTGACTCACAAGCCACATCACACCCATTCCTCCAGCGTGACTGTGCCCCAACATCTGTCCCCTTCAGCTCCTACCAGACCTCCAAGCACCTCTGTGCCCCCCGGTGAGGCTGGAAATGTCGTGTTTGGTTCTGGCCCCTCAGCTCCAGAAGGACAGGGACCTGCTTGGAAGAGGCCAGCACAGAGCCACAGGGGTGATGGAGGGAGGGGGGCATCTCCCTGCTGGGGAAAGGCTGGGGGAGCTGGGGCTTGTCACACTGCGGGGAGACCCCATGGATGTTGGTAACTATGGGAAGGGTGAGCATCAGGATGGAGGCAGGTTCTGCTCAGGACAAGGGGCAGTGGGGACAGGCTGGAGCAGAGGAGGCTCCACGGAAACATGAGGAAAAACGTTTTCCCTGTGAGGGTGACAGGGCCCTGAAGCCCAGACAGGTTGTGGAGTTTCCTTCTCTGGAGACATTCAACACCCCCCCAGATGTTCCTGTGTGACCTGTCCTAGAGGATCCTGCTCTGGCAGGGGGGTTGGACTGGAGGATCTCCAGAGGTCACTTCCAACCCCTGACCCTGTGATTCTCTTGCAGACTCAAGGCCCATCTTTCTTCTGAACTGAAGGCTGCACTCACTCCCCACCAGTGAACCCCAGGGGACTGGTTTTGCTGCTCTGCAGTGTGCAAGACCCAAACCCTGTTTCTGTGAAGCTCAGGCCCTCTCTGCTCTTGGCTTCCACCTGCCAGCAATCTCATTTGCAGCAGTCACTGCCGGAGACATCAGCTCAGGCTTGCAGAGACACCGAGACAAGGTTTCTGCAGCATTAGAGCCATCAATAAAGAGCTTTTCCACGGGCTGGAGAGGTTGTAGCAAGAGCTCAGCTCCCCAGATAAACCATTCCAACGCAGTGTGGACAGGTACTACTGTGCATCTCCACCCTCCATCACCTCCAAAAGGGCTGTTGTCCTACAAACCCTGCAGTTACTGCAGATTCTGGAGACAACTGATGAGTTGGGGGGGTGGGGGTTCAGTGCTAAATCACCTCAACACCCCTGGTTAAAGAGAAGCAATGACCTAAAAGACACAGAGCTCTCCCAACTGCAGTGGTTCAGCTGTCTCTGAGCCAGGAAGGTCATTTAGAAGAGTTTCCATCAAAACACAAGAATCAAAACAGACAACCTGGTGCTCAGAGGGTTTGGCTGGGCTCGAGAGAAGGACCTGAAGCTTTGAAACTCCTAATTTACCAGCAAAACCAACAACAAGATGAGGAAGAAGAGTTTCCCCCAGGTTCTTCCTACTGTTTCTCTCCCAGCACTGCTGTGGGACCCCAGCTTACAGCGCTGCATCTGCTTGCTGTACTCAGACATGTTGTCCGGGCGGATGGACCTCAGGAACTTGATGTAGTCGTCGCTGTGGTACTTGGTCATCTCCTCGGCGTTTGCCTTGTGCGGGCGCTGCAAGGACAAAGGATGCTCAGGGCTCGGCTTGGAAACACCCCCCTCTGCTTCACCGTACCACGGGGTTGGGAGGGAGCTCCGAAGGGCATCCAGGGCCATCTCTCACCAGGCCAGGCTGCCCAGAGCCCCAGCCAGCCCGACCTTCGTGTCTCTGTGGGGCCATCCCAGTGTGGGGTCAGCGGTCCAGCTGGGTGACCCCAGGCGGCTGTAAAGAGCCTCAGGGACAGGGTCAGCCCAGCCTCCAGCCCTCCTCACAGCCTCCCACCCTCGAACAAACCACCCCAACCCGGGCAGAGGTGTCTGCCGAGGGGCTGGTGTGGGGCAGCTCCTCTGGGAAGAGCTGGGGGGGGGTCCAGACATTCTCCTGAGCAAAGCTGGGGAGAGAGTCATGGACTGGACATGTTCCTGTGTGACTGGGGTCTGGGTGGCCCTGCTCTGGCTGGGGGATTGGACTAGATGATCTTTCCAGGTCTCTTCCAGTCCCTAGTGATTCTATGATTCTGTGACTGTGATGGGATGGCAGGGACCTCCAAAGGGCAGCCAGTCCAAACCCCCTGACACCCACCAGGGCCATCTCTCACCAAACCAGGCTGCTCACAGCCCCAGGCAGCCTGACCCCAGACAGCTCCAGGGATGGGGCTCCACCCCCTCTCTGGGCAGCCTGTTCCAGGGATCCCCCACCCTCAGATTCAACAACCTTCTGACTCCCAGTTCTCATCTCAGATTGGCTGCCAGGAACAGCAGAATAAAACCCTCAGAAGAGCAGCATTAAAGGAGAGAAACTTGTTCTGGAAGGCAAGAAGGCCACTACTGGAGACAGGAGTGTACTACCGAGACAGACAAAGGAAAGGACTTGCAGGGAGAAGAGCAGCCTCCCAGTCCCCAAAGCCCATCTGGAGCAAAGACCATCCTCACCACAAGCAGTCAGAATAACTAAGAGGTGTTTATGAGGGGTGCCAGCTTGATCTAGGGTGGGGTGTCCCTGCCCATGGCAGGGGAGCTGGAACTGGATGATCCTGTGGTCCCTTCTCACCCTGACTGACTCTATGCCTTGGTCTGGGTGATCCTGCTGTGGCTGGGGGATTGGACTGGATGATCTTTCCAGGTCCCTTCCAATCCCTAATGACTCTATGATTAGTAGAATAAACACAGCAGCACAGCTGCATTTGGGGTTTCCTTTGCCCCCCTTTCCTCTTTGGCTCCTCATTGGACCAGATGCTCTTACAGGTCTCTTCCAACCGTAGTGATTCTACAATCACCACTAAACACGACCCACAAAGGTCTCCCCCGGAGATCTCTCCTGGGGGGCAGCCCTGCACTTACATAGATCTCCATCTTCCTGTAGAGCCCGTAGTTCAGCAGCAGGTTATGGGTCATCCGGATCCTGTGGGGCTTCATCGGATGTCCTTGGCCGTAGTAGTAGTTTCCAACATCACCTGGGAGGAGAAAGGATTCGGTTACAGCTCTGGGGGAGAGGAAAATCTCCAAGCTGGGGAGATTCCTTCCAGCAGGGCCAGCGCTGAGCCACGAGTGCCACCAGGTCCTCTGTGGCTCTGTTAATCCCCCCGCAGCAATCTGTCGGCAGGGGATCGGCTCTCCCACCGCACGGGCACAGGTACCCCCGTGGATTCAGCAGAGCTTCTCCCCGACGCCGACTGAGTTTGCAAACCGGACGAGGAAGCGGGTTTTAACGCTGTTAACTGAGCGAGGCAGAGGGAGGGAGCCCCAGCCCGCCGGGCAGGGGGAGCTCGGGGCACCGAAACCAGCTCCGCAACGTCCTCTCCGGGCGGTCGGGGTCTGCGGGGAGAGCTGGGAGCTCACAGGGTTCACCCAGCTCCGACAGAAACCCGCACGGTGAGAGGCAGGCGAGTTTAATCCCAGCTCAGACAGTGACTCACCAGACCGAGCACGCAGCCGCTTCTTACTATCAGCCTCCCAGAACCCAGAGAGAAAGCAGCTCGCTCTGTCCACAAGCCAACACCAGCCCAGCTGTTGCTTCCTACTTCTTTTTCACCCCTTTTTCATTGCTTGAAATCCTTCTGGAGACCTCCCCAGCCCCTACCCACCTGAGGAGCTGCACCCCTCAGGCACCGGCGGTAATGAACCCTCCATCTCCCTGCGGTGACTCTTCTCCTGCGGCACCGTCCCCACACTGCAGCACCCGGGGTTCTTCCCCCCACTCCTCTCCCTTTCTCTTAATCTCACGAAACTCAGAGAGAAGCTGAACTTCCAGGCTCCTGCCTCCTGCTCGATGGGCTGCCAGGAGTGACACTACACAAACCTCCTGCTCTGGGGCAGCTGGAGCGAGTCGCTCACGTCGGTGTCCAACCCCCGACCCGTTTCGGGAGCCCCGGGCCGGTCTGGCTGGTGACTCGGAGGGAACACTCATCTTTCATTACTGATCTTCACATTCTAGAGAAGCTCCTGCTCCTTCCTCCTGTGGATACAGCCCTATCTGCAGCCAAAGGAGATGCAAACCACTCCAGTCCCACATCCAGTGGGGAAATGGGGCGTTCTTAGCCCAAAGGGGTTTTTTTTTAACGGGGATGGTTACCCCGATGGGAAAATGGGGTTAAATCGAGGCTTTGGAGAATTCAAGAGCCTTGAATGTGGAAAATAAAGGCACAAGAGGAGATGGAGCTTGGAAAGCTCATCGTCGTCACCTCCATCTCGGGGCAAACCCGGACCCTCCAGGGTCTGCTCCTGGACGTGGGGCAGAGGAAGGGCGTGTGAACTCAACAGACCCCTCTCTTGCTGCCCGTGAGGGTCAAGCTAGTCCCTGCACCAGGAGCTGACAAAGGAGAGGTTACTGTTGGAGTAAAACCCCCCACCCACAACCCCTCGGGATTTCCATGCGGGGCCCTTATGACACCAAACCACCTTTTCAGGGAATCACAGAACATTAGGGATTGGAAGGGACCTCGAGAGACCATCTAGTCTGCTCCCCTCACCAGCCTCTGCATCCCACCTAGACCCTTCCCAGCAGCTCAGGTTCCTTCTCTGGCACCAGACACCCCCCCATCATCAGGAATCATTGAATCCTACAATGGGTCGGGTTGGAAAGGACCTCAGAGATCACCCAGTTCCAAACCCCTGCCACAGGACAGGGATGAAAATGTGGCTCAAGGAAGAAACCCACATCCAAACCAGCACCCACAGACCAGCACTTTGGGGTGTTACTGCACCAGGCTGAGCTGCTCCCATCTCCTTGTGTGGTAAATCAGTGGGGGCAGCTACAAACACTTCACACAGCCCCTGAGCAATGAAACCTCAAGGGGGGCAGCTCTGCTTCAGAGTTTTGGGACAGACATCACCCCCCTCCCTTAAGGGCGACAGCTCGTTCACAAACCTTTGGGAACACGTTACACCCCAGTGCCAGGGCGATGTGTGGATGCACAGACCGGCTGTTTCCAGGTCTCACGAGCCCACGTGGCACCCCAGCACGTCCCTAAACCCACGTGCTTTAGGGCGCAGGGCTCCAGCACCCCGCTGCAGGATCGGGTTGGATGGGTGTTGCATGGAGATGGGTTGAGTGGTGAAATCAGACTCAGCCGGTGTGTGCGGGCGGGCGGGGTGAGGAGGAGGCAGGACCAGCACTCTGGTGTGTTTGGGAACCGAGTCAGAGACCCCACAGGGCCTACAGACCTACCTCACTTTCCTAGACAAAGAGCAGCCCTCCCTATGTGCCCCACAGAGCAGTTTAAAAGAGCCTTTTCCTGCTGGACACATCCCCACAGGGGGGGAAAAAGAAATAGGAAGAAGTCCTGATGTGGTTTCACAGCCAAAACCCCACACAGAAGCAGAGAACTGCACAAGCCCTTCCACCAAGAGCAGTCCGGACCCTACTAAACCCATCACCCAGGCACCGTGTGGCTCCTCCAAAGGGGGATGAGGCTGTGGACACGGAGGCTCCACCACGAGTTCCACTTGCAGACTAGAAGCAGGGAAACCACGCAGGGGACCCAGCGTGGGATGTGGCCAGCTCTAACACTCCATTACTTCCCTGGCCGATGAGTGGACAGCCCCACGGTGGCCTCATAAGGGGGGAAGAGCAGCCAGTCCTAAATGCAGCCAAGTTTGGAACCAGAACTACCCGGTGCTCCCACACGCAGCGGCTCCCCTACAAACAACCCCGCAGCTGGTCGGGTGCCCAACGCCTTTGGGTTGGCCCCTCGCTCCACAGCGACGGCGCTGCCCCACACCGGAGCTGCAGGGGTGCTCCTTCCCCCGAGTGGGGCTCAAGGAGGCTTCACCTCCCCAAACCCCATCTCCTGTCCCCTGGCATCGGCCCGAGTGCTGCCCATCCTCCCAGGAAACCTCGGTGGCTTCCAAAGCCCCTCTCAGCCTCACACCCCATCCTGGACCCTGCACCTCATCTCCAGAGCACCCACATCTCTGCCCCTCCCAATCTATTTCTACTTCCATCTCCCACCAGGACTTAGGGTCCTGTCCCCCCAACTCTTCCCATTCTTCTCTCCAGTGCTCCCCCATATCCTCCCCATACCCTCCAGTCCGCCTCATCCCCCCCAGTCCATCTGCAGTGCCTATCCAAACCCTAACCCCATGTCCTTATAGCTCCCCGACACCCACTACAGCCCTCTCCAGCCTCTCCATACCCCAATATCCATCTCTTCACCCCCCAATGCAGCCCCCAGACCTCTCCTGTCCCTCAGTGCTCCCAACAGCCATCTCTTCACCTCCCAGTGACCCCCATTATCTCCCTCAAACAAGTTCCCAGCCCCATGCTATTTCAGTGACCCCCAACATGTTCCTGTGAACCCCTCCAGCTAACCCCTGATCCCCTGTGACTCCTATTCCCCACCCAGTGACTCCCACTAACTCGCAGCAACTCCAAGCAACCCCCATTAGCCCCACCCAGTGATGCCCATTACTCCCCAGCAAATCCCACTACCCCCCAATGATCCCAATTACCCCCTCCCAGTGACTCCCATTTACCAGAGCCCCCA
>VXBP01005578.1:0-63896 GCA_013400115.1 Rhinopomastus cyanomelas
CACCCAGACCAAGTCATGCAGTCAGTCTGGGTTAGCAGAGACCACAGGTATCTGGAAACCAAATTGAGACACTGCAGTCAGTCTCATAGTGTTGAGTTGTAATTTTTATCTTCCAGTCAAGACTGTGAGCCTTAACTGAAAAATTTAGCTTCTACATTTCTGTTCCAAGAGGTTGCAGTTGTCCTTCTCCTGCAGACATTCAAAACCTGTCAGTACATGTTCCTGTGCAATCTTCTCTAGGCGAACCTGCTGTAATAGGAGGGGTTGGACTATACTCAGAGGTCCTTTCCAACCCCTACCAGCCTGTGATTTTGATTGCAGCACGCATAGATGTGTCTGTAAAAGCCCCAGATGTATGTAACACACCACTGCACTACGCACAGTGCTACTACTTAACACCAGAAAGTGAACTACTTGGGGGCAAAGTCTTCTACTGGGCTTTCCAATCTACAACACCACCCCAAGAAGGATGCTGAATTGTTAAGGTCACCTCCGATCACACAGTAAGGGAGGAGCTTTTTCTCAGCAGTCCAGTAAAAAAGTGAAACTGCCAACTTTTAAAAAAGGAATGCAGAATTAAAAAACACCCGAACACCCCCATTTCACACCACCGCCATTATCTCTGCAAATTGGACTAGATCGTTTGAGGTCCCTTTCAATCACTAATGATTCTATAAACCAGGATAGTGCAAATTAGTATTTAAAAATACTACAGAGAAAAATGAAACGACCAGAGCAGAATGAATAAAAAGTTTTTATTTCATTTTCTGCAAAATTACATTCTGAATACTACCTCATACACACAAGAATGCAGCCCTTGGTGGGAAAAAAGTCCAGTGCAAACATACGGGTTTCAGACTGGTTATCAGAACGCGACAGAAGTACCTTCACATTTCAAGAGCGCCATCACATTTTATTTTTTGTGCAATAATTCTGTTACTGAAGAGTAAAACAGTCAAGTGTTTTTTTCCCACATGCATGAACAATTCACAGCTCTAACGAGTCTAGAGGAGATGTTCTGAGATCCCAATGTTTAATTGCTTAAGCTCCTCACGTAAAACACACTCGTTTGTATATGCAAAGAAAATGTGCTTATCCGATCAGCTAAATTCTTTCCTTCTTGTGCATCAAGCCAAGCAACAATGATTGTGCTGTACTGATGAGGCCTAGTGATTTTGTGAAGACTAGTTTTGACTTCTGATGAATGCATGAGAAGAAACTGTAACAATACCAAAGGTGGAATGGCCTTGCAGGACAAACAGGACAGAAAACCCAACAAAACCTGTTTCTCAAGCATGCTTACTGCACTCATTGAGAACTGTGCCATATTCTTCACAGAATCATCTCAGAGAACTGCACCTCAAGTAAGCTCACAGTTGCATAATAAAGTCCCATATTCTTCACAGAATCATCTCAGAGAACTGCACCTCAAGTAAGCTCACAGTTGCATAATAAAGTCCCATGATCTTCTGATTGCCCAGGTAGACCAGGACAGTCCAGGTAGTACGCTAGCTCAAGCTAAAGCAATTAAGCCAGAAATCAAATTGCTCCATTGAAGCAAGGTAAGGTAGAGCTCAGTTTTATGCAGTGATCTGAGACTGCCACCAAAAAAAAAACCCAACCCAAAACCTAGAACCCAAAAGCCTAGAACCACATATTAATTCTATTGGACAGACTTAAATTGAGTCACAGAAAGAGTATGTCTGACAATCACACTGCAGAGCACCGTGAGAGTTAGTATTTTTTCAAAGCGAGGAGGTGAACAACAGGACAGGCGTTTATTAGCACCGAAGAAGGTATTACTCAATTGACATCTAACATCCAATCAAGGACAACTTAGTTGTCAACTCCACCACCAATTCTAACACCTGAAGCATTCAAATACTAAGAACAGTATCAACAATGCAGTCAGCTATGCTCTGGGTGCTTTCCAAATGCAATGAGACTCTAACAATCCGTGTGACATTGTGATGGCCAAGGTATCTCAGTTGAAATGTGTCTCAGTTACTGTACAAAACAGTGTTTAATCAATAGCCAGGGTGTTCAGTCATTGTTATTGAATGCAAGTATAAAAGTTAAACAGAAAATGTGGTTCCTTAGGTGGGACTGGAAATGCCGGCTTGGGGGAGGTTTACGATCAATTTTTCACAGCGCTGAAGTATTCCCAGATGGCAAGGCAAAAGGCTAGGACAGCTGGCCACAGTCAGTAATGACGATTTTTTTGGAGGGCTTTCCACTCTTGGAACCAAAGCTCTCAATTTTTTTCACAACATCCATTCCTTCCTTTACATGCCCAAAGACAACATGTTTTCCATCTAGCCTGTGAAACAAACCAACCAAGTTAGATTTACTCAAAACAAGAGTGAACCAAACTGAGCTCAGTGAAGCCGAGTACACCGAACTACCTTGCATGCTGATAAACCAGCTCTACGGCAAAGGCACAACTGCTCTACAACTCGTAAAATCATAAAAATGCCTAAATGGCTTTTAGCTCTGCACTTTAGAAGCTTTATGATAGTGGCACAAAATGGATTTTCCACTGAGAGTCAACTCTTTTGGAAATTAAAAGCAAACCCCACCAAACAAAAAACCTGTATACCCACAATCCCCAACCCACCGCACCCTTAGGATACCCCTAGCCCTCCAGATCCAGGCATCGACACATTAGGTTAACACGAAGGGCTGAGAACCTACCAGTCAGTTTTGGCAGTGCAAATGAAGAACTGAGATCCGTTTGTATTGGGTCCTGCGTTTGCCATTGAAAGGACACCTAGAACAGCAGCAGCAACAGCGTTTTAGCTTGGTGTAACAAGTACGCAGCAGAGAAGACAATCTTCCTCTGCACATTTAGACTAAAGATGGGCAGAAAGATTTGATGGTCTCATGTTGTCTCTAAATGGTTTCCGATGACAATTTCTTGTCTTTGACTAGTCCTCGCACAGCAGTTTTCCTTCTTTTCACAGCAAGGATTTTAGTAACTAGCTGTATACATTCTGAATGTGATTAACATAAGGGAACCTGCACTGTGGCTCTACACGTGCAGCAATTTTCCACGATGAAGTAGTAAGAATCTGAAAAATGAGTTCAATCAGGACTGGAGAGAGATTTTTTTATGAGGGACTCTAGTGATGAGACAAGGGGGAATGCCTCCATACTAAAAAGATTTCAATGAGACCTTAGGAAGATAGTCCTCCCTGTGAGGGTGCTGAGCCACTGGAACAGGTTGCTCACGGAGGTTATGGATGCTTCATCAGATCTGGAAGTGTTCACCTGCAGGCTGGCTGGGGCCCTGGGCAACCTGATCTGGGAAAGGTGTCCCTGCTCATGGAAGATTCATCTAGCTGGAACTAGATCATCTCTGAGGCCCCTTCCAGCCTAAAGCATTTTATGATTCTGTGGCTATGATCTTCTTCTGCACAGCTTTTCCTCTACTTTTTCGGCATTTAATTTGAGCTGACAAGGACGCGTCTGTTACATAGCAAATAAGAAATCTCAGATTTGTTCATTTCTGCAGTAACCATCAAAGCAGAAATTGAAGGCTGTGACTTATGAAAAAGGAAAATAAAAGCAGCAATTTCACCTTTGCAAAATTTCTAAGCGAGACACAAGAGACAGGCAATTCACCCCCTACAGCAGCTTACGCAAACAACTATATGCCAGGAGCAATGCACTTCCAATGTACTTCTAGAACTAAGTTTCCCAACACATTTAAAACCCCTTTAGTTTGAAGTACATTTTCATAAACAATGCTTCATTATGGGTTATAATCATCAGGAAGTAGAAAGAATATCACTGTTTACCTGGTCCTACATGCTTAAGTATGAAATTCTCATCTGGAAATCTACTGCCGTAAATGGATTTTCCACCAGTTCCATTATGATTTACAAAGTCACCACCCTGAAAGAAAGATTGCTATTGACTTTATTAGCACACTAGCACAATTTTACATCACAAGTGATGCTATTTATTGGTAATACACTCACTTGCTCTAATGTCAATGTAATAAAAATCGGTAAACTTCCTGCAGGTTAAGAATGAGTACGATCACAACAGGATTTAAAGCCATGTAACTAGATGAAGATGCAATCAAGCTAAAAGTAAATTTTTGATCCAGACACCGTTGATCTTCTCCAGCTGACACCATTACTTCAAACACCTGTGTTACCAATCTTGCTCCCAAACGTGATGCAAAACCAGAAGTAATTCTAAGAAAAGGTCTCAAAACAACGTTACCCATGTTCATTACCATAGGCAGGACCTCAGCACAATTTTTCCCTCCTTTTCTTTCTGCCACCAGGTATAAACACTGGATAGACTCTCCATTACTATTTGCTCTTTCTACATTTTGTTGTTTCAGTGTTACACTTGAGCCATTTTAAACTTCCCTCGGGCACATGCTGCTTAACCAGGACAGATGGGACTGCCTATTCCTAGGTTAGACAAAAAAAAAACCCAACCAAACAAAACACTCCAGCCACAGCAGCTCTCAAAGGTGGCTATTAAACTCTGCTTCCAGCAGTGTGTGCCACCTCCTCTCCCAGAAGCGAAACCATCCATCCCACTAAGAACTCATATACGCGTGATGCTCATCTTTCCATCCTCACCTTGAGAAATCTGTTACAGGATGTGATACACCTACGCTTACACACTCCCACAAGTATGGCCTGCACGCTGCATGCCACACGGAAGCATCTGAATTGCCAAGTGCTGAGTATGATGACACCTGATTTGGCTATACCTATTGACTGAGTCATAGTAACACTCCAACTCAACAAGTGGAAGGGCCTCTACTCTTCCTCTAACTTGAAACCTGTGACAGTATTTCCGCAGTGATAATGACAACAACGTAACTCCTAAACAGTGATTCATCATCTCACTGTACCATGGCATCAACCACCTAGTGTCCTCATCTGGCATCTATTTGTGGGGGACAAAGCAGGGAAGCAAGAACAGACTGCTACAGAACTTCACAAATCAGTATCACAAAACCTTTGCTTGCATTTGAAAGGCAACACAGCATCATTGTCCCATTTTTCTTTTTAGAAATAGGTCCTAAGATTATGGCCTCCTGTTCTGACAGCTGTGTTTTTTCACTTTAAGTGAGGCAGGAAAATCATTGCTTCTCTTAAGGGAAGAGAGGACCACAAGGAATCATACAATCCAGTACACTTCAGCAGTGGAAATCCTGCTCATAACACAGAAGAAAAAAAACAGACTTTCAAAAAGGCTTTTTCTGTTTGGATTTTTGTTGTTGCTGCTGCTGCTGTTTAAGAAAAAAAAAATTGCTAACATGCATGGGATTTAGTTCAGACCTTTGAAAGGCTGATCCTTTCAATCGAACCACAATCATTTCAGGTGTGTCAGCCCAAAACCCAACCCAAACCAACCCTCACTCCTCTCCACATTAGTGATACGTTAAGAAAAAAAACCCCACCTTCTCTGTTGTGTGCAGATTATTCCACTGGGAGTAAAGAATGGACACACTGTTTTCTTAGCTCAGTCAAACACCAGGCTGATTGTCATTCTATCCACACATGCTTCTCCCAAGCAAAAGCTATTTGCCAAATAGGCCCCACACTACACTAGTCTGCCATCCAAAAGCAGAAAGCCTTAACCCCACTTTTTTAGTCAGTCTACACAAAACGTACATTTGTTTGTACAGAACATGTGCTCAACCGCAGCCCTAACAAAAAGATCAGAGTAGCAAGTCACACTGTCACTTTACTCTGTAGCTAGCAAGAGTGAAAGCAAAGCTACTCAAAAAACAGTGCTACTCGTCTAACTGGTTCTGACTATAAACAACATGCACTTACATTTAAACACAAAAATATACAAAATAAACATTACCTGGCACATAAACGAAGGAATCACTCTGTGAAAAGTAGATCCTTTATACCCAAATCCTTTTTCACCAGTACAAAGAGCTCTGAAGTTTTCTGTCAAGACAGTAATGTTGCTGTATGACACATAATATAATACAGATTCACCTATATCCCAAGTTTACACACTTCAATAACTTCACAGTACCATTACAGTATCGCTGATTTATTAGTTGGTGCCACCCTAGAGCCAAAGGTTTCATTTTCTCATTTTTATACCTATGCTGTCTACAGCAATTCTGAGTATTCTGGGTTTGGGTTTTTTCAAGTTTATTAATCTACAGGAACCTGAAAGAAAAGTACAAGTTCTTTAGAACCAGCAGATAAGCAGACGAGGAAGGAAGCATGTTGCGTTGGGTTCAAGACCACAATTAAAGATAAAGGAAAATAATACAAAGCAGTTAGGTCTCTATGAGACCTTGGATAGAATTTTCCAGACAATGGATAGCTTGGGAAAATGGAAGAGGGTTTATTAACTCTATAACTGTATACAGATAAGAAAAAAATGTTAGTGCACGCAAAGTAGAAACCCTGTCACAAATGCCATCACATGTTCTGAGAAAAAGACAATGGGAGATCACTACTGTATCAGTCCTTGGGTTTTTTTACATTAGAGACCTGAGGAAGAGAGCATGTCAGTCAAGTAGAGATGAGTACCAACAGGCCACACTGTCTTGGTGCAAATTACAAAATGAAGCTGTTTGGAACAGCAGCAAAATGTAGCTCCTCACCTGCACTGTTCTGACAAAGTTTGTATTACATTTCCCTATTTGACAAAAGGGGATGGAATATGGAAATAATTTCCAAAAGGCAAAATAAGAATATTCTCGTTCCAGCAAATAACAACCTACACCTTAAATACTTAAGTACAGCATTGTAGAGATGAGGCCTTACCTGCTGTCTTTGGAACCACATCAGCTTTCAGCTTTTAAAGAAAAATAAACACATTAGTTAGTCAGCTTTTCCATACATGCACAGAATTGCTTCTACATGGGAAGCTTGTACATGTGAAACCCCTTTCCCAAGGCAATCAGCTATCTCAAATCACATGCCACCCCAAATTCCAAACCCACCCTAATACTCTCCAAGCATCTAGCTAGCAATTAAAAAAACCAATCCTCATTGCAACTTTTGGACAACTAATGAAGAGGAACCTGAGCAGCATCTAATGATTTCATCGATCCACACAGCAATATAGCGGTAACTAAGAAGAATCTTTACAATGGACCCAAAGGATCAAAGGCAGTTTGCACACAACTGGAGACACCAAAGTCTCCCCAGCATAGAGCTATCCACTGAAAACCACAAAGGTGGCAATGGAGAAAGATCAGAAACTGTACATCGAAATCAGTCCATGATGTTACATTCACATTTGTTACCAACGAAGCAGGTCAGAGCAAAGTTTTGTCTAGTTGTGTGTCTGACAGTAGACAGCAGCAGACACCACACAGGCTGTGTGGCAAAACTCCCCATGTTCCTTCCTTAGGATGCCCTCCTTGGATGCCTGTAATTTGCAACTGAAGCTAATCTAAACTCATCTGAAGGCTCAAGGCAATGCTCCAGTGCATTCAGACTTTCTGTAAATTCGGCACAGTGAAAAACTTTGCTGCTGCAAGAAATGCAGTGATACCAGTGCTGTGTTTTGTAACGCCAGCTCAACTCATTGACGAACTTGAGCAGTAGTATTTTCACCTATGACTCCTGAGAACACAAGAGCTGGTAGTGTTCGATTAATTTACATGCTGATGCTTTCAATGAAGAAAATTGATTGCCTTACAGGAAAAGCCCCATGAACCACATTTAACAGAAATCTAGCTACGCAGACCCAGTTCGGGTGACAGAGGCAGAAGCCACAATGAATTTGCTTAGCAGGCAGCAATTTTGAAGAGCGTTGCCTCTCCAGGGTGTAGTTCTGGAGCACAGCCCTCATTCTGTCCCATACATCATAACAGGGCACACTCAGCCCTAAGAAACACGGTGCACCTCTTTAGTAAAGCCTCAGCGCTTTTTGTTCTTTTCCTAAGAACCACGTTTGTCACCATTTTCCTGTTCAAACTCTCGTTTTACGGCTATGACCAGAGGCCAAATGTTTAATGATTAAACTGGCTGCTGGTTTGCTGTTGAGCAAGACGCTAGTTCAGACAGGAACCTCGCGAAGCTTTCAGAGCACACGAGGCGGGAAGCCCTAAGAGGCAGTACCTCAGAAAAATCCAGGCTAAGAATCAAAGGCTAAGCACCCAGAAAACACGAACAGGACGAAGCTGGAAGGGTGGCTGGAGATCACCACGAGCGTTCTGCTCCTGGAGGGCCAATCGCCGCGCGGCCAGGCAGCTCAGGCCCTGCATGACCGCGCTGGGGCTACTGCGCTCTGTCGCCTCGGGGCCCCCTTCGTGTCCGTCAGGCAGTGCCTCAGCTTTTGTTCCACGGCGCCCCCCGTTCAACTCCACCGGAGCTCCCGGCCACAGCACGGCCCAGACTGCACGCGAGGGCCGCGGCCTCACTCCCGCAGGGCATTCAGCAGCTGACAGCTACCGCGGCCGAGAAAGAGGTGTCCTGCGTCCGCCCGCCCCTGGCCCGGAACAGACCCGCCTCGCACCTTCTCCCGGGGCGCAGAGCCCCAAGGTCGGCCGGAGAGCGGCACCTAGGCAGCCGGTGGCTGTCCCCGGCACCTGACCTGACCTTGCCGCTCGCCATACGCGCTCCCCGGGCACCCTGCGGCTCCCTCCTCACGCACGTTCCCCGAGCCCCGTCGCCAGCCGAGCGGCTGCTCCTACCTCCAGCACCACCCGGCCCAGCGGCTGGTTGTCGGCGCCCACATCCAGGAATACCACCGGGTTTGGCGCGCCACTCCCGGGCGAGCAGTGGCTGCGGGCCCCAGCCGCGCACAGGCCGGTGAGCCCTGGCGGCGGCAGCCGGGCTCCGGGCTGGCAGAGCAGGCGGCGGGCAGCGCTCAGCGCCAACATCGGGCGAGTGTGCGGTACGTGCGGCGAATGCACACGCAGCGACGCAGGAACACGAAGCCGCCGCGGCCCTTTATGGGCGCCGACAGCGCCGCCTGTGGGCGGCGGGGCGCTGGGAAGGGCGCCCCGAGGCGACAGAGCGGCCGGGGTACNAAGCGCCGCCTGTGGGCGGCGGGGCGCAGGGCAAAGTGGGCGCCGGAGCGCTGCGAAGGGCGCCCCGAGGCGACAGAGCGGCCGGGGTACCCCTAGACCCGCGGGTTCGGCGGCGGTGGGGCGTCAGCTGCGGGGGCCGGCTCCGGGCGGGATGGCGAGAGGGAGCCGGGGCTTTCCCGTGGCAGCGGGCCGAGCGGGACCCGCACCGCCCTTTGCTCACCTAACAGCTCGCAAAGGTTTTTAGGAGCAGTTGGGTTGCGTGTTTTCTGTTTCTGTGCTGTTTTGGGCGCTTTATCGCGCGTTTCCTCACAGCCCTTGGCCCCAGCAACACAGTCACGAGTTGTTCCTAAGCCCTGTGATTGCACACTGCAGGCCCCGGGCGAGGATGACGGTGTGTGCGGAGAGGTGGCCTGACGGGCTGCCGGGCCATCGTTGCTCACCGACAGCACGCGGGGAGCAGCAGCAGCAGCACGGTGACTCCTGACGTGCGCCCGGGCATGGGACTGGCTGTCACGCCAGCGTCACCACTGCCGCGGCAGCATTCCACGGCCTAGCTCTGCCTTCGCCAGGAAACCTGCCCGAGGGGTTGCAACAGTGAGTAACAGTGGTCTGGCTTAAATCCTTTAGAGAGGGAAACATGGTTTGTGTTTTGCATGAAAATAACAAAATTTATCGGGTTTGTTTTTCTACTTGGTAATTTAGATCAAAGCATTTGGTACATATCTTGGTCTTATTTAGATACCATTTTTAATTCCCGCTCTGGTTTTCATCTGGTACATAAGAACTTCTACAACTTTCAAATTCTTAATGCCACAAAATGTTTTGTTCTTTGGTTTGGTCCTGGTTGGTGAGGTCAAAGAAAGCTCTTCCAGCCAGCACACCCAGCTGAGACAATTCCTCTCAGAAAGCAGTGTTTATTGACTCTAAAAAACTATGCCTGTTGGGATGGTTTACAGTCTGCATGCTTTTTGTTTCATCCAGATAATCAGTGGTGCAGTTCCACACTGTGACCCACAGCACACCATTACTGTATCAACACTTCTTCAGCTAGGAGTCCTGTCACTAATGCAAGCCCGCTGGTGTCAGAGATCGGGTGCTTTTTAATTGAAACAAACACAAAAATAAGTTCTTTTGTCCACAATGAGCTCGTACAAGCGTGCTACACCCGTGGAGTTCTGCGCTGTTTCACAGGACACCCAGGATGCCTGATGGTTTTAATTTATGATAAACGTTGCAGGGACACCACTGGACCACCGAGTCTCTGCAAAATGAATTCTGTACATAGATGATGTTCTGTCTGCTTGCTCTGTTATTTCAGCTTCACAGATGGAATTAGAATTTTTGTGAAGGCATTTCTAAAAGAATGCATGGTTCTGTACAGATTAATTTAGAGCAGTACATCCCCAAAACTAAGTAATATTTATCTACAGTGCTTCAGGCTATGCTTGTTAAAAATTATAACCCTTGAATGTAGCTCCCAAGGTGGTTCTTAAAAAGAAAAACCCAACCCTGAGAAACCCAAGGGTGATTCCAGTAGCTAGGCACCAGTAATTTTCACATGCCTTATTTTACCAGCTAAGTTGTCCACACGGAGGTTAGAGTAGCACAGTAGGGTAAACCGTTGACTGCTCCCACGTGAGGAACAGTTAACTTGCAATCTCACCTAAGGTCTTTCTTGTCAAGCAGCTAAATACAGCTTATTCAGTGACATCCACTAGATTTTCAGAAAACTGTTAATCAAGACACTGCCCTGACCACAAAGTTCAAGGCAGAACTACATTGTGCAGCTGCAGGTGACTGCAGTCCAAGGTGAGTACTGCTTTTCAGGCAAGTGCTCTGGGGGCCTGTATTTCACACCAGGGATACATTTAGCAAGTTAAGAGTTTTGAGGCAGCGGTTCAAGAGCTGGCCATACTGTAGGGATGATTGCAGCATGTGCCATGGTTGTAACTACAGGATCGTAATGAGCTATGTCAAAGGCTCCGTCTTGCCCCAAATCCTGTTTCAAAAGAAAGCCTAAAGGAGAGTTAAAAGAGGGTAGGGTTGTGTTATAGGCCCCTATGCTCTCCACCTCATACTGCCTGAACTTCATAGAACTTCCTGAGCTGGATACAATTTTGGTATGGGGAGAGGTTTGCTGTGTACTTACCCACTCGTTGGACTTAGCTCTTAGCATCAGAGCTTCCTAGGCAATGAACTGGAAGCTGCCCTTCCACAGGCCCAGTACCAAATGCATCAAGAATTTGTTTTGAACATTGCTCCCATTATCTTCGCCCAATACAGCCTACTTCTTGTACTGCAGAGGACAGCTTGATTGGTACCCATCTTTGTTTGTTAGAGCACATAATTTTAGACCTACATCTCTCAGACATTTCTTTTCAAGAGTGAAAAATCACAGCCAACTCATTTGTTATCAGAAATCTAGAGATCTGTTCCATGACTTTGGGATAATCTTTTTTTGCTCTTCCCTGAGCTTTCCACTTGTACGGGTTTTTTGAGATGAGGGGAGCTTTGCACAGCATCCAAGATAGGGTTGAACAATGACTTTATACATAACTTGCCATTGTTTTCTGTTCTCTTACTAATAATCTAAAGACAATTTATGTCTTTCCTAGTATTCAATAAATCACTATGCATTTTCTGGTTGCCTTGTCCCATCCTTGCAGCTTCAGGCCCATTTTTGGGAAATGATAATTTCCCAAATCTGTTTATTCTCCAGTGACCTAAAAAATCCTCACAGTGTTTTAATTGTAGTAGCCACTAGAACCCCAAACCAAAGCTTGTACTTGGGTGTTACGTTCAGTGTGTACCTGTGACAACAGATGGTTTTACCCCTGAAGGATTTCTGCTCAACAAACAAGACAAAGCATGACCAAGGCAAATACCATTTCACGCCCGGGTAATGCCACCAGATCTGTTTTGGTAAGAGTTCACTGACATCTTTGATAGAGCAAAAGGTAGTAAAGGACTCTTCTTGTGGCCTAGACCAGAAAATCCTGCATAGGAAAAAGAACCTTAAATGATGCAGTATTACATTGCTTGCAACAGAAAAGTCAAAACAAACACAAAACTATGAAGTACCACAGCACCACTGTGCCAAGATAGACAGGAAACAATAGCACCTGAGTGACTCTTCTAAAGAGACAGAGGGAGTAAGTGCTTGAAACCTGCTCTAAGTTGAGAGGTTTTGATTTCCAAATCATGGAAATCCCAGCAGACAGACTGTGCACTGGTAAAAAGATGGTACGGATTCCTAACTGTCCTCTTGTTTGTGACACAGGAAAGTAGGTCAGTGATACTCTTCCATCCCGAATGGCTGCTCTTGGATTGAGCTGGGCAGCTGTGGCAAGTTGTGCAGCCTACCAACTGCCCGAATGCACTGGCTGTCTTTGTGGAGCACTTCGACAGGCTCTTCTCGCAACACGTGAAAAGACCATGCAAACAAGAACTGCAAGAACATGCAGCAGTCTACTGCTAAATGGATTTCACGTGAACATCCCTTGATACTGTAACAAAGGGAATTCCCATGGTTCACTACCATGTATCATCTCACTTTTATTTCTTACAGATCTTTTGTTTTTTTAGTTCTTGCACTTCTGTGACCTAGTTACCTTGAGGACCCCACTTACCTGGACTGTTAGTAGAGGGAGAGGTCATACAAGGGCTCGGCTTGATTTTAAGTGGGAAGAGCAGGAATTTGCAATGGGCATTCCCTCCCACCCCTGCAGAGCCTGGACGTGCTGCACTTCAAAATGCTCTGTAATTTTTAAGTCCAGGTTTTGACTAAACGAGGTGCTAAGTTGAGAGCTGGAAAGGATTTCTGTGAAATGCACCTGTGATGCCCATGTATTTATGATTGGGGACTAGCTTGGGGGTAGATGGTGAAACACCCTTCCATTACCCCAAGTGATTGCAGTATGAAATTAAATCACGCAAGAGCTCAAAGGGCACAGAGTAGCCACCCAGCTACATCTACAGATGAAAAAAATGATAATAAATATTTCCCCTAATCAAGGTTTCCTTCTAAGAACTTACAGTAACCCAGCTCACAATGCGAACCTTCTCTCCAGCACACACGGTGCATAAAGGAGGGGTTTCCCCTCCTGACTTCATACTAATTGCCTACAAATAGTCATACAAGAAAAACCTCAATCCACTCGTGCTCTTTAGAGCTGTGATTAGCATTTTCATTTCAGCACTTCTGAATGACACTGCTTCATTGGCATTCATTGCTCAATCGTCTTGCATAATGTATGGAAATTCACTGCTAATGTATCAGGTTACACAGGGCACCTGGCAGGTGCCTGCATCTTCCCAGAAGATTGTCCATGTACCACTACAGCTGGTCCATGAGCAGCTATGGGTAGATCTCAGCAGCCTGGCCACGTGGGACATTTTAAATGCATGTTTTAGTCCATGAGAAAAACGCTGCTGTTACTCCCAGTGGACTCATAAAGCTTCAGGACATTCAGATTGGTGGTTTGTCTGTGAGGAGAGGCTTTGCATAGTTACGAAAACAATATACAGCAGAAGTTGTGGGAGCCCTTCTATCTTCTAAACAACAGACATTTCAGAACTTTAAATTAATAGGAATTGGTTCAGTTTCCTTATCTGTGAAGTACAACCTCTGGTCTGAGGAACAAGTAATAATGTAACCTTTCAGGTCCCAGACCACGGGAGGTTGGCCAATGTGGTGCCCATCCACAAGAAGGGCTGGAAGGAAGATCCAGGGAACTACAGGCCCGTCAGCTTGACCTCATTGCCTGGCGAGGTTATGGAGCAGATCATCCTGAGTGCCATCAAGTGGCATGTACAAGGCAACCAGGGAATCAGGCACAGCCAGCATGGGTTTAGGAAAGGAAGGTCCTGCCTAACCAATCTGATCGCATTCTACAACTGTTTGACCCGCTAAGTGAATGAGGGGAAGGCTGTGGATGTGGTCCACCTAGACTTCAGCAACGCCTTCAACAGAGTCTCCCACAGCATCCTTCTGGAAATGCTGACAGCCCTTGGCTTGGATGGGCACAGCTTCTGCTAGGTTAGAAACAGAGTGGTCATGAATGGTGCTGCATCCAGTTGGTGTCCAGTGCCCAGTGGTGTCCCCCAGGGATCTGTACTGGGGCCAGTTCTATTCAACATCTTTATGGATGATACCTGGATGAGGAGATCAAATCTAACCTTAGTAAAATTGTGGATGACACCAAGTTGGGGGGTATTGTTGATCTGGAGGGGAGGAAGATGGTGCAGAGAGATCTGGACAGGCTGAGGGCAACAGGATGAGTTTTAACAAGGCTGAGTGCAGGGTCCTACACTTTGGCCACAATAACCCCCTGCAGACAGAGGGATGAGCGGCTGGAGAGCAGCCTGGCTAGGACTGGGGATGTTTAGGTTAGATGTTAGGAAGCACTTCCTCACAGAAAGTGTAATCAGACATTGGAGGGGACTGCCCAGGGAGATGGTAGAGCCCCCATCCCTGGAAGTGTTTAAGACTGGATGTGGCACTTAGTGTCATGGTCTAGGTTGTGGTGATGTTAGGTCATAGGCTGGGCTTGATGATCTTAGAGCTCTTTTCCAGCCTCAGTAATTCTGTGATTCAGTGACTAGTTGTGCTACTTCATTTTGTATGGGTAAGATCAGTCTGGAGCACGGGATGATCTTACTGAAAATGGAATTGCCCAGGAATTAGTCATTAGAGGAGACTCTTAGCAGGTCCTTCCCAGGAAGTCAGCACGGCATTGCCTCTGCCTTCTTCCCGAGATGCTGTTGCAACACCCGCCTGCATGGAGAATCACTACACCTGTCATCACGACCAGCTCCTGCCATGCCTTGCCTTTTCCCTTGCTGTATGACTCCGCTAACCAGGTCTTGTAACAAACACAGCACTGGCAAAACCAAGACCACAAAGACTACCAATGCTTCCTGTAATTACTGTAAAGTACACTAGACCATGCAACCAGGTGAAGAAAGGAGAAGGACACCTCATTTAGCATTTTATGGCCGACAGGGTGGTAATGTTACCTTCTAGGTTAAGGTGAACTTGGTTTTAACTGGCAACTCAAGTGGGAAATTGTGGCACTGTCTGTAGAGGCACAGAACTGTGCAGGACCCATGGTCCCAAGCAACACATCACCAGCAGCACCCTCAGTTCCCAAATACGTTTCTCATTCTCAAACCCTGTTAGTGTGGTTAAGGTTTTTGAATTATTTTCTCAAGGCTTCGTTCAGTTAGGTCCCTTTTCTGATCTTTTCCCCTCACCAATATTTAGCAGCTTTCTATACAATTAGTTTCCTTTTATATTGCCCTGTCTTCTTGACCTTCTCTATGCTATTTCTCAAGAGCTCTTCTTTAACTGGCTGGCTTGGATTTGTCTCTTGTCCAAATCGGAATGATGACACTTAGAGGTAACAGCTGCCTCTGTACCTTGTACCATAGGAATGATCCTGTCTGCACTAAACTAATTCTAACAGTAATCATAATTCTGAGACACATTTTTAAGCTGTGTAACTTCACAGAAGTTGAAAGCTAAAAATGGCCAGAAAACCTCACGCTGAACAAGAGTCACGGAGAAAGTAGAAGTGTCACAGATACAAGACTTAAAAAAAAAAATCCACCAGGTTTTCTAATGAATAGTTCTGCTGGAAGCAGCCTCACTACACAATCGGTCAGACTTCTACCTAGTCTTCCGCAGCCTCACTACTGAGAGGACTGCTTACCATCAGCATACAGCTGCCCTGCTGCGGTAGCTAGCATGGAACGCTGCGCCATGCTTACCTGATGCAACTGCATGTGACAACCATCCGAACACGCAGCATCCCACCAACGGAGCTAACGAGCTGTCAGCTGCAAATCACTACGTGACACTACGTGGAAGATCAGAAAGTAACTTTTGCATAATGGAAGCGTTGGGTGAAATGCGCAAAAGCTGAGGGCAAGAACGTCTGTTAGCGTCCAGAGCAGTGAGGAGTCAGGGTTTCCTTACCTTCATGTTCTGTCGCAGAGGAACTCCTGCACACTTTGCCATCAACTTGATCGTGGCACCATCACAGTAAAGTTCTTCCCAGAGGGACCATCAGTCATCATTTAGAAAGGAAAACTACTAGCCGAGTAGGATTTGGCTTCTGCGTAACTCTATGAACATGGTATTTTCACCAGTCACTACACAATTAGGTGGGCACGTGTCCACAAGTCACCTGACTTTGCACGTATTACAAGGCACAAAATGTACATTCTGAGAAACACAGACCCCATGAATATATAGTGATTATAACCATGAAATGAAATAATAGTTGGTGAAAATTTGAATCAATTTACACATATTGAAGCCGCAGTTCTCCTCCAGGATTTTCTTAAATGGGGCATTTCGGTATTTTTTTCATAAACCAAATGAAGAAAACACAAAAAAAATTAACCCTAACAACAGTCAAAACATTTTAAAAAGTATTTCAGTTTTTCTAGTTTGACTGGTTAAGGTTTATTAAAACTAACAACCTGTCTTCATGTTCACAGTAATCAGTGTGTTCAAATGTGAGCACAGTGACAAACAAGACCAAACATTCCAGAACAGTTCAACAAAAGCAAAAAAACTGACCTCATGGAACAGCTCTGGACAAACAGGGACATCTCGATTGTGAGATCCAGTTAAAAATGCTATTGGTCCAAACTCTGACCCAAGGGAAAAACAGACTTGGTTAAGCCCAAAACTCTTAGAATATCCAATAAAAACACAAAATACTACAGAGAAGCCGTGTCTTTAAATCTAGTGGACACTGGTGTTTCTAGAGAAGCTAATTTTACTCTGTCAAAAAATACAGGGAGTTCAGTAACTGGAATGCACTAGCCAAACCAAGCAGACATATTAAATGAACAGAGGAAAGACTCTCATCCAGTCCACACACACAGCAAACAGGCAGCTTTGAACAGAACAGATTTAAACAGCAGAACACCAGTTATGATTTAAGCAAGGATTTTCTGGAAATGAAGTTGAACTACGTAGGAAACAAACCAGTAAGCCCATCTCTACCCTGCTACTGTATGCTAATGTGTGTAGGAGCCATGATGGAATCGCTTTATAAATGAAATGGCATAAGCTGTTTGTTTCCTTATGGGCTACTTTTATGTTCCTCTGGAAAATTCTGCAGACTCACAAAGACAAGGCACCATGGCCCAACATTTCAGAGGTCCTCCCCAATAGCCAAATACAAGCAGAAACGTGTTTCTTTTAGAGAGAATAAAAAGTGAATGGCACACTGACTCACTGATTCCAAAGAAGGGCAACAAGGTTGGTGAAGGGTCTGGAGAACAGCCCTTATGAGGAGCTGGGCTGGTTAGTCTTGAAGAGGAGGAGGAGGAGGCTGAGCCTCCCTTTATTGCTGTCTACAACTACTTGAAAGGAGGTTGTAGAGAGGTGAGGGTTAGCCTGTTCTCCCAAGTAACAAGTGATGGACAAGAGGAAATGGCTTCAAGTTGTGCCAGGGGAAGTTTAGGTTGGACAATGAGGAAAAACTTCTTCATGGAAAGGGTCATCAGTCCTTGGAACAGGCTGCCAGCCCTCACTGTGTAGATCCAGGGCTTAGGGACCTGGTTTAGCGGTGAGCTTGACAGAGTACATCAGTGGCTGGACTGGATCAACTTGAAGGTCTTTTCCAACCTAAGCGATTCCATGACTCAAGGACATTTGGTTAGGAGTATACCCCGTGTAGAGGCAGCAGGATTTCAGTGCCACAGAAAGTGGGAAACGGTAACACGGCAACATGTGGATAATCATTAAAAATGTAAGAAAGTCAATTGCCCTTGGCTAGAAGTTTGTAGTACAGGAAGATTTGCACACACTTGCAGTTCAGGCAGGTAAGAGGGAAGTGGGTTCTGATTAACAGAGTAGGTACACAAATGTAAAATAATGAAAGGGACACGGTTAACAAATGAGAGCATTACCTGCAGCACATCAGGTGAGAGCTGTACAGCTGTCTTATACACTCACTCACTTCTTTACAGGGAAGCAAGCAGCTCTATTTATAGAGACAGGAATCTCATCCGCACTGTCCGAGCAGACAACAAACAGGTGGCCTGTCTTCCGTGTTTCTCATTGCTTTCAGTCTCTTGCTTCTGTAAAACACATGACGAAGTGCATGGCAACAGAATACAACGTGTGCAACCAAAACAATGTGATTCAGGAGGAGCAGAGAACATATTTTGGGGAAAGAAGAGTATTCTGAAGTCATTCAGCAATTGATAAGGAGAGAAGTCATAGATATGCAAGTGCTGCCGGGAAGCAGACACGGAGTACACAATGCACTGGAGTGCCAGAACACAGGACAGGAGACACCAGTATCAACTGGATACAAACATCATACATATCCTGGGGTCTTCAGGTGAAGGCAGAGAGAATCTCCACTTTCAGATTTGTCATCACCTCCTCAGACTTCCAAGTAAGCTTGAAAAATGTGAAGTACTTAAGGCCATCACCTGAACTCCTCATACGTTTCTCCATTTGTACAGTGCTAAAGTGGTTTTGTCCAGCGTCTTGCTGACGCTTCTTGGGAGCTTTCAGGAAAAGAACCACCAAAATCAAAATACTCATTAATTATTGGCTGCGTGCACTGTAATTCAGTTTGTAATGTTACAAGGTCACTATTTCACTTTAGTGGCAGGCACCAACTGAAAGGAGAGCATCAGTCTCATGAGAATTTAAAGCAAAGCTAACTGTCTCCTGTGTTGAATGTGTCATTCCTCCGTATCGGACACCAGCCCTCCTTCCCTGTTACTCGTATCATGCAGAGATTTAATTCTGGAGTAACGATTACTCATTTAGACAATTTTTCTGTCTCTTCCAGAGTTATTCACACCTCTCCCTTCCTGCAGCAAGACCTGCTCCTTGAAAAGGTACACCATGTCCAACCGACTGACTGTAACACAAACTGGGAAGGGCAAGGAGAAAGTCAGTTGTTTCAAAAAGAAACTAAGCAGCTGCCAGTTAGCCAGACCTTAATTTTGTCAATTTATTTAGGAAAAAAAAAATTAACATGAGCAAATAAGAATACTTCAGTGTTATAACAGAGTATATAAATGTCTAGCAATAGTCAAATAATTTGATCTTTAAATACAAAATAACCACATGAACACCTAATATACAGGTTTCATCTGAATACATATTTATTAGATAAATATTAGGTTGTCACATCATCTAACTACATACAGTTTTGCAAGACTAAAAATCACAATTATTTTTTCTGACCAGTTTAAAGTATGAAATGATTTCATTGTACTGTACATACAATGTACAAACAAAGACAATGGCCATTTTTGCATGTTAGTTCAGATTGGTTTTTTTTTTTTTAAATTTCCCTCTGATCGTGATATCAAAAATTGTACAAAGTGTGAATTTGGTTACAATTTCTTTTTTTTTTTAATCCCCTTAATTTTCTTCATTATTTCTGTAGCACCCTAAAAATACACAGGTGATAGACTAGTACACATAAGCTAAATATTAGATGTAGATAAAACAAAGGATCAGAGTATATTACATAAGTGAAAGTGAAGCAAACGCTGAGACTCCACAAACGCTAACAAACAGGATTAATTTTCCACATAAGATGGAGTTTCAAGCTTTTTTTTTCCCGTGAAATAGAAACAATGCACATTCCAAGGAAAATGAATGCATTTCTGTTAACATGTCTCTATTTGTCATTTACATATGTACAGCTGTCCCTTGAGTCTCCACTGCAGACATTGGCGTGTATCTGTCAGTCTCAGAATAATGTCTTGGCAGCAGAACTGTAGATCTCTGTGGGTTCTTTCCCAGATGAACTCCCATAGGGAAACAATTAAAAAAGTAAACAAAAAAAGATAAAAATACTACTGGAATTTCATACAATAATTAAGCTTTAAAAGAAATGACTGTGATTACCCTATTTGCTAGATTGCTTTCTCTCTAAACTTTAATATGGCAGTGAACAGATAAAAAAATAGTAACTAAGTTTTCATTTAAAAGCTTTTTCATACTGACTCCACTATACAGTACCTGATTTTAGCTGACAGATAAGTTTTAGAACTGTCTCAAATGTCCAACAGTTGGGTGTTGGGTAAAACTTGTATATTCTCTCTTAAGTTCTGCTTAGAAACCAAATGGGTTTTTAGGTTTAAAAATGTCAACCAGCCACTTAAATTCTCAATGTACAAAGCAGATGCCAACACTGCTCCAGACACACTGCTGATATCCGTGGTAGGTTTTTTCCCTTTATGTCTTCCAACAGGTACTTTTCACGATACATTAATATCTGGTAAATACTACCAGTTAGCAAAAGGTCAGTCCTTGACATACCTGTTTTAAAATACAAATGTCGTGTGTAAGAGAAAAATCATTTCAGGTGACTAACTGAGCTGCTCAGGAATCAATGGAGGGTGTAACTTTGGACAAAATCAATTAAAAATCCGAGCAACCAGTTTCAGCTAATAGTGAGAAATGTTCTGTATTCCCAAAGCTATGGCTTAAGAAACTTCTCCCCCAAACTCCAAACTTAATTCCCAAACGGAATTAGGTCTGTTTATCATTAGCCAGCCCTGCAAATGACTGAAATGCATACACAGACAATCTGGCAAAAGTGTAGGGGGGACCTCCACAGTCAAATGGCTACGTAACACATCTGCAACTGAAGCATGGTCTTTCCTAGGCACCGTGTGATCGCGGCACCACACCACGGCCGTATTACCATGTAGTACACCAGCGTTATCTTTAATATTCCGTAGAGATCCTCTACAGGTTGTCAAGCCTACGTAAGAAAAAAGACACTTCTAAGCAGAATAAAATATACAACACTGTTTCCCTCCCCCACCCACTGACATCCCTGTTACCATAACCCACCAGTACAGCGATAAAAATACGGTACCTTACATACTTGCTGCTTGCCTTAATTGCATCTTTACCTGCTCAGACAGCTGGGCCTAGGTGTTCGGCTGACAAACAAAATCTCTGCCAATAGCAGCCCTCAAGCACCCACAGTCAATGTACATCAGTCAGTTGTCGCTTTGTGAGTTTTGGCTTTTTTTTTCCCCCCTAGGCAATCACTTACATTTCCAGGACAGAGCTGAGGCCTGATTGTCTAGGTACTGCCTGATGTATCAAGTAATTCATCACACAAGTGGATATGAAATTTGGGCTAATTTATCAAAACAGGAGGGGAAAAAAATAAAACACAACTCCCTTATTCTGTTAAAGAACCCTCAATTTTCTTTTTTAAAAAAGGACCCATGTTTTTCTTCAGACACGGTATTTAAAAACACCAGCAAAAGTGTAGCCAGATCATGAAAATGATGAATATTATCAAAGACAATACTAAAATATTCACAAATATATTTACAACCACAGGTTTTAAAATAATTGATTTTGCATAATGAACAGCGCCTTTCTTAAAATGAAACCTGAAACAGGAAAAATCTAAGCGTGGGACCATCTCCACATAACACGCTTGACAGATTCAGGACTCCTACTGGAAAAGGAAAGAACTAAACCGCGACGTCCTTTAGTATCTACAGCAAGGTGCTGCTGACTAGCATCTCTGTGTCATGACACACGTCCAGCAGCAGTGAGAAACGGTAACAAAAGGAGCAGAAGAGAACAAAAAGCCCACAGAAGTCACAAACATGACTTTGGTGAGGAAAGCAAACCGAAAGCCGTCAGTGGAAGAGCATGCCATTCACAGCACTGCAAACGGATCGCAGAGGGTGAGGAAGCCATCTCGTCAGACTGACAGGAACAAACAACACGTTGCCTGGCATTTCAGTTTAAAATACACCGTAGCGAGCAGACAAAGGGTGTTTGATTGTGACTGGGATGAGGAAAAGGAGTTGGGTCAGATCTGCTTTAGTACCAAAAAGAAGCAAAACCAAGAGCTGTACAGTGGACGAAAGCTGAAATGTTTCACCACAAGGGTAAAGTTGGCACACATGCACTTCTTACACAGCTACTGTACATCATTATAGAGAGAGAAAGAGAGACAAAGAGCACAGAAATGGGCACGGAAGCAACAAGAAGCTCATGCAGGAGCAGAAGGACCACACGAGAAGCACAAACCACAGAGGCAAGACAGTGATTGTGGCAGCAGGGTCTCTTGAGGACAGCAGCAGTCTACCACCAGTTCTTTATTCTTCCCATGGTCCTTCAGGAGAAAGAGCTCATCCTGACAGCCAAAGTTAAATAAACCACACCAAAACCAAAGGAGGAGAAAAGAAGAAGGCTGAATGATCCATAACAGCCACAAAACCAGAAAGCAAAGCAAAACAAAAATGAAGCTGTAGGATGTCTGTCCAGTATCAATGCCCCTTCTCAGGCAGATTATCAAAAATAATTATGCAAATAGGGATACTACTCCATCCTGCAGCCACTTCCTGCCTTCAACCCAGCTTGTCCTACTAGGTTTCATGTGGGACAGACATTGACACAAACACTGGGGGTACAGAAGGCTGTAGGTAACAATCAAGAACAGTTTGGTTTGCACCCCCCACCCCGCTCTCTTTTCCATCCCATATGGCATCCGAGGTAAAAAGACCTGTTACAGAAATCTCAACAGCCAGGTGTTAACACAGCCACAAACAGTACTGATGTGAAACCAAAACAAACAAACAAAATCCCTAAACATTGCAAACATTTCTTCCTTTAATTTTTCCTGGGTGTTTCCATTCTGTGTGTTTGGCCAGAGGAATCCTCTGCCAAGAGGTGGTGAAGGTTCCTGCACTTGCAGAAATACCAACACCCGCAGCTGCAGCAGCCTGGAGATTCTTAGGACTCTCTTCCTGAAGTTGCATCGGCTGAACTGCTGGCTCCCTCTGAAAGGCCTGTATTGTCTTCCCTATCGTTGCCACTTGAGCATAGGATTTGTGCTTTTTGAGCTTTGTTTTTCTTTTTGTGTGTGGCCAGGATACTCACTCCAACGCAAGCCTGTCATTGGAGCGGGACAGAAGGGTAGTGGGGTGTAGGGAGATAAGAGTTTTGAAAAAATGGAAGAACACACGTTGGAAGGACACTCTGAGACACACCATTTAAAGACAGTTCCATTTAGTTGCCTTTTCTTCCCTTGCCAAGGTTCGTATTTGCCAAGATTCTTCAAACTTTCACAGAACTCTCTCTCTAGAGGATGAGCAACAAATGGGGTTTCCAACAGCTGCACAACTGTCTATTCCCCTGTCACCTGTTGCATGGCAGACTCGGAGATTACTGCATTGAGTTAATGTTCTTTTTTCTCCCATCACTTTCACAGTCTTTGAAGCTAACAAAAGCAGTTCTGAGATGAAGAAAGCAGGGAGTGCACCACTGGATCAAGTTGTAAGGGGATTTTTCTTTCTCTTCTGGAAAAGGAGTGTTAAGGTTCCTTACTGTGCAGCCACACACAAGTGAACAAGTGAAGGGGACGGGAGAACACGATTTCAGTTGTTCTCAAAGAGAGACAGAAGGTCATCATTGCTATTGCTTGGCAAATCAGGAGGATCCAGGTATGACAACAGCTCGTCTGGATTTGTGAGTTCTGGAAGCAGCTAGAAATATAAAGATAAAAGGAAAATTACAGGTAACAGAAAAAAACATTTGAGGAAAAAGGGATTACATGCCAGAGATTCCTGGCAAGTGGCTTTCACCTATGTCCAAGTAAATTAAAAGGGTTCAACACAAAGCTAACTTTCTACGTTGATGCAGTGCCCACCTGTTTGTGTCATGTATTACACACTGGTCACCTGTGAATTACATTACCGTCTCAGCTAGTATCTCAGTCCTCCCCATCACAAAGTTCAAGTTCAAAGTTCAGTAAAAGCAGTGTATTTCTTGGGCAGCACTGCTGACAAAGCCTTCTCAGTAAGCGGTCACTAACATACGTTAGATTAACATAAAACACCAAACAGAAACTGGCAGTATCCAGTTCAAGCTTTAAGGTAGTTCAACGAAGACTGGTCTGACTCATGCTTGTCAGCGCTGCTACGATCAGCTGGAGAGACAGCCCTGTCCTTTCCTCACCCCTCAGCCACTCAGTAATGCCTCCATGTGCCGATGCAACCGCTGAGGCAGTGGGCTGGAGGAGAGAACAGGGGCAGGGTTTAAATTAGCCCAGAAAGAAAAAAAACCAAACAACTGAGAAAACAAGTCAAGCAGGCAAATCCTTTTCCTTCCTATGGCAGTGAGTTTACAGTGGTTGGAAACACTCAACTGCAGTGTTACAAGCAACTCTGGACATTGTACAGGCGCAGGAGCATCACAAGCCATCCAACAGAAGATGCACTCCTCTCCACAGTGTTTTGAAGTACAAAAAGGAATTGCTGCAGCGGCTTTAGTTTTAGCAGGACTGTGCTTCAAACAGAAATTTTTTCCAAGCGTCACCGAGATTCTTTGTGATCTGACTGGTAACAAGCAATTGTAACTCCTGGTTTATGTATAAGGCAGTGCCTTCTGCTTTACTCTCACCGTATCCTAGTCGAAAGTAAAAGCTTCACATATAAACACAATGGCACAGAAGAGTTTGTAGCAAACCCTCTTTATAGTCAGTGTTGCGTTAAAGCCAAGACACAAAAACGTGGATGGACCCTTTTAACAAACTTCATTAGTAGGTATGAGAAGTTCATTTGAAGTTGTTCTGCTCTTCCCAATACTTTAAAAGCTTGGCTGTATCACATTTAGCATGCAACTATTGTACTTACATGCTTCTGTCAAAAGCTGCATGAAATTCAGCTTCATCTTCTAACACTACATGGATGGATATATTTTGCAATAAACTAAATAATAAATAAATACATCTCCATGAAACGGAGAAGGTACTTGATCACTTCCTAAGCATTTTGAAAACCAGCACTGTCCTGCTTGTATCAACAGAATCTCCCAGAAGGAATGCTTGTCTTTACTGCCTCCCTTTTATTCACGGCAAAGATGCTATCGTCATAGCGCTGGACTGAAAAGCCTCTCAAACACACTTCACTAGCTAGCAACATTTTTTATGACTACCTAGTACAGAAAGCCGAAAGAAAACTGCAGCCCCACCAAACTTGTAAAAAGTGGTTTAATCTGCCCCTTTACGACTAAATTCTTAAAATTGTAATAATATGTCTCTTGAGACTTACTCTTGTATACAGGGGATTTTGACAAAAAAATTATTAGAAGTGTGAAAGGGTTAAACAATATACTCAGTATCTCTGAAGATGAAGTCTTCAGGCTTTGAGGGTGACCTTGGCTTGCCTTGGTCAGAGGCCAGGAAGAAAAGCCTGCTTCCTGCCCAGCTGGCAGGAAACCAGAGATTTCAGAAAGTAGCTGCTGAGCGCTGAGGGTGCAGTGCTGCACTGGAGCACACGTGAGAGGCAGCAGAACGCTGCAGGTGGCAAATGATGTGGGAGGGTGGTTGTAGAAGCTACAGGAACAACATACTAGACTTCAGGACAGAATTTGGAGTGTTCCTGAAGCAAATACTTGAGACATCTAACCAGTCTTGTGCCTCTGGTGTCTTGAGGTAAAAGTGCAGATATCTGTACATGTATCTGTATCTATGTAAAATACACCCTTTAGCCCAGGTTAAACCCCAGACCACATCACTCCGAACTCCTAAAGAATTGAAGTGACTGTGTCAGTAGGGAGCAGACCCAGTTGCCCACAGTACAGTTCCACCACAGAGCTGCTAAAAGTTAAGCCCACTAAAACAATCCATCTGACCATGACTGAGCTCACGGATACTTCGAAGAATTACATTCCTCACACTGTACAGCACCTGTCTTCTCATTTAGCCAAGGTAATTTCAGCATCCCACCAAGAATCCAGGATGCTTCCATGTCCATAGTACTTTGATAAATGTACAGGTTTTTCTGCTTTTCGCTGAGCAGTGGGTGCCTGACCTGTAACAGCTACGTTATGCTGCTGAACTATTTGAAGAAATGTTTTTCTTTCGCCTAATGTTGGTCATATGGGGTCCTTAAGGTTGAGATCTGTAACTGTCACACAAACAGTCATTCCCAAAGGATGTGCACGTGACTGTGCTATATGAAACAGCAGCGGTGTTGTTTAGATTGAAGTGACTCCAGGGAGCACTGTTCTTGTAACTGGAGCATCTATCCCTCCGCTAGCCCCCTTCCCTCCCCACTGTGAGGGTACCTGCTGCGATAGTGCTCACACGTGACCTGGGATACGTGCGTATAAAACAATGGTCAATACAGATATAAATCCAAGGCAGAAAAGTGAGTATTTCTGTGCACCAGCAGACTTTGGAACAGACAGAAGATACAGATACAGGAATGTATGACTCGGATGGAAATCCAATCCTAACGCTAGGGAATTTACTTTTCAGGAGGGGTGGTTAGCTACAGAGATACCTCGGATAACACACTTCTGACTCCACTGAATATATGGCAAGAGAGAGGAGGTTACTTTTGGCCTTAAAACTAGGTTCACCTGTGTTTAACTGTGAGCTGCTTCCCACAGTGACTAAGGAGGCAAAAGATGCCCTTGGTCATTGCCCTGTGTGGCATACTGACAGGAAGAACTTTTGCTGTAGAGCTACCCACACAACTGGGTGTGGATAGGCCAAGCCTTTTTTTTGGCTGCAGGGAGCAGGGACTGAGCCATGCAGCAGGCCAGCACAGATCACCCTCCCACTGGCCAGAGCATGGTGTCAGGCTCCATGTGCAGCTGACTTGGCACAGCTCCACCGCAGTCAGAAGCACACACAGGCGCATCGTTCCTCATACTCGGCAAATGCAATGGTGTCTAGATGAGCGCACACAGGGACCTGTCCAGTGAGGATGAGAAGGGCAGGAGATGGCTCACAGCCTGGTGCTTGAGCTGCTGTCTGAAGAAATGCGTGCCTTGGTGCTAGAAGCAGCTATGGCTCACGTGCCACACAGCTGCTGAAAACAGAACCATTCTCTCTTCAAGCCAGGAGCATCCTGTCACCTCGGCTGCAGCAGCTGAGCCCGTGTACCAAAGCATGAAAGGATGGCATGTCTTGTGGAAGCGGCTTCCCACCCCAGTGCCTTCCCCGCCCTCCCGCTGCAATGCAAAGCGCACACTGTGGCAGGCAGATGACAGTATGACACAGACTTACATCCAGCGAGGGCTCCGGCATGTCGGGTGCTCCCTGTCCACCAGCCTGACCCTCTAAGGCTGAGGAGGGATTAAAGGTCAGGTCACTGTGTGGATGGTTGCTAGAAGAGGCCGGGGGTGGCTGCCGGGACTGCTGGGTAGGAGGCCCGCTGTGATGTAATGGCTGCCCTGACTGGCTGCTGGGGTGAGGGACGTGCAAACCTTGCTGCATGGAAGTATGGGACTGATCAGTGCTGCCGGGATGAGGGATCTGCGGAGGAGGAAAAAAAGCAGGAAAAGAAAGTGAGGCCACAAGGTACAGTGCTCACAGTGCCTGACTCTGTAACCACGTCACAAAAAGAAATCAATGAATTTTAAAAAGATACAGACAACAACAGCCCCTCCCCCCGAAAAAATGTGAGAAGTGCAATTGGAAAACTCCGTGTGCCAGGGCTAGATGTTTCAGCTTTTTGAAGGTTATCTGCAATGGAGAGAGAAACACACTGGATTTGTGCTGCTGGTTTGCTTCCTTGTGAAGTGTGAAAGATGCAAAATAATGAATTCCGAAGAGATGGAAGGATGCTTATGGGTGCTGCTCAGCATCAGTGAGGCAGATGCTTTTGCCCTAAAACAAATCCCACGGAGGAATGGAGAATTGTTGAGTAACAATCCCCAAGCCAGGAAACTGACTAACCAAGAAAATACATTTCTGCTCAGCTCCCTTCTTTGGTAGCTGCCTATTTGTGTTTAAGATCATTACAAACGTTTTGCAAACACCAGCCCTTCCCCACTGCTTCCCTCCTTTTCAGAATGCGACACCCCCCTAAGGGGTTGAAGGTTTTCTTTGCTGATACACATGGGTTCTGATGGTTGACAGAATAAAAGAGGTTGGCCCAGCCAGTGCCCTCTCCACACATCAGCAAAGCTGCGTGTAGGTGGCTGCTACCTGGGGACTGCAAAGTACAACATCTTAGATTAAAATAAGCTAAATGTCATACTTTTGTTTTGTATGCTGGCCGAGGACTTCTGCTCGTGCAAAAGCTGTGTGTCTTCTGTGGGGAGAGAACTAGCAAACCATGTGTGTTTTGCAAACCCTGCCGTGGAATAACGGGGGAAAGTCTCTCTCGCATGACGGACGAGACAAAAAAAAAGCAAAACCCCAATTCTTTCCTGTGCAGCGTGTCACTTTAGTTCTAGCAGATTCACTGGGGCTTGACCTTGGCACCATGAAAGGGAAGAGTCTGAATGCTTCAGAGTCAGACGTCTCACGTTAAGCGGTACACAGAGAAGCAGAAAACATCAACACTGTTTGAGGCATGCCACAAAGTGGAGCTGAAATAAAGGAACACATACATACAACAGCAGCACGAAACTCATCCAGCCAAGCCAACGGAAGCCAGCGAAATGCTACGTCAGCATCTACCCTTTCTTACCACAGCAAACTGCAAGATTATTGTAATCTTAGTCTTCAGTTTTAGAAAGCAAAAGGGAAGTTACGACAAAACTCAATTAAAATTTTCCTACAAAATCACCAAAAAATAAGTACAGAAACAAGCATTAAAAAATATACTTCACCAATCTTATGAAAGCTGACACATGAGAACTGATTCCTTGGTACCGACTCAGCTAAACAGAGGTTCTTTTGAAAACTTTGGCAGTACTGAAGGTGGGTGGAAACGAGCACACTTCTATTTGCACAGGTACCTTTGTGGCCTCCTTCCCACATGCCCGTTTGAAGTACCTGATAGCAGTGATGCACGCTCTGCTTCCTATTAGGAACACAGTCTGGCCACGGCTGTTCCCAGAGAGCACAAAACCTTGCACAAAATCTGCCCACAGATCACACCATAATCAAAATTAATCTGCAGCCTAAAAGCTGGGCACAAATCCAAACTAAAGCAGATGTCTATTCAAACAGTACTGTTTCCTTCTTCATTCATCGAGGACTCATGCAAAACAAAGTGTGGAAATGAGGAACTCTTCATAAGAAAAAGTACAAAGCAATTTAACACCGTATTGCTGACGTGAGAAAGCAATTAATTGAAAACATAATAGGGAAGGATTCTCTTGAATAGTCATTTAAATTTATCCCTGAATGCATAGGACAAGTTTTATTTTACTGGCAGGTTTAAATAAGTGATTATTTAATCATTATTCCTATGTTCTTGATCATACTTCAAAATAACTAAGCAGGTCAGAAATTCTATGCTGAGTTTTATATAGGCAGGCATGATATATAGACATATGCGTGTTATAATACCTGTGTTTAGTGGACAAGGTATCTTTAGTATCTTGGGCCTGAGATAACTGTTGGGTAGGGAACAATTGCTCACGGGAAGACTGAGAGTCATAATGATCTTACACAGTCATTGCAGGTTCAAACTCCACCTGACTTGGGCCACAGACTCCACCACACTTCCTCATGAAAAAGTAAAATGCACAGAACTTCAAGGTAGTGCCCAGGAGTCAGTGCTGGGACCGGTCCTGTTCAATCTAGTCATTGATGACTTGGATGAGGGATTAGGGTGCAAGTTTGTCAGCAAGTTTGCTGATGACACAAAGCTGGGAGGAGTGGCCAACACCCCAGCAGGCTGTGCTGCCATTCAGTGAGACCTGGACAGGCTGCAGAGCTGGGCAGAGAGTATAACAAGGATAAGCGTAGAGTCTTGCATCTGGGCAAGAACAACCCCAGGTACCAGGACAGGCTGGGGACTGACCTGTTGGGGAGTAGTTTAGGAGAAAGTGACCTGGGGGTCCTGGTGGACAGCAGGATGACCATGAGCCAGCAGTGTGCTCTTGTGGCCAAAAAGGCCAACAGCATCCTGGGGTGGATCAGAATGGGGGTGGTTAGCAGGTCAAGAGAGGTTCGTCTCCCCTTCTACTCTGCCCTGGTGAAACCACATCTGGAGTATTGTGTCCAGTTGTGGGCCTCTCAGTTCAAGAGGGATGTGGAGCTGCTGGAGGGAGTCCAGGGTAGAGCAATGACGATGATGAAGGAACTGGAGCACCTCCCTTATGAGGAGAGGCTGAGGGAGCTGGGTCTCTTTAGCTTGGAGGAGACTGAGGGGTGACCTCACTAATGTGTATAAATATATGAAGGGTGGGTGTCAGGAGGATGGAGCCGGGCTCTTCTCAATGTCATCTAGTGACAGGATGATGGGCAATGGGTGTAAGCTGGAACATAGGAGGTTCCACATCAATGCGAGAAGGAGCTTCTTCACAGTCAGGGTGACAGAGCACTGGAACAGGCTGCCCAGGGGGGTTGTGGAGTCTCCGTCACTGGAGACATTTAAGAGCTGCCTGGATGTGTTCCTGTGTGACCTGGTCTACGTGATCCTGCTGCTGCAGGGGGATTGGACTAGATGATCTTTCGAGGTCCCTTCTATTTGTATTCAGCTAAGTAAGGATACATTTGCCATAGGACAGAACATTCTAAGCGATACCCCTCATGTATGTTCAGTTTGGGTCTGCAACTTCCACAGTTCCATTTTCCCAAACACTAACCTACAGGGTGAGCACAGGGGCCAATAATGCTGCCGTTGCTCACAAAAGAAGGGAATTCCTCTGTTGGTTTCAGGAGCATAACCTTTGGCAGTCTTAAAACATTTACGATACATAAAAGGAAAACTCACAGCAGAGACAACTGTTTTCAGCTCACTAGCACAAAAGAACTCTTTACAAGCCCAGCAGTGACCTCTAGGAGTGCTGACATGTACAGCTGTTCAGGAGTGGGACCTGCCAGCTACAGAGTGATATATTCCTTTCATCTCAGAAGAAAACTGGTAGCAATAAAAAAAAAGATAAGCAGTTTAAGTCAGTAGTTTACATCTATCTCCATTACTGTAGTCTTAGTTTTACCAATCTTGCTGGGTTAGCTGTCAGAACCACAGATGCCATCAAAGTTAAACATCCCCCCCCAATTCTGAATTAATTTTCAGTCACACCAGTACTCAGATCCAGATCACTTGTGGCTGCAGTAATGGTTGTACTGGTGAGAGAGAGAGAAAATATGAAAAAAGAAACAAAGGTGATGATGTTTTATAAGCTCGTATCACCACACTGTGTATATGAAGCACTGGCACTTCACGTGCCATTCCCTGCACTGTCAGCAATAAACACTAACCTAGAGCTACGTCTGAATTCAACTTGCTCTAAAAATTGTTTACAATTTCTGAAAACAAAGACTAAGTGATTATGGCAGCTATTTTCCAGCAGTCCTGCACTGACAGAGCAGCATCAGTTCCATAGCTGGCACAACACTTCACACTGGAGAAAAGGCCACACTTAGTCACACTTCAGGTCTTGATTTTTCGTTCTTGCGCAGGAGCAGCGTTGAGAGAAGGTAGTCCTGGTCACCCAGTCCTGGTTACTGTGGACTGGTGTACGGTTTGAAATTAGTTTTGTTAATGTCTAATGGGCACAGTCAACTCAAGGTGGGGTTTGTAAAGTGACGCAGCCTCGGACTGCCCCCAGACCCTTTCTATTCAAGGGCACCAGGCTCTCCATTAGCCACAGATCAAAGACGGCACTGCTACGTCATTCAGAGAACAGAAACATGAACTAAGCCTGCAGTCCCTCAAACAATATGCCTTGAAGCTCAGTTCAAACCACTATTCAATTTCCTGAGAGAATGAGTTAAAGAGAAACTGGAGACACTTCTGTATCAGCTCCAGATGAAAACCTTGTGTATCCAAATGATCCGAAGATCAGCAGAAGACAGATAAAGAGGACACAGAAACAAACCTCAACCATGGAAAGATATGGAGAAAGTTCACTTCACTGCCAAAGACGAACAACCCAACTGGTGTAATCCAATCAGGCATCGTCTTACCCACAGTCACTTAAACCACGGCATAAAAACCCTAACCTTTTGATTAGGAGGCAGTGAGCCACTGGTTCCACAACTGGCCTGTATGGAGACCCTTCCCTCCTTGGCCAGGACACAAGCCAAGGTAACTAATCTGGGACTGAGAGCCCTCACCTGGAGGCGGTAAGTGAGGAAACTGGAAGCGGTGCTCAGACCGTGCAGAGGCAGACAGCCGGAGATGGTCCTGAACGCTGCTATTTCTTGAGGGTTTTGAGGTGGGTGGGGGATTTCCTGAACCAGGGACGCTCCAGGGAGGAAAGAGGGATCTGACAGAAGTCAGAATCTCTCATGGGTAAAGCTGAGAAGGGACATGGCTGGGTGGAAACTGCGTGAGATTTAAATGAGGCAAAATTAAATGTGGAAGCGGTGCTCAGACTGCGCAGTCAGACAGCTAGCCATCTGCATGGTGGGGTGGGGGGCAAAAAGGAAAAAAAAAGGTCTCATCCTGGCAGAAGACAACCATGCTATGGTCACCAGTGGATGTGGGAACTCAAACACCCAAACAGAGGTCTCCCAGGAAGATGAGGCTGTGCAGGTGACTGCAGCGAATGGCACAGCCTCTCACTGATCTCAGGCTGTGCGTGGTGTGAGCAGGTAGGTTATCTGCTTAACCCAGCAGCACAGCTGCAAGATGAAGTTGAAAGGCTACAAGCTGAAGCAGAAAGGCTTAGGACCATTAGGAAGGCTGAAATGGAGATAGACTGGTAGAGCCAGGCTCTGTACTCCGGACAACAGCCAAAAAACATCCAGAATCAAGGGGCCCCTGGATCCTGCCCCTCCAGATGAAAGACAGAAGCCTAAGTAAAAGAGGTGAATGGAGGCAAGTTCAAGACTGTGGCAGAAGGCAAGCACGTCCCTTGCATGCTTCGCCCTCCCAGGTGCCTCTGAGAAATAGATACGAGGTCCTCCTGGAAGACAGTCATTCTAATAGGGATTGAGATGATAGGCAGCCTATTCTGGAGGTTGTAGCGTAATCAGATAGGTCTTCCAGTAATATGACTGCCTCTCCCACAAAGAAGAAAAGGAGGGTTCTAGCTACTGGAGACTCGCTCCTGAAGGGCAGAGTTCAGCCTCATCACAGGGAAGTCTGCAGTCAACCTCGAGCCTGAATCTGGGATATCACTATGATGCTCCCTAACCTGGTGCAATCAGCTGACTATAACCCACTGCTGATCTTCCAGACACGTGGGCAGGAAGCTGTATTCTGTAGCCTGAGGGGGATGAAGAAATGCCTTGGGACAGCTGGTGAAAGAGTCTGAGGTGCAAATTATATTCTCTTCTTTAATTTCATTTTTGGGTGAGGACACGGGCTGGAATAGAACGATTCAGTCCCTAAATGCCTGGCTATGAGACTGGTGCTGACAGGGCTTTGGGTTCTTTGGTAATGGCTGGTTTTATACAACACCAGACCTGACAGGTACACATGCGAAAGGTAAGAAGGGAAAAAGGGTTCTGGGCAGGAATTGGCAGGGTTAACTGGAGACTTGAATGGGTGTGAGACTGTTGCTGGCTGGGCACCAGTGGGGCAGCACTCTGGTATTGATGAAGACCACGAGGCCTCTCACTGTTAGAAACTGGTGTTCAGTCAGGTGATTATGATCTGGTAGCAACTACAGAACCAGATCTGTCCCCCAGGTGGGACAGCTCACATCAATGGAATGTGGTCATGGACAACTATGTCCTCTTCAGGAGAGGCAGGCCAGCAAGGAGAGCTGGTGGAGTTGCTCTTTATGTGAAAGAGCAACTGGAATGTATTGAGTTCTCTCCAGGGTGGATGAAGAGAGTGGAGAGTTTGTGGGTGCGGATCAAGGGGCAGGCTGCCATGGGTGACACTGTCATGGGTGTCTATTATAGGCCACAAGATTAGGACAAGGAAGTTGATGAGACCTTCTACAGGCAGCTGACAACAGCCTCACAGTTAAAGGCCCTGGTTCTCATGGGGGGATTTTAACTACCCATGATATTTGCTGAAGTCCTGCTCGGCCAGCCATCCACAGTCCAGGAGGTTCCTCCATTGCGTTGGTGACAACTTCCTGATGCAAATGGTGGAGGAGCCCACTAGGAGAGGAGCACTGCTGGATCGTGTACTAACCAACAAGGAAGGTCTGGTTGAAGGAGTGAAGGTTGAGGGAATCCATGATTACAGTAACCATGAGATGGAGAAGTTCATGATCGCATGTTGTTGTGTGGTAGGGACAGAATAGCTGGCAGAATCACAACCCTGGACTTCAGCAGGGCCAACTTTGGCCTTTCCAAGCAATTGCTAGGGGAAATCCCATGGGGCAGGGTACTGGCAGGTAAAGGGACCCAAGATGGTTGGCTAACATTCAAGGACCACTTCTTTGAAGCCCAAGATCAGAGCATTCCAACAGGAAGGAACTCAAGAAAGGGAGCCAAAAGACCTGCATAGTTAAAAAGGGAGCTGCTGGGCCAACTGAAGAAGAAGAAGAAAGCCTATAGGTTGTGGAAGGAGAAGGTGGCCACTTGAGATGACTATAAGGCTCTAGTCAGAGGATGCAGGGACGCAACTAGGAAAGCCAAGTCCACTCAGTCGACTCTCCATCGTCTTTGCTAAGTCATGGGGATCAGAAGAGGTGCCTGAGGACTGGAGGACAGCAAATGTCCCTCCAATCTTCAAAAAGGGAAAGAAGGAGGACCCAGGTAACTATAGACAGGCCAGCCTCACCTCCATCCCAGGAAAGGTGATGGAACAGTTTGTCCTAGAGGCTGTCTCCAGGCACATCAAGGACAGGAGGGTCATTAGGGACAGTCAGCATGGCTTTACAAANGAGAGCTGGGCAGAGAGAGATTTAATGAGGTGTAACAAGGGTAAGTGTAGAGTCTTGCATCTGGGCAAGAACAACCCCAGGTACCAGGATAGGCTGGGGACTGACCTCTTGGAGAGCAGTGTAGGAGAAAGGGACCTGGGTGTTTTGGTGGACAGCAGGATGACCATGAGCCAGCAATGTGCCCTTGTGGCCAAGAAGGCCAATGGCATCATGGGGTGGACGAGAAGGGGGGTGGTTAGCAGGTCAAGAGAAGTTCTCCTCCCCCTCTACTCTGCCCTGGTGAGACCACATCTGGAGTACTGTGTCCAGTTCTGGACCCCTCAGTTCAAGAAGGATATGGACCTGCTTGACAAGAGTCCAACGCAGAGCCACAGAGATGAGTAAGGGCGCGGAACATCTCCCTTATGAGGAGAGGCTGAGGGAGCTGGGTCTCTTTAGCTTGGAGAAGAGGAGACCAAGGGGTGACCTTATTAATGTTTATAAATATGTGTGGGGCGGGTGTCAGGAGGACAGAGCCAGGCTCTTCTCAGCGGCATCTAATGACAGGACAAGGGGCAGTGGGTGTAAGCTGGAATATAGGAGGTTGCACATCAATATGAGAAGGAACTTCTTCACATTGAGAGTGATGGAGCACTGGAACAGGCTGCCCACTGGGGTAGTGGAGTCTCCTTCTCTGGAGACATTTAAAACCTGCCTGGATGCATTCCTGTGTGACTTGGCCTAGGTGATCCTGCTGTGGCAGGGGGATTGGACTGGATGATCTGTCGAGGTCCCTTCCACTCCCTAATGTTCTGTGAGGATTTAGCATGCTGTAAGTTTGTGACTGAGGACTAACACACACACAGTATGCAGTGTGCTTGTAAGCTGTAATAGTGCATTCTTTCACCGTATCAGAGAAATCTGTAGTAGTGATGTATTCATAAACTTGTAAGCATAGTTCAAATTCATTGTTAAGCTGTTGTTTGCATGAGTCCTTGAGTTAAACCTGTAAGCAATTTGAGTAAGTTGTTTGCTTGAACCTCGCAGTGCACTGTCTCTGTCAGTTACCCAGCCCTACCTACACTGTGCAAATACCTCTGCATGTCCTCAAGAGACCTACAGAGCGTAATAGGAAAATCAGAAACTTTCTCAGCAACATTCAGCCTCAGTTAGAGGTAGAACCTTCGGTCTAGAAGGATGAAGCATCTGATCCTGACTCACCTTGTAGACTCAAAACATTCAAAGTGAATAGCAGACAAAACCAAAATGCGTTTTAACTGTGTAAAAGGAAGACAGAAAGCCACACAAGAGCACAGACAATGTCTTAAAATCTTAGTTCAATTACACAATATGATTTTTAGATATTTTTGGACAGTACAAAGATACTCAGCTGCACTACTTAGTAACCTGTGAATGGCATGTAGTTCTCTAAACGCAGTCATTCTAAAACCTCTTTTCCTAAGTGTCTGTTCATTTCTGAGAGAGAAGAAAGGAAGAAGGAGAAAAAGAAATATGGAGCAAAGGACAGACTTTACTGAAAATGCTGCATGGGAGCACTTGCAATCCTCAGATGTGGCCTGAGGACTACATGCCTACTTTGGCTAGGGTCCATTCCATTCCCTTGTGCTAACAGACCTGAACGCTCATTAGGGAAAAGCAGTCATTGACGTAAACTAGGTGGAACCTGCTTCAGGAGCGCTTCCTATTCCCAAACAGTATAGCTGGTGTATCCTCACAGGTGAGGGAGACGTACGGAATGGGTTTACTTATTTGCCAGATATCATAAGGTGGTATTGGATTTGCTACAGACTGGCCCACAGAATCAAAAAGCTATCAATGTTTACCCAAATACCCTCTCACATGAGCTCTGGACCATGCATAGCCTCGACCAGCCTTTGCAATGATGTGCAAGCACTCTCATTTTCAGAATGCCACTTTCATATTCAACCACTTCAGAAATGTCACCAGGGCAACTACTCTAGCAAACACACAGCCGTTACCTGACAAAGTCAACAGCTGCTAGCAATGGGAGGTGAAGAATTTAATGCGCCACGGCTTTGATTCAAAGCTGAGTGGTGCAGGTTGGCAGTACTGGCAAATGGGGAATTTGCCAATATAACATTAAGCTTACAGCACGTTAGTTCTGTCCTTTATGAGCCTGTAAAGTGATAAAGTCATTATAGTTTCTGGACTCTTCCTCTGCAGTTTTATTATTTGGGCTCTCTTCAAGCTGTAGTAAGAATTCTCCACGATCTTCCCATTTCTTACCATCCTCCTTGGAAAACCCATTGCTAACTAGAGAAGAAACTGACTGTGGGTTTTTGCTTAGCATCTGCTATCGCATTTCCTCGTGACACTCTGAAACCATACATCCTAGTATTCACTAATTCACAGCACAGATGACTCGTCAAGTTAAACATCCGTCCTGCGCACTACGGGCACACCAAGAAGCTGCTGCCCTGCCACTTAAACAAACATGTATACACACCCCCTGCACAAAGTTAACACGGATGACTAGCCGTGCCGAACAACTCAACGCTGCTGATCTGCCACCCAGCTGCCGCAGGACTGCACATAGAACTCAGTGCCCTGAGCAAGCTGCTTATCTGACGCACTTCTGCCTCTTCATCTGAGACTGATGCACCTCCATTTTTTTATCACAGTATCACAGTATCACCAAGGTCGGAAGAGACCTCATAGATCATCAAGTCCAACCTGTCACCACAGAGCTCAAGGCTAGACCATGGCACCAAGTGCCACGTCCAATCCTGCCTTGAACAGCTCCAGAGATGGCGACTCCACCACCTCCCTGGGCAGGCCATTCCAGTGGCCAATGACTCTCTCGGTGAAGAACTTTCTCCTCACCTATCTCCTACACTGATGCACTTCAATCAGTGGCAGCATCTCTCCTTGAAATCTACAGGCTTGTCTTATTCCCAAGAGCATTTATGTGACTTTCATGCTCCACAGGTGGAATTCTTCGACACAAATTTTGCCCTGAGGAACGAAGCCAGTGAAGATACTGTCCCTGCTTTGAAGCCTGTCAATGTCTGGCTATAGAAAGCTGTCTGCTGAAGATGGATATTCACAGGTCCTGCTGGTCTGGGGAATGACGTCTAGCATTTTTCAGGGGTCAGGAAAAAACAGAATGATTAACACAATCACACCAACCAGGCTGTCTCTTTCAGATAAACAAACCTAAGTGACAATTTAAGAAGCTCCAAAATGCTTCTCTGAAAACCCAACAAGACCATTTTTGGTGCTTTTCAGGACTACTCTATTTCACAAACTTACAAAGTAAGGAATCCACAGAAGGGCAGTTCGTGAGGCAAGTGCGTTAGCCGAGTTCCTCACCCTCACAAAGGAAAATCTACGCCCACAGCACCATTACTTACAGATTCCTGCATGGGGTGACTGAGCGGTTTGTCGAGAGCTGTCATGCTGCTTGGCATGTCTGGGGGATGTGACAGCTGTGGCCCATGCATGAAGTCATTCATAGACGTGCCACTGGGATTCCCATGTGGGAAGTCAAAATTACCATGACCTTGGTAACTGTTGCCTAAAAGAGAAACAGATACAACATGAGATAACTTGTTTCCCAACACTGATCTGCCAAGAGTGTCTTGTAAAAGCTGTGGGGTATGGTACCCTCCCTGCACTGCACTGCAGAGCACAGCACTGAAGATGACAACATTGTGCTCCCCACTGCTACAGTGAGCTGTTGCCATTTTGAGAAACTACTGTCAAGTCACCACATAAACTTAACCAAGATAAGAAGTGAAAGGGGTATTAATTTCTATGGAATATCTGTGTCTGGGAGCCTCTCAGTGCAACTGATGCTGTCCAAGTTCAAAATTAGTTATAGAACATCTGCGTTATTTGTATCTGTGCTCCTGCACACTCAGTAAGACTGCAGCATTGCTTCAGGTTCTGAATTGTTGGTAGAACTCTATCAGGAAGATGCCACAACACCAGCTCACGCATGTCTGTAACGTTTTTTTCTGCAGTACCAACAGGCATGCCCCGTTGAGACGGGGCACAAGAAGACTTCATGTCTTCATGGGGCTTGTGATGTAATTCTTTTTCCTCCCACAAAACCTAGCAGAATTCACTTTACTCACTGAAAACAAAATAAACTGTCTCCTCTCTAACCCTTCTAACTGCAGGGTGACAGACTGGTTGCCTGTAGTCTGTGTTTCGGCACGCAGATATATGCTCGCATGTAAATACGTAGCTCAGAATGAAAAAATGTGATATTATGAAAGCAAACTAACATCAGTCTGAAGCAGTGTTGTCCAAAGCACTAAGATTTCACATCAACAAACCTGGAGTTGCCTGCTGAACCATCGCTGGTAAGCTATGATCCATCCCACCTCAGCTCAGTGACCTTCAACTGAATTATGAAGCAAACAAGTATCCCAATACAGGGATTCTTCATGCTCTTTCGGTCCACGTCCCCCTGTTAACACTTCCAACCCAGATATCGACTCTGGTGGCTTCTTTACCATGAACAGCAAAATCTGAACTAAAGATACTCTGCTATTTCATATAAGCAACTGGACTGGATGATACTGGTCTCTGAGATAACAGAATAGCTTTGGATCTTGCTCAGAGAGCCTGCAGTTCATCAGCTGAAGCACAGAAGCTTGAAGTGTTTGAGCCAAGAAGGGAGTTTGACAAACTGAAGTAGCTGGCATTTTTGAAGCAGCTACTTAGCACAGCTTCACAAGGAGATGTTTAATCTCACAGGAACAGAAGTCATTAACTGTGTAAGAGTACTTCTCAAAGGAGTCAGAACTTTGATCTATCACATAAATACTGCAAAGCCTTGCTAATTCTCATTTTGTTAATCTGCAAACAGGATGAGTCTCACAGAACAGCTGGTCTTGCCCTGCTTCTCAGTTAAGACTTAATAGCAGGGAGCTGAAATAAGGCCTTCTATTACCTAGTACTTGTTACATTTGCAGATTGAACTTCAGTGTGCTTGCTGTCAAACCAAAAGCAAAAATACAAAAGACAGCAGTGCTACCACTTCGCTCAGAGGACATCACCCAGTTCTAAACACTAAATTCCAGGGCCCATAGTAATGGAGAATGAAGATGCAAAGCAGCCCAGAGTTACAGCCATGCAGCACCATGCTCTTCTCTGCACAAGAGTTGTGCCACATGCTGAGGGAGAAGCCCATAAAGATATTTTGAATAACCTGGTGCTCTGCGCACAGGAAGTGTGGGTATCATCCACACTTGATGAGCCAGGGCTCTCAGAAGCAATGACTAACTCTACTACCAGATCCAAACGAGAAGGCAGAGAAATAACAGCCTAGACAACAACCGCTACGTAAAGCCTGAAGCCCACTTTACATGACTACTCTGTTTCTAGTGATGAGCCAGGAAGTTCATTAAAAATAGATGGCTCTGTGGTCAAGCTTTTACTGCACTTCACTGCTAATAAACAAGTGAAAAACATGTGATTTGGTGCTCCTGGCTTTGTTTTAGTACTCATTCAGCAGTTTGAAAACCTATAAAGTTTTACCATCTGTCACCGGTACTGCAGCCGCTGGAGCACATTAATGGCACTTTGAAGCAGTCTGCATTTTTCTTCAAACACTTGCAAAAAGCATATACATCACCTTCTAATCATTTTGGGGTTTCCAGTGGTGTGAATGGTTTGTCTTTTCCCAGTGCTGAACTGAGGCCTATCACATTACTTGCAAAAGAAGCATCTCTGGCTTTGTATTTTGAGAGTCACCACTACAAGCGAGCTACTCACCATACCCTAGTCATTTGAAAACATAACTATCTAGTTCCTCGTTTGTTCATCTGGCAGCACATGGGTAGAGGAACTCAAAATGAACTTTCTGATGCAAAGGTGTTTGGAAAGCATTTCAAGCTCTGCTAGGCCATCTGCTTTCTGGGCAGCCTACCAAATGTCACCCACCTGGTCACAAGCTAAGCAAGTCCTCTCTTTCTATCACTGAGCCTTCGCTTGAATGACAGTGGAGCAGAAGGAAAATGGACATTAAACATGAGAAAGTATTGTGGCAGGACATGAATATATAAGGTAACATACAATCTTTGTTGGTTCAGCAAGTGCTTCATGGCAGGAAGTATGACAAGCAGCTGTCTCCTTCCTAAATTGTATTTGCTTCTAAACACATGAATCTTATAAGAAAAGGCTGATGTGGAATTTCAGAATTGCTGCCATATAATGTGCTTTCTTTGTGCATCATTCTGAGAAGAGGCACTGATACACCTGAATCACAAAGTTGCCTGAACCAGTGACCACTGCCCTCCCGGATGCACAAAAAGTGTAAGAACTAACCTTGGGTACCATATTCAGTGGAGCTGCTGCCTCCTGGAGGAGGGGGTAGGGATGGGTAGGGCGATGGACCGGGACCCAAAGCTGCAATCATCTCCATCACATTTGGCATGATCATCTGGCTTGGACTCATGGTCTTAAATCTTTTTGAGGGAATGCCATCTGGGTCGTCTTTGATGTGAATATCTGACTTTATAGGAACCGGCCTCCAACTGCAAGTTGGATCAATGGTAACTTCTTCAAACTCTGAGCTGTAACATAATGTGAAAATTTTAATACATTAATGGATTAGTACTTTCATTTAATCAATTCTGCTGAAGTTTCCACATGATTCTGCAGGATAATGGATGTTCTGAAATGCTAAAATACGACCTTTCAGTACTGAAGTGTGTGCTGAAAGCAAGTTTTAAACAGGCAACTGCAAGGACGTATGTCTGTATTTATCCACACAACGAAAACCGAACATATCCGCGTGGTCTGCCACATGTGAACCAGCGGGACTACTTCTAGACATGAGAAAGTATACAGCTCTCTATTTTCACTCGCCTCCTCTGCCTCACTGGTGAGGCTGCTATGAGGAGATAACTCAAGTAAGATCTATTAAGCAGACGGAAACTGATGCCCTGTGTCACTAGCTCCACCAAGAAGCCATGTAATGAAATATTCAAGTCCAATCACTGCTTTGGCATGCTAATCTCAGTACTCATTAAGATATCTCCTTTAAGACACTTCTTGGGTATCAGAAACGGAGAAGCTCACTTACTTTTGTATAGCATTCAGGATACCCCACATATACTGGTCAACCTCCAAGCCCTCCAGCAGAGCGGTTTTACTAAAAAGGGAAAAAAAGCCCAAAGCTCAGATCAGAATGTCGCCACACGTGTAGAAAAGAGGGACAGAAGAAGGACAGGTCCCAGCAGACTGGGATCCACCAACTTACTATTGTGTACCACATAATTTGGGGCAAACGGTTTATTAAATCGTGTAGATATGTAGATCTGAATGCAGGTGCTCAGACTTACAACAAATAGGACAAAATTTTGGCCTGGATGTATGATTACAAGTAGTAGTAGTAGTAGTACATTAGGATACATATCAATCACAGACAGTCATCAAACCAAGCTCATCTGAAGTGAAGCCTGGAATGTCCACAGAAGCAGACAGAACGGGCAGTTCCCCCCATTTATACCTAACATCGTCTGGCACAGTGGGTAATGAAGTGGAGACTTGCAGAGATGAAGTACAAGCTGCTAGAACTTCAGCTGCTTAGGTTAAAGTGCCTTGGCTACTTGCCCTAGGCTGGAAGAAACTCGTAACCCTGTGGACTGAGCACAGGATGTTACAGATGCTTAACTGGCCTGCGGACGTTCTGTGATTCGTTCTGACAAGTTAAACCTAAAAATGGGACAGTCTGAAAACACGTCAAAGTTTTTTTTTCCCATGTCTTCTGCAGCACACCAGCTCTCTGGTCAAAACACAAGCTTGAAAGTGTGTCGAGGTATTCTTCCTTTCCTTAAAGAATCACTCCAAACTTCTGTGCCTCTGAAATCTTTTACTGTTTTTAAAACCAGCCTTATTCTGGACTAGAAACCTTCCTGCTTTCTGCTCTTTCTTGTATTTGCAATTGATGTTGACTATGACCTCAAAGAATTCAACTTATTTCCTACTGAATTAGCAGCAAATGTTATCGTCTCCAGGTTACACCTCTACTTAACACTGCCATTACCTGCATGTCCATGTGACTCAGGCACAGTACCTACGACAGTTTATTTGACATCCTTACCTCATGTTCATCTAGATGCCAAACACTTTAGTATCTTACATAGTTTAAGTTGAGTAATTTGGGCCTTATGACATGAAAGGACTACAAAAATTACTCTAGAACAGACTATCCATGCTTTTGCCATGGCATGTTATTTTCTGGTAGTTGCCTACACTTCATAATCTAGGGGAAGATAAACCCCAGTTCATTCGTTTCTGTAACCACAAACCGCTGACAGTCTGCCAGGAGAGCTCAAGTAAAATACAATCCAGGGTGTTCCCTCAATTTATGAAACTTTGCAAGAATTCTCAGTAAGTGTTATGCTATTAGGTAAAGGTAATACATGCACCTGATTTTCTAGCACTTCCTTTTTCTTCCCTTCCCAATCTGAATTTGGTCTAATTGTAGACAAATGCGTTTTATACAATATGGTTGCACTTACTTGCACACTGGGCACCTCCAAGTTCCTCTTTCACAGTTCAGCTGCAAGTAAGATTCCAGATCAAAGCACTAGGTATCAGAGAGAAGGAAAAAAAAACACAAAACCACAAGGACAAAGATTAAATCAAGGGAAAATACTGTATGAACTGAATTAGCTGGACAAACGTAGAACTGCCATTAAAAGAAGCCTAGCAGCACTGAAAACTAAACCACACGGCTCAGGTTCTCCCTCTACATTAAGCATGCACATATACAATTATCTACGTTGCTAGAAACAAAATAAATCCCATTTCCTTAGTCCCTCTCGTGTAATAAGCAGGTAAAGGTACAGCACGTGGCTGAAGGAGCCACTGGCATCTACTCACTTGCACATGCTTGCAATCGTGACCCCTTGCTGGGAGCTGAATTCGCCGGAATGTGATCGGACACTTCAGAGACACTTTAATAGCAGTTTGCTCCACTCCGTCTTCACCATTTAGTGTTGCATTGCCAGAGGAAGCTGCTACACTGCTGAAGTTCCTCTTTACTGGTTAGGAAGAAAGCATACGTGTATGTGAGAAAACACGAGTGAACTGTAAATGCCAGGGCAGAGAACTAAGAAACCGACATTTCAAACTTTAACTAAGGCCAATGTAGTGGACAATTAATCCACACAGGTGTATTCTGTGCAATTCAGAACATTCTCCTGTACAGATAAAGCATCACACACATGCGTAACAGCCATACCCTCAACCAAATAAAGTGCTACACAGCCCTAAGTAGAAGAAGAATCATCTTTCTATATGGGCCTGTTTCTGTAAGTCACAACCAAATATGGCAAGAACAGCCAGAGAGCTTCTCCTGGAATGGAAGAGTCTTCATTGGGAACTAGGCTTGTGTTCTTGGTACTTTTGCTGCCCCCAGCCAAACAGCCCTCCACGCTTGAGGATAGCAAGGATGCAATCTATGCACTCGACAGTCCAGAAATTCCTGACAAGAACAGCATAAGGTTTTCAGTGACCATGTAAATCTTGTGTAGGAACAGCTCATCACAACCGAACACTGGTCTTTTGGCAGTTATCGCCCACAGAGAATGGAAACTCACTCTTAGTGATACAATGTTCTGCTGGGAGGAGGCGTTTCTTCAGTAGACCTTGAAGCACAGAGCGAACTGATGGACGGTGCACCAACTGCAACACGAACAAGTGCGACTGAAAGAAAACACATTTTGTTACCACGAGAACCCAACACACCAGGTAAACACCTTGCTGGAGCAGAGCTGTATTCTTCCTTTGGACACGCAGCTCGAACGTGTAAGAATCTGACGCTTAAATAAGAATCATAGAATCATTAGGGATTGGAAGGGACCTCGAAAGATCATCTAGTCCAATCCCCCTGCAATCTGCTCCTGCTCTGCTGTGCACACACGCTCCCTCATGGCTGTTCTGCACGCGGTGCAGTCTGTTGTTCCATGCTCCAGGAACACAACATACATACGCACTTTCAAAAAGGGAAAAAGAAAGCTCTTCTGCATTTTCTCCCTCCTTAGCATTCAGAATACACAGGGCTGACATATTCACCTCTGCCATCAGGGTTTACTTTCAGAGCCCCGAATTCTTCGAGTCTAGCCTATCTGCCTGCCCTGAGACTATGCCAGAAGCTGCAAAAATCATTTGCTATGGATGTGTCTGGAATGAACTGAATGTTCTCCCCAACACAGAGCTTGCTGGGGACTCACAGGATGTTGCCCCTGCACTGGATAAACAAAATTATACAAAAAACATCACTGTGAAGTCAAGCAAAATTGGTGTCCAAATGTCTCACACTGCAGCCCTGGGAGAGGTAATGGCTTGCCTTCTTGTCAGTGACAGCAGAGCAGTAAAAGCTCAGACTGCATATGTGCAACAGGCTGCACTAGAAATCACAGTCCTCATGCTTGAGTGCAAACAAACCAGGGCAAAGCTGCTCGGTCTAGACCGCACTGTGGAGTAAAAGTTAGTAATCTGAAATGCTATTTGAATGCTCAGCACCACAATTACTACCACTGCTGAGTATGGTGTTGGTGTCAAGCCAAACACAACCCTAAGTAACTGAAATTAGTAGCAGACAACAGTCTGCATCACAAGTATCTACTGTTACACTAACCCACTTCAGTTGCCTTGTCACCCATGCACACGCTAAGAAGGCAGAGGATCAATCTCCCTTCCTCCCCTAGCCACAGGCCTTTTCAGAGACACCGTAAGGACACTACTACATTCTGCAATAATTCAGCAACAATCAGCATTCCGATTGTGTCAAGATCATCAAACAAGCACCTTGCCAGAAAAAAGCATGAAAAGAAGAAGGGCAAGGCTCTTTCAGCTAAGGCAACATTTGCAGACTGTACCAAATAGCAAACTCAGCATCAGCAGGCTCGGCTGCGAGCTCAGTGTACTTACACAACAACATGCTGTGACTGTAATTTGAATCGTGTTTCTTCCTGGCTGGCAGACGTGCTTTAGGTGCAGAGGTTTATGAGATGTCTTGTTGTCGCCGCGTTCAATGGTAAGTGGGGTTGCGTTAACGCTGACCTGGACTGAAGCTGGCCAGTTTGTGTTCATTTGTCTGTCTTCATGGTGATAGCACTTAAACTGCAATTCCAAGTCAGACCTGTACAACAACCAATAAATCTTCCTTTAGCTTTTTTCTCAGATTACCGAGGGTGTTTGTTTTGATGTTAGCAGATCACTTTTCCAGGACTAATGCTAGTAAAGGGTGTCAGATACTTTCCTCATAAAAGCCCTTAACAGAAGCAAGGAATGATGACTTAATGATGCCAACATGCCACACAATTATTAGTATTTTACACTTACAAAGGACTTTCTGAGTGAAGATCTCAAACCACTTTGAAAAACTAGACCATGGAATGACACCACAGAAAGAAAAGGTTAACATCAAGCAGGTCCTTCCTGTGTGTTAGAAGTTAAGAACAGCAAAGTATCATGATGCAGAGGCTCGTACTGGACGACTGTGGATACTACTTCAGAGCATTTAAAAGAGCAATTGATTCAACACTTGTCAGACAAAACACAGTAATCAGAGGAAGACATTTAAAAGAGCACGAACAACTGAAGTGAAATGCCAGGATTCTGCTGCTCAAGACAGCAAAATCCACCTGAACATTTATCTTTCAGGTTAAAAAAATCCAGCTGCTTGTTTCTTCATCTTGCCTAAAGCTAGATTTCTTTGTAAGATGAAACAGCCCATTTAGAAGACCTTATACTGCCGCTTTTGTTATCCAAAAGCAGGTATTTCAATTCTAACTTCACATCATTATTCCTAGATTTCAAAAAAATCAACACTTCCCATTGGTTAAAAACTTTTTTTAAAAAAAGAGAAACATATAAATTGGAAATCACCTGACTTTTCAAAATTACCCATCTACACTACAGAATCACATAATGTTTTGGGCTAGAAGGGTCTTTAAAGATCATCTAGTTCAATGACCAAGTCTTTCCAGGGTTTTTTTTCCATGTTTTACAAAGAAGTTTTTCAAGATCCTTTTCTGCAAGATCCACTGGTGATTCTTACCTCCCAAGAATGCATCACAGTCACCAAAATTTGGAGGGAAGCAAGGCTTGGTACCTCTGATTAAAACCCCAGCAGAGTAAATGTGTTCCTGAGGATTCTGAGGCAGCCTGCTGAATGTCACGGAGCGGTGACAGCGCTCAGGAGAGCCTCCTGTTCTCAGCACACAGTGTCTCCACGTGGGATGCTATTAGTAACCGAGCAGTGCTAAGGCTGAACCAGCTTCAAGGCAACGCTTCCCCTGCCTTCAACCTTTCTGTTTCTCGTAACCATGAGAAGTTCCCAGTAGAGGAAAAAAGTAGTTGCACTGCTCTTCGTAAGAGCTTTTGCTGAATATTTTAGCTGGCAGACAAACGCTCAGAACTGGCTTGATTCCACCATTCTCTATAAAACCAAAATCCATCCACGCATGTAACTAATTTATTTTTCTGGAGGCCATCCAGCCCCGAGTTACATGTGAAATTACTTCATTACAGGACCATCCGTTCTTGCCGCTATTAACCAGCTTTTCAAAACAGCAGACCAGAGCACAGTTTATGTGTAAGTCTTCATTAAATTAAGTTTAAACAAAGGCTATGTGTTTGGTGAGCTAAGGAAGAAAGTAAGAACATATATTAAGAAACAGCTTCATGCCTTGGTGCAGCACTATAAATCTACTGAATGAGCCCAGCACAATCCCCAGTGGTGATTACTTATTAATACAAACAGGCAAATAACTGCAAAAATTCCCTCTGCTGTGAGTGCTCCACCATAATGAAACGCAAGTAAGCAATAACTGACCCCAAAGTTAGCTGCTAATTACTGGATGTGGTCTGCCTGCATTCTCTACACCTTCCCACGGCCAGGTTACCTCAGCATAGCGGGGCGCTGCGATAGCAAGGACTGTCACATTCCCCGTTACGCCTCAGCTTTACAGCTAGCATCCACCTCTGGGGCAGGGGCTTGAGTGCACCTCTTCACACACCTCCAACCCTCTACACCATGTAATCGGGAGTCTCAAATGGATTCCACTGAACAGAAGTAAGATCCTCACAGAGAAAAGCTGAAGCTACAAGCTGTCATCCCCACTGAGGTCAAGGCTTATGCAGCCCAGGCTCAGGAAAAACTGAAACTGAGGCAGGCAGACCATAAAATGTGCTTAAGATGGCGATTTTACCATCTCAGCTGCCACACCTGTGAATTGACCTCTATACAAGATCCTGAGCAACCAGCTGCCTTCCAGAGCATACACAGATAGGCTCAAACAATGTAATCAGCAGCCAAGAGAAACAAACACTGAAATGCTTTCCCAGAAAAACAGAACAAGGAAACTAAATTTTTCAGTGGTATTTGAAAATAAACACGTTAGAAAACTAACACTCTGGTCGTCGCTTCGTCTGAAGCCCTTCTATGAGCATGGTGGAATCACGACACAGGCCCTAAATGCCCACACTAAATGTACCACCTAGGAACACAGTCCTCTGTGCTGGAAAGCAGTAGTGAGTGTTCCGAGTCCTTGTTATGGTGCTAGAGGATAGGGGGACTTCTAAAGATTTCAGCAGCTGTCTTTCCAAACCACTTTACCAATCTCTAAACCAGGTCCTTCATCTGTGTGTTACTTTTAATTACCAGACACTGCACCATTTAATTTAAGCATCAACTGCACAGCTACTCTTGCAATGAACACAGCACAGGCCACAAAACGTCTAGGGCTTCAGTGTCTTCCCAACGGAAGTTTGTACTGGTGTCGCTCACGCACGTCCCACACCCATTCCACTCAGAACAGAAAGGATGAAGCGGCTGCACCGGTGTTCCAAACATGGCCATGCCACGTGCTGTCAGCAAGGGGACACGACACAGATCAGGAAACATTTCAGAACCTGTTGTGGAAAGTGACAGGCAGGACTATCTGTGAGTTGAAAGGGTGTTTCTTTTCCTATCTACGTCAACCATTTTTGAGGTGAAATTCAGGGCCAACCTAAATGAAGCTCATCTGGCCTACCGCTTCTCCGTCACTGCAAGGCTTCCGTGCAGCAGGCTGAGCTTACCTCCACATCAGTGTCTGATGAACAGTTGGCCGTAAGTGAAAGACATGGTTACTGACTGCCAGGTTGTGCTCCAGCCGGAAGGGCTCCAGTACAACACCATCCCTCACGGGAAATGTCAGACGCAGCTCATCATTGTGGTTGGCTGGGATCGAAGAGGGAGAGAAAGCGTGAACTTTCCCTTTAGCATCTGCAGTGCAATAACAACGTGTACATTTATACAGAACAGTAACAAATGGCACAGTGCTCTGCTACTGAGTCTAACTTAGCGGGTTCAGACACACAACGAAAGCAAGCACAGTTACACCATCTAACTGATACAAGTGTCAGAGTCCAAACTGACATCTTCTAATGTCTCACACTTCACGTTAGGACCTTGGTTTCTGGCCACAAACAGAAACTAGGCCTGGCAAGGATTTTGGGCTTTTATTACTGCACCAGGTTCTGCGTTCAGAGGTTCTCTCTGCTGGCAAAACGTTGACAAAAATCTCTTGAACATGGCAAACTGTGATAATGCCTATTTTTCCCTTCTTTGAACCAGGATTGACATTACCCCATTAGTTCCAACAGTTTCATTAGCTGAAGCTATCCAGTGATCAGACACTGGTATTCAATTACTCTATCTGACCTCACAAAGTGAGGTTTTGTGGTTGGCTGGCTAATTGGTGCAGTCCAAATGTCTTTAAATGCTGTTGTCTTGTCCAAAGAATACTGAGGGCCTCCTTCTTCTACTTCATTTTTCAGTCCCTGTTTTTAAACACGAGCTGCAAAGTGCTAATGTGGCAGCAGTTACCGTACTGAAAATATAAAAGTTCTCTTGACTGTCTAGTAAATGGCACCTCCTATTATTCCTCAGTCATTTCAAAACCTCAAGTATCTTGTGCTCATACACAGTCAGGGAGATCTGGTTATTCCTGGCCTGTTCCCAGCCAAATCAAACTACTGGCTTTGAAAGGGACACCTAACAGCTTCTGGCATACAGGAAATACTCCTAAGAAGTCCATATGGAACTCAGTAGTAACATCACTATAAGTATTTGCACTTTATGCTACGATATTTTTGTTTTATGACATTCAATGAATGGTTTTGCCCTGGAACAAAACAGACCACAGAGAAGGTTCATACAATATACAAGCCCACCAAGCAAACATACATAACCCAAAAATGGTTTATCCTCGGGAAGCATATCAAAGGGACATACCAGGAGTAAACTCCTCACAAGGTTAACTTGGAAGAACCCTTCTGACAGACAGGAGACAGCAATCTTTTTCTTTTCTATCCACTGGAAAGCGTCCAAATCCCGCACCACACATGCAACCTTCCACAACATGGCAATCCAAGCCCCCCCACAGCAGTGATATGAGCTAGTTTCCAGACTCTGATATGTATGTGACAGAGAGCAGAGGAACAATAAATATTTGTGAGGGCATTCTGTTTGCTACTCACTTGGAGGTGGTGGTAAAGCATTGATATTTGGTTTAATGTCAGGTGGGAATGGTGGCTTGACATCCTGGTTAGGTGACAGGTATGGAGGAATATTGCTCCCTGGTGTCATAGGTGGTGTGGGGTTTCCTGGAACAGGTGAATGAGGGTAATTTGCCACAGGTACAGGCCTTGATGGCTAGAAAATAAATGATGTCACATTGTTACTGCAGTCTGAAAAGAAGAAGTAATAATCCCTATGAAATGTACTGCTATGAAACATCAAAGACAATAAAAAAGGAAGAGAATCCCCTCTGTCTCCAGAGTACAAGACACTGCAGAATGCCCCATGAAGCCTTTGAGGCAGATCAGAAGAGCAAAGTAGGAGCTCACATCAGTAGCACAGCCAGCTTAACTCAGGCAGTAGCTATACACAAGCAAGGCTGCTCATTGTATTCCTCTGAACAGTCTCTTTCCAAAACTGACCAGCCATTTGCTTCAGTTTTCCACACCACCCCAGCCCATCCAGGACTTTGTGTCTCTTTGGCTTCCTCACAAAACAGCCCCATGCACAAAAGCCTACTGAAAAAACAAAACCCAGAGACATGTAATCACAATGCCTGTGACCCTTTTTACTTCCACCTATCCTTTCTTCCACCCCTGTCCAACTCATTTACTCAGAAAGGGTCCTCTGGGCATCTTTGTTTGGTGTACCTATAATTTGATTATGTTCTTAGTTTACTGCAGAGTAAGAAAAACTAAGAGAAAAAGGACAGTTAGGATACAAAAAGAAAAAAAAAGGATTCACAGCAGCTAGAGATTAAGACACAATTGTTCTTGTTTCTTCTAATTAGGAGGATGGTTGCAGTTAACAGAGGAAACCAGTAACAATGATGTGAAGGATGCTGACATTAAACAAAACTGCAATTGCATAGCACTCTCTCATAATAGCTTGTGTAACATAAGGACACAAACATGAGTATCAGAAGATGCAAATCATTAGAGACAGCCCAAGCACCAGGCCTTCAGATCTGATTTTGTATCTACATACTCAGCTGCGGGCTAGGATACTCTAAAGAAGCTAAGGAGAGAGCTGAGTTAGGCATCTATACTCCCAGCCATCCTTCCTTTTTACTTAACACATACAGTTGCTATCCCACAACCACTACAGCACAAAGATTCAGGAACTTGTCTGTGGCAAGCTGGAATTCTTCCCCAAGTCAGGGTAATCTCCTTTCTTAGCAAGGTACTTTAAGTCCTGCTTCTAAAACAGTCAGCACTTGAATACGAAATAGGGGACGCACTAGAAAGGTCACAGATTCCCTGTTAGAACTATCCTGTAGACAAAAAAACTCCGACCCCAACTAAAATAAACACATGTAAAACGTGCTTAAAAAACCCCGTCAGCCACAGATATCTTCTCTTCACTGCAGTTCTGAGTGACTGCACTGGAGTGACAGCGGCTGAGGCTGTCTCCTCCCCATGTTCTTCTGGCAGTGTGCTGCCAAAGCTGCCACAGTGCAAGTGCTCCTTCGGGTACCACAGTGGGCAGCTTGGTTGTACAAAAACCGGAGACTCTACAGTAAAGGGCTCTTTTTTGCTCTTTTCCCAACGGCGTTTTCTGCATGAATCACACCAGAACAACTTCAGCACCACTATGAAACTTAGGTTCTTTCAGCCTGTACTCAAAACCAGAATGTACTCCAGAGACCTCAGCAGCTGTTGCTTTGAAAGCAGGTCAGACCGTTGATGGTCTCTCCCATTTTTGTGCATGCTGGAGTACGCTGTGTGCCAGTGATCACTTCTGGGCATGCTTCAAAGCTCTCAAACCTCAGCATGCCCTCAGGACAAAGTCATTTTGGAGACACCTCAGCACTCAAGATGTACCCACAAAACAGGTTTTAGCAATTCTAATTCGTGCCCAAAACTAGCAGCACGGGGGGAAAAGTAAGAAAAAGGGAAATGAGAGGTCTGAGAAAAATGCAAAACTTCAGTTCAAAGACAACTTCTGCAGCTGGAACAGTTTTAAAGTTTGGGCTGGCCTAACTCAGCGGTGACCACTGTCAGTCCGACATGTGCAGATGCTGCAATGTGGAACTTGTTTACTAGCGATTTCCTACATCGTGTTCTTACAGTGTGCCATTAGTAGGTGAAAACATTACGCGTGACTCCCATCAGGTACTTCTTTATGCTATTTTTCAAAGCGAAGCCAACATTTTCTTGTGAAAACCTCTAATGAACTGCAGTAACTTTCAATTATCTCCAAAGTTACAGCACAACTGGGCTGATTGACTTGATTCTGTGATATCTGAAACACTGAAAAAGCACAGAGCTTTAACTGTCTTTTTTCTTTAATTATATAAAAGCAGTATTTGCAAAGTCATTAACGTGACTTCACTTATAATAATGTTTACTAGAACATAACGCTACAGTCTAAAAATTCTTACCTTGTAATACTGCCCCATGTTGACTGTTGGAGGAGGGTACTGCCCTGTGTTTTGCTGGCTTGGCATTCTCTGTCCAGGATAGTTGGGAGATGTAAGGGGTCTTGGAGGGTTGGGAGTGGGGTACTGACCAGGTTGATTTGGAAACTGGCTATTTGGTCCATACTGTTGGTTTCCGTAATTCGGCTATTTCATGACAGACATGAAAGAAGACAAGATCTATTTCATGCAAGAACTGTCTTGAATTGATTATCAGCATACATTCAATATGGTACTGAAACAATAAAACCCTCCAGCTGGATACTCCTCAACTTAGTGCCACGCGTACGTAACCCAGGGCCCTGAGGGCTGGGCATTGTACCAAAGCAGGTACAAGGGACTATGGACCTTAGCGCACATACGCGCATCTCTGCAATGCTGCCAAAGGGTCCTGTGTTTGAAGAAAACAGAGCAAATGGAGACAAAGTTCACAAAATCTCTGTGTTTTTGCAACTGCCACCAGTCCAAATCCCAGACGGGAAATGGAAGCACAAAAAGAACAAGCAACATAACAAAAACAATCCTAGAGTGGCGGAGGACACAAGCTGCATGGTCCACGCCTGTTTTCTTAACAGAGCTGTTGTGCTGGCGCTGTGCTAGAATGTTTAGCAATACCCTTACAGCTACAGAGAAGCTGAGACTAGTCATAAACACATGGCTAGTGCTAGCTACCACTATTCTGCAGTTTAGGAATCAAAGTAAAGCAAACTTTAAAGGTAAAAGAACGGCAGTTTGAAAGATGAACTGTTAGTACGAAGTTCTTATTAATCAAGATTTCCAAAACAAACAAGCAAATAGCATCTATGGGATCTGCGGAATTCCGGACCAGCAAGCGCGTTGCACTTGGGGCACTGCTCAGTATCGACTTCTTGGGAACAGGATCATATCCACTTAGAATGAAAAACCTGCTTTGAGACAGCAAAAAGGGGTTTGAACTGTCCTTTAAAAAATGAAGTCTGAGGATAATGATTTTAATAAGCAGTATTTACAGAGTGAAAAGGCTTCTGAGGGAAGCAACTCTTGTGAAATCACATCATTTTAAAATTTTCTGGGTTTATTTTTTAAAAATGAAAATAATAGTTTGCATATTAGGAAAGAAATCCAGCTCAATGACAAATTTTACTTTATTTTCTGCATGTCATGGTCTTTGCTGTGTGACTTCTATAAGCTCCTACTACCATTACAAGGCAACACCATAATATCCAAAGTTCTACAACTGGCGTCTTAGAGCTATTGTTGTAGTCTCATTTTAATACAAAATTCTCTCTGAAGCTAGATTTGGCTAGATGCTGAGATGATGGGATTCTCAAAAGCACTGAATGTCTAATTCACATCAATTTGAATAGTGAAATGCACCAGTACTTCTTAAAATCCCAAAGATCATCTGCCTCTTTAGCTGTCTCAATTTCTTTTAAACTGTGGCTGTTTTGCCAAAGATTAGAACACAGAGGGATCTGAGTATGATTTATATTTATCTCAGTGATTATGAAAGTCCAGCCTCAAGAACCTTGGATCACAAACGGTCTTCAAAGTGAGTGTTATCACCACTCTACCACGTATGCCCTGTACTTGTTTTGAACATAAAAACACACAGCAAAATGCAGATCTGTTGGGCTCAAATGAAGTGCTTCACCTTCATCACTTGTAAGTTGTCATGTCAAATAGATCCACTACTGTGAAAGAAGTCTGCTTAAGGTCTACAAATTCATCGTCATGAAGACTCATGAGACTCTTAAGTGACATTTTGAGGACTCAGCTGCTTTTGCACCTTTTTTGGTTTTAATGACTGTCATCTTGACCAACACAGCAAGGCCCAGCCCAAATACTTACGGCAGCTAAAAAGGAAGAGCTGCTGCCACTGATATTTAATGGGAACATCTCTACCAAGGATGCAACAAAGCTGTACTTATCTTTCAGGAATGAACATCACACATGACCCAGCCCAGTCAGTATAATAGTGTATGCAAAATGGACTGCATTACCTCTCCTGGGTAAGGCCTCTTTAAGCCCTGTATAGGCAAAGACTGGGGGCGTGGGCCTGGGTAGGCTTGTTGAGGCATCCTCTGCCCATGGGTGCTGAAGGGACTCATTCCAGGAGGCCGAGGCTGGTTCATACCCATGGGTGGCCCACTCATGCTGGAAGGTGTCATTCCTGCTCCTATGCTTGCTGGGTTCATGTTGCCTGGCATCGAAGCAGGGCCACGAGGACCAGGCTGGTTCATAAACTGGTTGTTGTAAGCCTGAGTTGGACCCATCTGGAAAGAGGAACAAACCTTCAACGGAAGAAAAAAAAAAAACAGAATAAAATGCGACATGCATTTAAAACGGGAGGAGGAAGCTGAACATGCTTTTGGGGGAGGGAAGAAGGGGAGGATTTATGTCGCATTTTCTTTCAAAGTTTTCCAACCATTGATGGGTGATGATGTTATTGATAATAAAAATTCAATTGGAATTACAGAAAGCATAAGAGAGAAAGACATAAATCTAGGCTGAGCAATGAAATAAAATTTAAATTGCAATAATAACAATAGCTATTTAAATTGGTTAGGCTATTACTGTAAGGTAACAGGTTAGGAAGTTGCCTGTGCAAATGTAGCACAACACTACTATTTCTAAGACACTGTGCTTCTCTACATCATCTGCCATGTGGGGCCACATGCTTCAAAAATCAAGAGGTAAAAGACTTAAAGAGGAAAAAACCTGAACTGATCGAGTCCTTGATTGTTTAAGAAAAAATTATTATATGAAGTCAAGAATGCTGGAGGCTATGGATCACCAGAAATTCTTGTCTTGTGTAGCTGTTCTGACAGACAACATTATAATAAAGAAAATACCTTTTATAATGTTGTTTCCGTGTTTGAAGGAAAAAAGCAACCAACCAACAGTAACAGGCAAAATAAACAACTCCCTGATCTCCCAACTACACACTACAGTTAGGCAAGACCTACTGGGAAAAACACACAAGCCTGACTTGCACCTGTATACACATTCCAAGTAGTTTCTCACAAGCATTTATAACCATGCTTATGTATAATAAATAAAATAAGAGGAGGTAACCTAACAAACAGGGGAATAGGGACAGACCTATTTACTGTAATCGTCCAGATCAAGAAGATATAAAGAAATAAGGGTTATAAGGGTTACTCTCTTACCGGTCCATACTGGTTTATATCTTTATTCTGCGTCTCCTGAAGGGCTGCCACAGTGGCTGTAGCTGTAGCTGTTGCTGTAGCAGCTGCAGCTGCAACTGCAGCAGCAGCAGCAGCTGCAGCTGGCTGGGTAAAATCTGCTGGTGGCCTTGTGTGGGGGGGGATCCCCATTCCTGCAGGAGTATTTGGACCTCCAGGGTAACTAATGGGGAGAAAAGATAAAAAGACACAATGAAGACGCGCCTGGTGGATTTTGTTTTGAATGCTGGTGTGATCTTCATCTGGAATTATTCCAAAACCACACGGCAATGTGTCATGAAAGCCAGCAGGTCAAGGAATTAGGTGTGTGCTTGAGATGCAGGCGCTGCTCAAGGTACAACAGTCATAGGGCTGCCACTGGGACTGCAAGGCACATCAGTTGTTTCAGGGGCAGTGAACTGCTCTGCAGCTCTGGAGCTTACTGTGAAGCTGAACTGAAATCCTGAAAGCTAATGTATGCTCCATTTCCCAATAGTGTAGGGGCAGATTGCACAGCAGCATGAACAGAGAGCTTCCTCTAATACAGCAGGATCATCTGCCTCAGTGGCGAATTGTGCCAAGTGCTCTCAACGTCGTAAAAGCATTTCTCCTTGAACCATAGCAGGAAGGCCAGGAGAGCTCCAATGCAATCATCTCTACCAAATCCCACACAGCAGTCTGCAGTTCTTATCTGGCTCTTCTATAGACTATAAATTAAGCTAAACCATGCCTATGCCTTTCCCACTCCAAGACATTAACTACCTTTATAAATACGGGCCAGTATACTGTGCCCCATTTTAGAGATGTCAATACAAAGTTAAAGGAACTTTCTGACTTGTTCAAGGTCACTCAGTAGATCAGCCGCAGAGATGAAAGGAGATATGTTCCTTGAGTCCCAGGCTTATATTTTTCACAGTTGACTGACTATGCTAATAACATTTTCAGCAAGCTTTGCAGAGGAGCCATAAATAGTGGTTTCAGTGAGGTGCACTTTCCACTCTTGTTTACAGAGCAGAGACACAGAAAGCCAAAACGTAACAGAACCCAGGCTCTCCATTTTGGCCCATTTCTATACGTTTCTTGCATTCTGTATGTCTGTGCTGATGAGGCATTTACTTCCACGAATAAACACAGACCTTAGCCAACATGTTCACCCTCCAACTCTTTTCAAATTCCCGCTACTGTTCCTGCTACTTCCTTGGGCAGAAATATTCCACTGCACGGGAATGTACTTGGCCTAAAACTTCAGCTTACTGCTGCACGTGCACATAAGAACAGTGCCATTACCTTTCATCTCCTAGTCTTTTTAAACGTTAATCATTCCTAACCCTGTGATCTGTCTAATGATATGTCTTAATTAAAACTGTAATTGGGGGGGATTTATAATTGATTGACCTAAGCCATTACCATTTATTGTGATGAATTTCACTACGGTTTGAGCAGGGGATTTTTAAAGCTGTAGAAGCCGCGTGCATTTCAGGTAACCAGCATGAAATAGCTACTGAGACTCGATATAATTAATAGAAGCTCATGACACTTCTGCCAGGGCTCTAAAACAAGCTTCACCAACTACTTACATTCCTTTTCCACCTCACACAAGTAAATCTTACCTGCCACCAAAGCCTCCACTTCCAGGATAATTGGGTCGCCCATACATGCCCTGCTGGATGTATGGCTGAGTGGAGCCTGCCTTGGCTGAAAATTGTTGCTGCTGTCCAGCAAACTGAGGAGAATTGATTCCAGGGTTGCTGGTAGTCATCCCAGAAGCCATGGGATTTCCTGCTGGGTTCATAGGGTTGTTAGCATTTGCCATTGGATTTCCCAGCACCTGGAAGTAGAAACATCAAAATAAGAGGCTGTGTCTCAAGCGACATCCAGGAAATTAAGTTGATTTGCCGCAACTGATAAATAAAAATACAACTGCCCTATACTCTGAACTCTAATGACCATACATCTTATTGATGTCGAGGTGCAAACTCCTGGTAGTTTATCCCTCTGCCATTTCCAGACAGAGTTTCTGATTTCTAGTTATCTTTCACAGGAAATTTTTAACTAGATGGAGCCCAAACTAACCTGCTTATGAAAGAAGTTATAATAAAGACCCACCAGAACCACACTCTGGAGGTGAGAAAGCACATGTGTGGTTTAATCACAGATTACGCTGGGCTGGAAGAGAGCCTTAAGGACATGTAGTCCAACCCTCCTGCAGTGAGCAGGGACATCTTTAACTAGACCACGTTGCTTAGAGCCCCACTCAACTTGTCATCTCCAGGGATGGGGCCTCTACCACTTCTCTGGGCAAGCTTGTTCCAGAGTTTCACAATCTTCTCTGTAAAAAAAAAAAATCTCATTTATATCCAGTCTAAATCTACTGCCTTGTAGTTTAAAGCTGCTAGCCCTTCTCCTATCACACTAAGCCCTGCTAAAAAGTCTGCTTCCATCTTTCTTGCGGGCTCCCATCAAGTACAGAAAAGCTGCAGTAAGGTCACCGCAGAGCTGTCACTCTTGCAGCCTGTTGTTCCAGCCCTCTGAGTATTTTTGTGGCCCTCTTCTGGACCTGCTCCTACAGGTTCATGTCCTTCTTGTGTTGAGGACACCAGCGCAGGGACACAGTACTCCAGCAGGAGTCTCATCAGAGCAAAGTAGAGGGGCAGAATCACCTCTCTTGACCTGATGGCCACATTTGTTTTGATGCTGGGCTGCACACGGTTTGCTTTCTAGGCTGTAAGTACACACTGTCGGCTCATGTCCAGCTTTTTGCTCACCAGTACCGTACCCAAGCACTTCTCCGTGGGGTTGTTCTCAACGACATCATCCCCTGCCCTGTACTGATATCCAATATTGTTTGACTCAGGTGTGGAACCTTGCTCTTCGCCTTGCTGACCCTCCTGAGGTTCACGCAGGTCCACTTATCCAGCTTGTGTTGCTGGACTTTCAGATTACTTGAAAGTATCGGACCCACTGGAATACTGCAAAGGGTATGACAGGGGCAAACACTGGTAAAGAAAGTATGTCCCTGGCTTAACCTGTTTGGAGTGTAAGTCTCTCTAAAGCGCACAGAACTCTGTCAGCTGTTTTTATTGCTTCTTAGGAAACAGTCCTCTGCTCTGTCTGGAAGGACTTGGTTTGCTTATTTGAAGCAACTGTTTTTCAGTTGAACCAGAATGGCTATGATTTCCACAGAGAGTTAAGCATCACTCTGCATGGATCCCCTGCACTGAAATCTGTCTCCTACTTGAGAAAAAATGCAGTGGTCATGATTTTTTCACCAAGACCAAGTCATGGCAAATGTAGCTCATTCCTTTCCCTTGGGGAGCATGAAGACTTACGGGAAGTCCTATCATTCACTTCAATAACGGCTATAACCAAGCTTCACAATCCAGAGTTCCCTCCTTCCCCTGTGGTGGGTTCAGAAAAAGCCTTATCTTTTTACCAAAGCATGGTTGTCCTTGTATTCCACATGGCTCTGAATTACCATGTAGAATTCAAGGAAGTTACAAGTGACAGAAACAAACAGAGTCTTGGTTTTACTTTGCTTTAGCAGGTTTTTCTTATTTTGCCTTTTGTTTCCGTAAGAAACTGTATTTCCATTTTCTGGGCAATATACAGACCTGTGAGTCTCCTCAGGCATTTCTCTCCCAGACGAGATACCTTTTCTTTCAAGGTGTTTGAAAAAATCAACAATAATAAATCATGTTATAGACCCTGTAACTGTTTCTTTACTACTTGATGTACCAAGGCCTACCTAGCTACCATGTGTGTATCAACATCACTTGGCCCCGCATTCATTTATTTTTTAAATGGCTTAATCCATAACAATTTTGTTTTTAGTTTTCAGACCAAAACATTTTCATGACCAGAGGAAATTCTGCATGGAATCTAATGCCACTTGATTTGAAAAAGTGAGCAAAGACGGGTTAGATTTATGCACCATTTGCACTCATTAAAGACGGTGGTGTGCACAGAGCACTTCAACTACAGTGTAAGAAAGGGCTAGGCTGTCTGAGAGCTTGATTTGTGCCACATCTCGGGGAGAGCACGCTACCACAAATAACTGCTGTCTCCTTCATTAAAGCTGGTTTTTTCCTCCAGCATAATTTTATATACATGGCAGAGGAGAGGTAAGGGTGCAGAGAAACAAATGAAAATCCAGTAATTGTAGCTCTCATCAGGAAGCCCAGATCTCACGCTTTTGCTCCAACGCACACATGTGTGCGATGAACGAGGATGAGGAAGGAGGTGGAACACCATCCTTAGGAGGAGAGGCTGAGGGAGCTGGGTCTCTTTCGCTTGGAGAAGAGGAGACTGAGGGGTGACCTTATTAAGGTCTTATAGACCTTGAAGGGTGGGTGTCAGGAGGATGGAGCCGTGCTCTTCTCAGCGTCATCTAGTGATAGGATGAGGGGCAGTAGTTGTCAGCTGGAACAAAGGAGGTTCTACAACAATATGAGAAGGAACTTCTTCACAGTGAGGGTGGTGACAGAGCACTGAACAGGCTGCCCAGGGGGGTTGTGGAGTCTCCTTCTCTGGAGATGTTTAAGACCCGCCCGGATGTGTTCCTGTGTGACTTGGTCTAGGTGATCCTGCTGTGCCAGGGGGACTGGACTAGGCGACCTTTCGAGCTTCCCTTCCAATCCCTAATGATTCTGTGATTCTATGAAATCTTCTTTTGCAGTAAGGCAGTATTAACAGTGGAGGTTCAAAATAGCTGGTAGCCAGTAACTCAGCATGGGGGTAGACTTGACACTGGATTTCACCAGCCCTCAAGTAAAACACACCACCAGCTGAAACCAGCAACAACTGTCACTGGGTGAATCCCACTCAACATTTTATTTTTAATGAAACATCTCTTCAAGTTTAAGTTGAAATTCCATGGATTACCCCCAAATCATGCTTTTAGTGCTAAAACCATACCATGCAAAATGTACTACACCCAAGGCTGACATTTGTAGGAAACTAAAGAGTTACTGATTTAAGCTTTCAAACATCTCCTTTTCGATGCCATCAAAGAGGACAAGATGGAAAAAAAAGTACCATGTACAACAAAGACAAACCAGACACTGTTATCAGTCCCAAGAGGATTTTCCAAAAAGCTTTCAATTTTGCAAATATTAGTGAAAACACGTATCTACAGGGGAGGAAGCACAAAAACAAAGCTTACCTGGCTTTGTGACGTGTTAGTCACACCCCATACTGTAGTAACCACTGATAAAGACCCTGGAGGCTGGTTGGTATTTTGCTGCCAGGGAACAGAATCGTAAGGGAATGACCCATCACTGCAAAAACAAATGTTTAGGAGGATGAGACTCTGAGAGCTTCAACGGCAGCATGTTGCTGATGGGGAGAAACAGATTAACGCCCGACATTACTTTAACTCTCCACTCTTCCATCCGTTATCAGAGAAGTACCCTCAGAGGTACAAAGTTTCTTTAATGACAACGTGATCCTATCAAAACCGCTAATGAATTTCCTTACATCTATGACAGCACATGGCTTTGCTATGAAGGTCTGTTACTAATGAAAGTAAAATAAACTCAGGGGCAGATTTTCAAACAAGGACACTAAGCAAGTTGCTCAGAAGCACTTCATTTATGTAACCCATCTCAAGCTCTTCAACAATCACTGCTTGAGCTATCTCGTATCAAATCAATTGGATTTTGAGACCACACTGAAGGTCCACCGTCTGCACTGGGGCCCCAAACGGCTGGAAAAGCCTTTGAAGGACTACAATTTTGACATAGTTTTGAAAAGTAAATTGAAACTCAGATAGTGTTCTCCCATATGATGGATAAGCCACATGCCAAAAGCAGTACTAGCTAACCAGCATTCTAGGAAATCAGTTGCAGATACACAACACATCATTCAGATAAATAGGTGGATAAGAGAATCCAGCTTTTCCTTTAGCTTTGTGCACAGACACAAGCAAACATTCGTTACAGTTATTTCAATACAAAAGCACTGGTGGTTTAAAAATGAAGACAGAGTAGGCAGTCATCTAGTGTAATTAATGAAATATGTTAAATCCAGTGAAAGTAACTATTAATCCCGTCACACATATTCCACCTGAAATCTGCTCGCTCTTGAACTATTAACCTGTAAATTAGATTTCTATTTGCATGTGCATACATATCATCATATTTGAGAAATCATGGCAGTCTGGTGAAGTTCCTGCCAACTAGAAAGGAGGAAACACAACCCCCACTTTTAAAATGAGAAAAAAAGATCATCTGAGGCACCACAGTCCAGTCATGTCTCAGCTTTGTGGCTGGCAAGATCACAGAGCAGATCCTCCCGGAAACTGTGCTGAGGAACACGGAAAATAAGGAAGTCACTGGTGACAGCCACCACAGCTTCTCTAAGGGCAGGCCATGCCTGACACACCTTTTCTTTAAAAAAAAAAAGAATTAATGGAAATTAATGGAAAGCAACAACCCTCTGTATGAAGCTTGAGATGTGATATTTACATTGGCAGCATCCACACAGTGCCATGTCTGCATAAGGGCCCATTTAATACCTCCCCATTAGTAAGTAGTCCTAACCTGGTTTTCTTTAAGATACTTTCTCTTAGAAGGCTGAAAATCTTGTCTCTCTCAGTCAGAGGCTCAGATGATGGCTTTGGCACCTAATATTTGCAAGTGACACAATGCTGCAGCAAGTCTCCTCCACCAACACAGAGAAGACTGACCCCACATTTGTGACCGCCCTGAATGACGCCTCTTACTCCTCTGACTACTTTTGACACTGCGATTTGTTTGGATATTTATGGCACATATGAACCTATTTGTACTTCAAGCACAATAAAGAATCTCCCTCCATGACATAAGCAGCAAGAGACTCACTGCAGCCACTCTCCTCTATTCCCCACTGATGTGCTGTGGGCTAGTAATAAAATTGGAGGGACAAGGTGAGTATTTTCACAGAGAGAATGTTAGGGGTTAGAAGGGACTTTGAAAGATCATCTAGTCCAACCCCCCCACCAGAGCAGGATCACCTAGATTAAATCACACAGGAATATGTCCAGGTGGGTTTTTAATGTCTCCAGAGAAGGAGACTCCACAACCTCTGGGGACAGCTCACTCCAGTGCTCTGTAACCCTCACCATAAAAAAGTTTTGCTTATGTTCAGATTGAAACTCTGATGTTCCAGCTTATGCCCACTGCCCCTTGTCTTATCACTGGGCATCACCAAAAATAGTCTGGTCCCACCATCCTGACACTCATCATTTAGATATTTACAAGCATTTATGAGATCTCCTCTTAGTCTTTTCCTTTCCAGCCTAGTCAGCCCCAGCTCTCTCAGCCTCTCCTCAAAAGGAAGATGCTCCAGCACCCTGATCATCTTGGCGTCGCCGAACTGAACTTTCTGCAATAGCTCCCTGTAGCTCTTGATCTGGAGAGCTTAGAACTGGATGCTGTGTTTCAGATGAAGCATAACCAGGGAAAAGTAGGGGAGAACCTACTGGCCACATTTTTCTCAGTGCACCCCAGAACACTGGCCTTCTTATCCAGAAGGGCACACTGCTGGCTCATGGTAAGCCTGCAGTCCACCAGCACTCTTAGGTCCTTTTCCTCAGAGCTGCTCTGTAGTGGATCAGTTCCCAACACGTAACCATCAGTGGGGTTGTTCCTTCGCAGGTGCAGCACTCTATACTTGCCCTTGTTGAACCTCATCAAATGTCCCTCCATCCAACTCTCCAGACTATTCAGGTCACACTGGATGGCAGCACAGCCCTCTGGTTTGTCAGCCACTCCTCCCAGTGAACCTGCTAAGGGTACACTCTGTTCCCTCATCCAGGTCATTGATGGATAGATTGAATGGGACTGGACCCAGTAATGAGCCCTGAGGAACACCACTAGACACAGGCCTCCAACTTGACACCACTCCACTGCCCACAACTTTCTGAGTTCTGTCCTTCAACCAGACAGACTCCACGGTTTATACACACACTGAAACTTTGAGCTTGCAATGCCTTAGCTTGCTGTTAAGAAGCTGCAACTGATTCTTCCAGTTACTTTGCCTCCAGAGTATCTTTTACCCTCTTCCAGTATCTGAAGGGGGCCTACAAAAAGGCT
>VXBP01005579.1:1412-19854 GCA_013400115.1 Rhinopomastus cyanomelas
CAGTCGCGAGATGCCGTGACCCGCCGGGGGACGGGAATGAAGCCGGCCCGGGGCCATGGGAACGAGTGGGCCGCCGCGGGAACCGCAAACAGCCACCACGACGACTACGACGCTGCCGCCGCCACCATTTCCGCCATTTACCGTCACAGCTTCCGCCGCCGACTCCGTCATTTTACGTCACAGGAGCCGCCTCTGCCCGCCTACCTGAGCTTGGCCCCGCCCCCTGCGCCCCTTCCCCCGCCCTTCGTGGTTAAGCGCGGTCCCGCACGGTGGGAGTCGTCCTCGGCCCTTTCCCGCCCCCTCGGGCGCCGGCAACAGCCACGCAGCAGAAAGCAGGAGGCTCCGCTCCGAAGAAGGGGCCCGAAGGCCGACTCGGGGCGCAGCGCGTCCTTCGCAGGCGGAAGCGCTGCGGCCGCTTCAATCTCTTTCAGCTCTACACGGCTCCATCAATCGAGGCGGCAGTACTGCGATTTTGCCCACGCGGGGGCAGCACCGAGCACAGACGCCCGCTGCGCTGCCCTGCCTCGCGCGGCTCGCCCAATGCAGTATCGGGAGTTTCCCACACGAGGGCAGCACGGAGCGCCGCGAGCTCGGCCACTCGCGGGACTGCCCCACCCAATCCCACTGGAACGGGGGCCGTGGGCAGAGCCGCGCAGCGCGTTGCCCTCCTGCTCTGCAGACCTCCTTTGGCGGCCTCGAGCTCCGCATCCCGGGGCACAGAGGAGGCTGCGGAAGTTGTTGTTACATGAACGCCTTTGAGAAATCGCCGCAGGGAGGGCGCTGAATTCACGGCTCAGGGCCCCATCGGAGCAGGACAGAGAGGAATGAGGGAAGAAACCAACGGGAGGAAGAGCAGAGGGACGGAGGAAAGAGGTGGCCGGTGACGAGGCAGGAAACTGGACACTGGGAACAGGGAGCAGGGTAACGGTGGAGAGAGAGAGAACAGAGAGGCACCAAAATAGTGGACAGAGGGAGGAATCCATCAGAGAGGTGCAAGGCAGAGGAGAGAAGTGGAAGGGGCCTGCAGGACAACAAGCAACAGACAAGTCAAAGGACAGTGAAGAACATCAAAGGGATTGGGGCAAAGAAGCTTAGGCAAGAACTGACAAATAGGGACAGGGAGAGAGAAGGAGGAAGATCTAGAAAGGAAATATGAAAAGCCATGTGGTACAGGACAGGGAGCAAAGAATTATGAATTTCAGTAGGAAGACAGCAAAAGGGAGAGGTACAAAGGAAATTGGAAAACCAACAGTGTACAAGAAGCATGTATGAAGTTCAAAAATAGGGATGGAGAGATAGAAAGTTGCAAAGCAGATGGAGTACAAGAGACCTAAGCAAGACCTAGATGATGAGAACAGGAACCTTGGTAGAAGGAAATGGTGGTGGGTTGACCTCACTTGGTTGAACAGGTCCAGCTGCTCCATTGCTTACACTCTTCCACCAGATGTGGAGGAAAAACTAGGAAAATGCTTGCAGATCCAGCAGTAATCGTTGTCACAGGAAAATCAGACTCAACTTGGGGAAATGAATGCATTGGCAATCAAATTCAGAGTTGGATGAGAAATATAAAAAAAACCCAATATGGGGCCACAGGAGCTGACATGAGCCTGCAGACATGCCATGCCTGAAGCTTGAATGAGTCTTAGCCATGGGTGGAGATGCTGTTCTCTCCCTCAGCAGGAGCTGATAGGGCCCTGCCCCAACTCCATCATGGGCTACCCACAAATTCGCTGCTTGCTCAGGCATGTTTACCTGCTCTGGTGTAAGATCCTCCATGGCTGCAAAGGGAAAACCTACATTACAGTGGCTTTCACCATGGGCTACAGGAGCGGCTGTCCCTGTGCCTGCAGTAAGTCCTTCACTGACCTTGGTGTCTGCAGTGTCACAGTGTTTCAGTAACAGGATCCCCACTGTCCTATACTCGCTCCCTTCACACAGTGGCAGTCAGCCCTCTCTTCACACATTAATCTAGAAGATGGGGAAGACAGCAGGCTGGGCTGTAGAGCGCAGCTAGGCCAATGTGGTCCCACAGTCTGAGCTGCCAGTTGTCCTGTCAGGCAGAATGTCTGCCTGCACCAGACCCAGTGATATTTCTTACATTGTGCAACAGAAATCTTTAATCTCAGACTCTGCTGCACCTGAGCAATGCTTTACCCTGGGGGCTACTGTAACTCAACTTCCTGGCTGCTTCAGCCTGCCCCAGTACGGGCCACTTTCCATGCTGTAAAAGTCACTTTTCCACGTCATGAAGACTTTCTTCTGTGTACAATTCCCTTCCAGATATGACGCTTGTTAGAGAAAAATGTGCACTCTCACATCCTGTCTTATCTGTATGGGCTACGCTATTTTAACAAATACTCTGGCATATTAAGAGCTGTGACCCGTAATTTACAATTGAATGCCCTATGTTAAGAATCCTTCTTGATAAATGGATGGCAAAAACACACTCCTCAGCTGTGTGTCCTTCCTTAAAGTCACTTTAGACTCAGCAGGCCCATGGTGAAAGCCATTGTAATGTAGGTTTTCCCTTTGCAATTGCAGAGGACCTTGCACCAGAGCAAGTAAACATGCCTGAGCAAGCTGCGAAGTTGTGGGTAGCCCACAATGGAGCTAGGGAGGCTCCTGTCAGCTCCTGCTGAGGGAGAGAACAGCATCTCCACCTATGGCTAAGACTCATTCAATCTCTCAGGCATGGCATCTCTGCATGGTGAAGAAGCATCTGCACAGTGATAGGAAGAACTATTTCTTCCCCTTTCTCCTAGAAGGACATGGTGTGGTGATTTCAAATGTGCATACTTCCTAGAGGCGAGGAGAGAACCAGACACTTCTTTCAGTCTTGTTTCAGTCTTGTTTCCAGACTTGTTTCAGTCACTGGAATAATAGAGACCTGGGGGTGAATACTGTTGGGTGCTAGGAGAAGCACAACTTTGACATCATTCATTACACCAAGAAAACTTCCTGCACTGGGACCCTCACTGGGGCTTAAAAAAACTTAGATAACGATTGGACTTTAAGCTAGATCTTCATAAGTCACGCACACTGTTCTTGGGTGATCAGTAACAGAAAGAGAACATGATGGCATGTTCTCACTGCAGAAAGCAAGAAACATTTTAGCCAGTTACAAGGTACTGTAACTATGAATACATAAACACTTTGCTAGTGTTGGAAAACGTCCCAACCTTTAGGGTTCAGGACTTACAGCTTATTGGCTTAGGACTGAGACACTGCTGTACCTGTAAATTGTCAACAGAATACAGAAATCTGGAAACCTAAATGGTTGTTGGGGACATAAAGTGTATGGATTTTAACGTCTGACAAATCATGACTCCCACAAAACAGGGTAATAAACTGTAGCCTCTGAGTAAGAAATCCTCAGCAGCAAATTCTCAACAATAAACCATAAGTTAAAGACTCTCAGTTTAAAGTAAGAAATACCAAAGCATTTAGGAGCAGGAAAACAGTAGAGAACCAGCACAATTTCTGACCTCAGCTTTTAAAGTTGTCTCTTCATTTAGGATCAAAGCAGAACAGGAAAATTCACACTAGAATGTACTTCAACACTATAAGCTAATTCCTCACACTAAAGCATCTGCCTCAGGTCCAACTACCTTTGTTTTCTCAGCAAGCACCACAAGCAAGCAGAGTGATACTTGTCACCAACCTGGCTCTCCATAAGGAACACACGACGGAGAGAGAAAAGCAGTTGTGATAACTGGTAACATTCCTCCTGCAGTCACCAACAGTGCCTCAAAAAAACCTTTCCTCTGGCCAGTAAACCCCACCCTGAGAACTAACCAGAAAATACCTCCCAGAACAACCTGGAGAAATGTTTCTTGTGATGTGAAATACACGCCATTTTTGTCTGAGCATTTGTCGTTCAATCACTCATGTTCATACTGGTCAACAAACGCAGATCCTGACCAGTGCCCGCAGCGGTCTCACAGATGCAGAAAGCAGACTGCCAGTCTTCCCCATCCCCTGCTAAGACACCACCACCTTTCGACTCTCCCAGCCTCCCTAGCATGCCATACAGGCCCAGGACTAAGCTACGTCTCAGGCTCAAGCCTTAGACTCATCCTGTGCAGACAGCCTGAGCAGCTCTCTGCAGAGTTCCCAGCTGTGACGCTCCCTCAACTGCCAGGCTGCACCTCAGTACCCACAAAAAGCTGGAGCAGTTACCGAGCACCAGGCAACTGCACAGACCTCCCAGAACTATCCCCCAATTCAGAAAACATAATTCTTCCTACAGTGAATTGTAGAATCACAGACTGGCCAGGTTTGGAAGGGACCTTAAAGATCATCCAGTCCCAACCCCCCTGCACAGGCAGGGACGCCTTCACTACAGCAGGTTACTCAGGGCTCCAGCCAACCCGGCCTTCAACACTGCCAGGAATTGGGAAGCCACAGCTGCCTTGAGCAACGTGTTCCAGCATCTCAGCACCCTAAATCTCCCCTCTTCAAGTGAAGACTGTTTCTACAGTGCTTTGGTTCCTTTCTTTTGGGTGTCCTATACCCCCAACCACCTTTAACGCCTCAGTGTCGAAAGACAACGCCTCCCACGGGCCCCAAGCGCAGCCGTGTCTGGCCAGAAGCCTACCCCTGTCACCCTGCATGGAGGCGGCCGAGCAGCAGAGCGGTGCCAGGGGCCTGCAGCTGCCAGCGCAGCCTGCAGGTGGGCGGGAGGCTGAGGCTCAGTGCCTTGTTCTGCTGAGCGCCGCCATGCTGCGGTGCTTTCACGCTGGCCGCGGCTGCCCAACGCAGCCGCCGTCTGATGCCGGTTCAGCAGCACTCCTCAACTGCACCATCAGCTATGCTACTCATGACCTGCCTACGGCACTCTCGCTGACTCTTTCAGGTTGTCCAGTCGAGCAAGAACCTTAAGGAACTCAATAAGGACAAACGTGCCTGAGAAAGAAAAAACCCTCAGGACAGTGTGGTCTGGGAACTGACTGGCCGGGAAGCAGTTCTGCGGGAAAGGACCGAGGGCTCCTGGCAGACAGGACACTGAGGACAAGCTGTCACTTTGCACTGGTAGCAAAAAGGGCTAATGGCATCCTTGACTTTATTATGGCCAGGACAAGACACACATTGAGGGAATCGATTCTCATCTTCACGCAGGACACACTAGGCTGTTTCTAGATTGTTCTGGGCCTCTGCAAATATAAGACCTTGAGCAACTAGAGTGAGTTCAACGGAGTCACCAAGATGTGGAGAGAGCTGGAACACTGATGGTCTGAGGAGAGGCTGAGGGAAGTGGAACAGGGTCTTCCCAGCCTTGGAAGAAGAATCTCCTGAAGTTCCTTCAGACCTGGCTTCTTCCATGATCCTAAACCTTACACACCATTTGTTCTCAAGTTGGGCACACTGCTGGCACTGCACAACCTTTTTCTGAGCTTTTAACACTGTCCCACATCACATTCTGGTCTCCAAGATGGTGGAACATGGTTTTGATTGGGTGGACCACTAGATGGGTAAGGAACTGGCTTGATGGCCGCACCCAGAGAGTGGTTGTCGATGGATGCATGTTCAAGTGGAGGCCAGTGACAAGTGGTGTCCCTCAGGGATCAGTCCTGGGACTAGTCTTGTTCAACATCTTTGTCGGTGACATGGACAGAGGCACTGAGTGCACCCTCAGCAAGTTTGCTGACAACACCCAGCTGTGTGGTGCAGCAGACATGCTGGAGGGCAGGGGTGCCATCCAGAGGGACCTGGACAGGCTGGAGAGGTGGACACAAGCCAACCTGATGGGGTTCAACAAGACCAAGTGTAAGGTCCTGCATCTGGGTCAAGGCAATCCTAAGCACAAATACANATCCATTACAATACCTAATGATTCTATGATTGTATGAATGATTTTCAAATAAACATTATTTTTTTACCACTAGCCTGCTTTTTTTTTAAGAGCAGAGTCTTACATGATACTACTGCTACCATTATACAGGTATGAATAACCTTTCTTCCTAAATCTCCTGTAATGAATCTGGATTCTGCCCTGTCCTTGATTCTTTTATCCAGCTGTAATAAAGTATAAGGAGGTTCTTATCTTATGTACCAATATGTTACATGCCAGGTCAGTGGAGTATGCCCTTTGTTCTTTCAATATCTCATACAGATCCTCTGCCATAAATTTCCTGTTCTGCTGTTAGAACAGATAGCTACACTCTAGCTGTTCCTGCTTCAGCACTGTCCTACTTCCTTGACAGAATATCCTTACTCCAGAGGAAGTGGAGGCAGGAGAGGAGGCTGCCTTGGTTGATGAAGACTGGGTTAGGGATGAGCAAACTGGATGGACACAAATCCATGGTCCCAGATGGGATGCACCTGTGTGTCCTAAGGGAGATAGCAGAAGTCATTGCTAGGCCACTCTCTATCATCTTTTCTAAGTCATGGGGGTCAGGGGAGGTGCCTAGAGACTGGAGGATACCAAATATCACTCCTGTCTTCAAAAAGGGAAAGAAGGAGGACCCACACAACTAGAGACCGGTCAGCCTCACCTCCATCTCAGGAAAGGTGATGGAACACCTTCTCGATGTCATCTAGTGATAGGACGAGGGGTGATGGCTGTGAGCTGGAACATAGGAGGTTCCACATAAATATGAAAAGGAACTTCTTGACAGTGAGGGTGACAGAGCACTGCAACAGGCTGCCCAGGGAGGCTGTGGAGTCCCCTTCACTGGAGACGTTTAAAACCCACCTGGATGTGTTCCTGTGTGACTTGGTCTAGGTGACCCTGCTGTGCCAGGGGGATTGGACTGGATGGTCTTTCGACGTCCCTTCCAATCTCTATGTTCTGTGATTTTATGATTCTTCTGATGGAAGGCTCCTGAAGTCCATTTCATCACTCTAACAACATGCTACCATTTTCAACTATGCCTTCCTCAGAATCTTTGGTTGGCCCTCTCTCATTTGCAGCTGTCATGCTGGCACATACATTGCCTCATTATCTCGTGAACAAAAGTGTACTGTCAGCATCTAGTCTTTACTGTTCTTCCTACTGATAACTGGTTTTAGTTCCTCCACTAACATGTAAACGTACACCTTGTTGCAATGACCCTGTGATCCTGAACCGTGGAGCCAAAATTCTTGTAAAAACCACACACATCTCTATTTAGTGACTACTAAAATAATGTGCAGGAGTTCTGCTGACTAGCTTCCCTACCCCCTTCATCTGCTCCTGAAAAGACCCGTCTCCTTTGATGCGTTCTGCTCCAGTAATTTACAACAAACCTTTGAACGGTGAGCCACTTGTTTGTTTCTGGACACGTGTTTCTATAAGAAGCTTGTCACAGACAGGCACAAAGGCTGTCACAAGCAACCACCCTGAATCGTCTGGACAAAAGATGACATTTACTAGCACAGATGTTTCTTTCTTCATTGTCATCACCCTTGCTGCTCTTTGGAATGCAGGTGAGTGACTTTCAAATATTTTACTGCTTTTAACTGGAATCTTTTCTCACCTCGGCATTTCAGGATAGACACCTCAGTAAGAAATTATGTAAGAAAACAACTCTTACAAGCTGAAGCAAAAGCTTTTGCCAGCACAGTGCAATTTGCAAGCCCTTCCTCTGTAATGTCTAGCAGGACAGTGGCTCTTTTCTTCAAGTAAACAGACAATTTGGATGATGCAGTAAGTATTTTTTCAGATGCAGAACAGCTTTTGAGCTACCTGTATTGAGCAAGCTTTTCAACCCCCATCACAGGCAGGCTTTTTTGTACAGAACGGAGGCTGACTTTTATTTCTGCCTCAGTAATGTTCCTGTTCTGTCCTGCCACACACCTATATATTATCTTGAGATAAAGGAGGAAGACCAGGAGAGATAAAGGCAGAGATTTACTACCTTTTACTTTTTTATCTTTTTACCTAAAAAAATCTCTCCCTGTTCTTCCGATCCCAGACACAACACAACGCTCAGCATCATTTTCTCACTTCGACAGAGACTGACGTACCTGGAACTGCAAGCATGCACCCATGAGGAGCGACCGTGAAGTTTTTCTTACTCCCCTACCCTTGTTCATACATTGTTAATGACCTTTGAGGAGTAGGTAGATTCAGCAGCTTTAGGGACACACTAGATTTCTCTCCCCCAATCCACTAGAGCCAGATCTGCTGTATTCTCAAGTTTAGGACCTTGCTCCTGTCTCAGCTTCACATATGTGGATACTACTGTTCTCACTTGCAGGTCCAGCCAATATAGAGGCTGAGCCTCTCTTGCAAAGAGGCAGATACTTACACGACAGCAGGCACCCAGGCTATCTGCCCTTAATTAAATTTTTACCACTGCTCTGATTTTGAATTTATGATAATTGCCTAGGCCATCTCAGCTTTGCATGGTACTCTTGATAGAATTATCAAACAGTGTTGTCCTTGCAAGATTCCACTCTGCAAAAGGTACTCAGTGCTCCCAGTTGTCATGCAGCTTGTCCACCTTGCCTAACTCACCCTTAACTGTTAGTGAAATCCAGCTGTTTCTCACAGTGTTACTGTGACATCTGTCAACTTACCACTGGTTTATGTTGAGGAATTTTCGCAACATATCCAGTCATTTACTCGTGGTCTCTTCAGCTAGACCTCAGTCGGACCCAAGCCAAGGCTCTAACCATCTGTCCGTGCACCTAGTCAACAGCTACCTTTTTAGGGTTAGACTAAAATGCACAAAAGAAATACATTTCAGTAGCTTTTCACAATGTCATGTTGGAGCACACTTTGTGGCTTTCCCTTCATTCAAGAATCCTATCCCTCCATTCTCACTGGTTCCTGTGTAGGGCAGACAGTGGTGGGTCCTCACTCAGGTTTTCACTCTCAGAAATAAATGTAATTAGTGACACCCATCAAGGAGTTGCTCTGAAGATCTGTCTTTCTATTAAATGTGAAACTGTGACTTGGCGAAATTATGGACTGAGTGACATGTAAGTCTATTTTTCTATTCAAAGTGAAACAACCTTAATGTGCACCTGATTACAGTCTTCACCTAAATACATTCCTGAACTAACATAATCAGCTTCATTTCTTTACAGCAGTCCTTTAGATCAGGTACTTCTGTTTCAGAGAACATCTAGAAGGGTTCAATAACATTCCATATTATGTTCTTTATTTCCTTGAACAAGGAGCTCAAGACTCTTGCGCACACCGATGTGGGGAGCTGCTTGGAACCTGTTCTTGCCAGGCGACATGCCAGTCACTGAGGATTTGCTGTCAGGATTACAAAGAATTTTGTCTTCAAATTTCTCCATACTCAGGATCTCTGATGGGAGGCAAAGATTTTCTGATTGAAAATACAGCTCTTAATACCTCTTCTGTGCTAACATGCAGGTAGGCCATGATTTAATACTCTTCTGCCAAAGGGAGGTGAACCTTTCTCATCTTAGTTACTGACAATATGTAATTACCACAAAACAAGACTAGACTATAATGCAGTGAAAACTAACTGTGTAAAGTTGTCCATGTCCTGAAACACATAAAGGTTCTGCTAACCCTCAGCCTCAAGGATGCACGTTGTATTTCTACACAGTATTGGTATGTCACGTTACTGTGCAATACAAATATTACAGTATCACAGTAATGATAAGGTTGGAAAAGACCTTAAAGATCATCCAGTCCAACCTAAATAAAAAAAAACCCCAGTAATCCTAACATCTAACATCTAGATCATGCCACTCAGAACCTCATCCAGCCTAACCTTGAACGCCTCCAGAGATGGTGACGACTCAACCACCTCTGTGGGCAGCCCATTCCAAAACCCGATCACTCTTTCAGTGAAAAATTTTTTCCTAATGTCAGGTCTAAAGCTTCTCTGATGGAGCTTAAGGCTATGACCCCTTGTCTTGTCTCCAGTGGCCAGGGGGAAAAGACCAACCCCTGTCTGACTACAACCACCCCTCAGATAGTTATAAACAGCAATAAGATCACCCCTGAGCCTCCTCTTTTCCAGACTAAACAAACCCAGCTCCCTCAGCCTCTCCTCACAGGGCTTATCTTCCAGCCCCTTGACCAATCGAGTTCCAGCACCTCTTAAACTGAGGGACCCAGAACTGAACACAATACTCCAGGTGTGGTCTAACCAGTTATTGCTCTGCTAGTTCTTCCTTTAATGTATCAAAACAGGGATTTTTCCCAGGCAACCTATTTTCTGGGCTCTTTGCTGTCAGTATTTTTTTAGCATTTCAATTTGATGAAAGAAGTAGGTACAACACCATATCTTTTTCCTGCAAGACAAAGCTCTAATTCTTAAGCACGTCAGCCTGTATCACGCTTGGGCAGGTGTCACATACACAATACACACAGTACACTGACTTCTACTGACTACAGAAGGCTCCGAGTGAGATTTGAGAGTTCTTCGTACCTGGACAGCAGCACCTGAGAAGTGTTTTAGGTCTTCATCCGGAGAACCATGGCATTCATTCTCTAGAACATAATTTGAAATTATCTGCACAGTCGCTTAACCGCAGCCACTACAAACCTCAGGACAGACAAGCAAAGTCACAGCTTCCTGGCAGGCTCCATCTTCCTATAGTACCTGAGGTAGCTATGTAGTCACCTTACTTCAATCCTGAGGAGTCACAGGTGGGATTAGACTTTAGCACACTGGGCAAGCGCCCATACTGTAAGGAGATGGTTAAAGAGTGAGCAATAAGCTTTGACTTAATCTTTGCAACAGACATTCCAGAACGGCATGAAATGCCTTCTATTGGATTCACAGGACTTAACAGCAGAAAACCCCACACAGACCCAGAAATCTGCAAAGCTGGCAATCCATGGCCAATGTTAGCTTCCCTGCAAGCCTAAAACATCACTTTTATCTTCAAGAAGTCCCCTCATTATTTGCTGGTAACTTATCAAGTGTCCCTCCCCCCAGAAATTAAACGACAAGGCTTGCAGAACGCCGAGCATTTGTGCGGCGTACAGCAGAATCCACGCTGGGGTGATAAGCACGAAGTACACACAGTTTTCCAGTTTATGTTCGCTGCTACGATGAAAAACAGCCACGGGACTTGGAATGATCTAAACATCGCACAAGGTTGCTTAAAGAAACACAACTAGGAGAGTCATAGTTCTGCTTCTCTCAGTGGTGACACTAAAAAGCATTTTCAATACCAACAGGTTCAAGCAGAAAATCACAACCCTTGGCTATGTTGCTAAGGATGGAAAAGGCCACTGCATCTCCCCGTTGCTGTACGAGACTGGTTTCATCCCTTTTGATGTTTCTACAGATGGCGGACTGACTTTTCCATACACTGGAACTTGGTTATCAGGTTACTTAAATCTACAGAACCCCTCCTCTGTCTGTGTTCTTGCAAAATTACATAAACCTTTCGCTTTTGACCATTTTCCTTCTTCCTTAGCAGACTGTTTGACCTCAGAAAAGTCATTCTTGCTGCCCTCATGTAAATTCATATTTTTGCAGATTAACTTGTACAGTAATTGCATTATTCTGCTATTCGGCAGCAGTATTAACTTATTAAAATTCCCACCTAAAAATGAGATGGACCAGAAAAGTTGCCTGTTTGCAGCTGCTTCCAACAGAAAATAATGGCATTGTGCCGCTGTAACGTGAGGAGCACAGACACCAGTAACTCACGCATCACGTTAGAGAACAGGCGCAGGGTGAATACAAAAAGTTACATACTGCAGCGGCACCTTTTCAGAGCTGTGCCAAGCAGAAACATCGCTGATCCTTTCTCGGTCTGTGACGCAGTGCATCACAGCAAGACTTCAGATGGAGAAAAATGCACGTTGGTGAATGAGACAAAATGGCAGTACTACGGCACCCCCAACACTGATGGCAACCTAACTCTGACCTGGATGCATCAGGCACTTGCGGCAACCAGCATCAACATAGAAGTCTGGGGATACCAAGAAACAGGTAAAGTGACAGCTTTCCTACCCACACGCGAGCACTCGTCACGTTTGATTGATGTGTAGAGGTCTGCACAGCGAGCAACCACTTCCACGGAAGCCTCGAGATCTTGCAAATAACAGTAAGTCATTGCAATAATGTCAGCTCTTTGTTTACATAGAGGTGGAGACATCTATTTCAATCCAATGGCACTCATTCATTTCCAGCATCCAAAATTATTTTCTTCCTCCATGTGACAGGTGACAGTTACTCAGAAAACTGGTTGGCTGAATGGAAATACCTTTACACTTTGGCAAGAGAAATCCCCAACACTGGCAAATTTTCTTTCACTCCTGTACCCACTGAAGGAAATTATCGCACGTGGGACTTTGGAATGCTGAGAATTATACCTAGCAGCTATTCTGACGGGCAGAGGCAAGTACATCACAGCATTCATTTATGACAAGTGTCTTTGCTTCTGTCTCCTTTGATGTTTAGATGTTTAGATGTTTAGAACGGGGACTCGCGCTCCATTTCACATGGCAAAAAAAGGGAAGATAATTGGAAGGGCAAACAATCAGAAAAAACTTTCATGGATCAAAATAAAGAGAGTTTACTACATAAAGAGGGATGAGGGCACAGAACAAATAATGTCAAGGCACTCGCTCACCACCTGTCACCCAGCAGTACTACTGCTAAGCACGATGATGTGTGGTACGGAACATACCATAGGTCAGCCTGGGTCATAGGTTACACCATGGCACTGTGCAAGCACTGCCCAGCTACACAGCTAAAATACCATGTGTTATCAGCACTGTTTTGGTCACAAATCGAAAACATGACATCCTAAAAGGTTTCTATGATGAAAATTACTCCACACCAAATGAATCCTTGGCAAACTAGGACCTGCTGATTTCATTCCGCAACTGTGGAGGAGGCCTAGCCATGGAACTTTTGTTGCTGCACCCTTCCTCTGCATTTAATTTTTACCCATTTTGTATGCAAACTGCTGCATTCCTACATGTTTTATGGCCACTTGGCTTTTATTTCATTGTGTATTTCCCCGTGATTTACAGCTGTAATTGCTCCATACCTAACCTGAGCATAGATGTTCCTTCACAATTCATACACATTTGCAGGATTTGTGTGGATACTGCTGCCCCTGTGAGTATGTAAAGGCCACTGCTTGAGTGTTAGAGTGCATGACTGCTGCATCAGGAGCTTTTAGGAATTTAGTAGTGGCTACTCACAGCAAGGCAACTTTTTCTCTTTCTAGAGGGCTTGGTATTTGTTCACTTGGGTAGAGAGCAGAGTAGCCTCGAAACATTCCTGAGATTTCGAATGGTTTCTCCCCATCAATTTGCTATCAGGCCTGACATGACTGGGGCACAAGGTTAGGTTTTGTTAGAAAATTCATTCGAAGGCATGAATCAAAAACCTGCCTTTAAAAAGATCCACGTAAGCCAGAAGCGCAAATGCCAAAGTGCCCTCCGCGTACTGCATGCTCGATGCCTGCCGCCACGTTGTGTGCAACAGCAGGAACATTTTGGTTTGCTCTAACCTTTTTGCAGGCAAAAATAGCAGTGGCCTTTACAATGAAATAGCAATTAGTGAGTTGGAATTTAGTGATTAAGATGCAGTGTTACCGCCAGAACAGTGATCAGATCTATTTCTTGGCTTGTTGTTGCTTTCCAGCAACATTCCGTCAATCTGGAGCTCAGAGCACGCACTGGCTTGGCACCTCGGGAAAGACTTCAGAAAGGACCCGAACGCCTGGGCAGCCGCAAAATGTATAGAATGGGACAGAAAGGAGGAGATGCTTCCAAACTTCATGGAAGAAATTACAGATTGCCCTTGCACCTTGGCACAGGCAAGAGCCGACACTGGCAGGTTCCATGTAAGTTATTCATTGATCCCTCTGCCTTGTTATAGGGTCGCAAAGCTGAAGTTGCTAAGAAAATGCCATACTCTGCACACACCCGCGTTTCATCTCTAAAAAGCATTACCAGGAAGTGATGTGATGTTTCAATTTGCACAAGTAGCAGGTCGAATGACAGAGGCAGAGACAAGCTTATTCAGGTAGTTGAAAAAGTGCTTCTAGGGCAGCAAATGGAAACCACCTCAAACACAGTAGTTCCAATGTCAGACAGAAAACACTTGGGGAGGGCAGTGAGCTTTGTGGAGCTGGGAGCAAGGATGACTTCTTCAAGACCCTGCAAGATGGCAGTCTGTATCTGTAGGCAGCATCCCATGCTGGAGAAAGCAGGCCACATACCTGCCTGCCATAACTGGCTGCAAACTGTTGTGCCTTTTACTTCAGAGCTGAAGTCCATAGCCACAATCTATTATTTCCTGACTCCAGCTTTCTTCCTCCTTCTCAGCTGCACTGTTAACAAAGAACTGATAAAAGCTAAGAAATCAACTGTCTTTTAGTCCGTGCTTTCATGCCCGGTGCTGATTTGAGGAGCAGAGAGGGGAGCTTGCTCTCCTGTTTATGACACCGAGCGGTGGCAGTGCAACAAAAAGAGTCAAATAATAGTTACTGTCCTTTGCAACATAGCTCCAAACATAACCTGTCCTTTAAATGATGGATTTAAAAGTGCTCGAAGAAAGTAAGTTAGACCTACTGCACGGTCTCTGTTTGGGAACACAAGACTGAAGGTAAGGTTAGTCTGGCACGATCTGTGTTTGTTGTGCACTTACAGTTGAATTACCCATCTAGCTGGGTCTGTTCTTCAAGGTCTGTTGTAAGAGAATGCAAGATGCTCAGGATAGGCTAACGTAACTCCAGTCACTTCAGCACTAAATTCACCTGTCGCTCTGAGTACTCAACACAGAGCCACAAGCGGTTCACTTAGACTCCACACAAACGTTACCAGAGGCAGAAGGTGGGGAGGGGACACGAATATAGAAGAGGTAATGGGGAACAAAAGTCATAAACCGTGAGCTCTCATCTTTTCCAGACTGATTATGGCTGTGACATTGAAAAAGGGAGTGTGTGTACTTATCACCCTGGTGCTGTGCATTGTGTAAGAGCCATTCAAGCCAGGTAAAGGTTTTTTTCAAAATGCTCCTTTCTTTATGACTTGTTCCACCTCAGAGACAGCAGTGCCACAGAAGTCCCAAAAGTCTCTGGACTGTCAGCTCTCAGGCTCATAACAACTATTGTTTCCCTCTTACTCGTGTACTGTGTCCAGTTCTGGGCCCCTCCATTTAGGNGTGTCCAGACCTTGTCTTCCGACCTTGGTAATACTGTGATACTGTGATTTGCCCCCATTGCTGAGATAAGGCTAAGGCCTGGGATTTACTAAGCAGTTAATTGCACTGTGTTAAACCACAGGATGCCTAACAAGCAGCAAAAGAGATTTGTGGAGGCCTAGTTAGGCTTTTTCTGTATTGGTCTACTTCAGTTCAACAAGTTAGGCTTTGCATTCTTTCTATCAGAACCAGTTTGAGAGCACTATGCCTGTGTCACTGCAAGGCCGGCAGGACCTCCTTACTGTCCTGGTAACACCCCTCTCTCCCTATCCCTAATCTGGTGAAGGGAGGTATCATCTCCGGATATTATATAAAGCTGGGCAACAAAAAAGTTTGTCAATGTACAGAAGACAACAATAGGTACCCTCTAAATATAGACTTCACAGAGCAGATCCATGACTGTCTTCTCACTGCTTTTCTCAACCAGTCCCCAGTACGCAGCAGGACAGCAGTGCTGTTACGATTCCACAGGAACCCAAATCCTCACGCGTGACTCCACAGGAGGCAGCACGCCTGATCGAGGTCATGACTGGGGTTCACCACCTTTCATGAAACCTCCCAGGATACCTGGCTTTTCCCATTGGCTATATGATGTCATCAGCTTCTATTACTGCTGCCTGTGGTCTGATAATTGTCACCTGTATATGAAAAGGCGGCCCTCCAGCGACTGCAGGACGTATCGCCCACCTCGAGCTGGTAAGGGCTTTGGAATCCCATTAGAAAGGGCAGCTTTTTGCTGCAGCATTGGCTTTCAGAATACCTGTCTGTGTGCGCATGTGATTGGACAGTCGGGAAGAGTCCTGCAGAAAATTTCCATGTAGGGCTTCTACTGATCTATCGGTGGAAAAGTCTGTATGCATTTTGTAACTGTGCTGCGAGGTTTCCTGCTGTTGAGTATCTCTAACCCCTGGAATATAAATAGCCAAAGTTTAATGGTCAGCGTCTATGACTTGCTACCGTCGGTGGGTGCTTAGAAACCACAGGGTTAGGCACGGCTAATGGCAGCTGGGCAGTAGCTAGAACAGCTGTCACGCTGAAAAACTACTCGTCTGAAATACAGAACCCCTACCACCTGCAAGCATGTCTGTTGTTCCTAACTCTGGCTTTTAAGTAGTCCTGAGGTCTCGCCCTATCTCCATTGCTGCCACACGTTATGCTGCCGGGATTCTGTGCATCAGTATGGTCACCTACCCTAAAGAAGGAAAGTGCAAAGCAGCAGCAACTTTCTCCAGACAAAACTGCAGGGAACAGTGAAGGAGGTAGCCAGGACATAAAGTGACACACCATGAGACTTCCAGAACCAGCGATAGTGAAAGTCTTTCCTGATTTCCCCCATCAAATTTTCCTGTATGGAAGACATGAAGGAATGAGGTGTTAATAAGGTTGGAAGGGCAAGACTCTTGCCAGCCCTTGAGTCCAGTCCCAAGCGAGGTGAGCAGAGTGGACACAGTGGTAACAGCAGCAGTCACCCAGGAGTCCAGCTCTCTAGATGAGTTTGTGGTGACAAGGCAGGTCTGAGGGAAAGTTGAAAATTCACTCTGCTGGACAGGGTTCAAAGTTCTACCTCAGTGATGGTAACCAGGGTGAGAGACAGTTCAGCAACTTTGAGGCCAGTCCATAATGACAAGGCAGAAAACGTGCAAGGACAGGCCAGACAAGTCAGCTGTAGGCCTGTGTGCAGACCAGTAGGGCCAGGTGGAGGCAGGATTATGCTGGAGATGGCGACAAGTACAGGTGCAACATAGTTCAGGCAGAAACTGAAGGCCTGAGCTTATGTACAGTCTATGGGTACAGTTAGTTAGGGTCAGTGCAGTTAAGGCCTCCGAGTGTGCTCAGGGCCCTGACAGTTCCACTAGAGGAAAGAAAGGCTACAACAAACCGCTCTCATGCACACAGAGGTTATTACGGGATGTGAGGAACACAATCTCGCTAACAGATCCCCAAACATTCCCTACATCCATCTCGCAAACCTAACCAAAATCCATCACGCAGCTCTCGCTAAGTGCTCATCTTTCTCCTAGAAAGTATGCGCCAAAGCACTCGTGCCGTCACACACTAGCAGAGTGTTCATCAGCCTTACACAGCCTAAGCATCTGAGAAAACTAACTCTCAAACGCTACAGATTTACTGAGCAAAGTCTTAATGACAAAAGGTTCTCCAAATCCAGTGAAGACACTTGTGGTACAAAATTAGCTCCAAGAGTCACCTACTGCCATCTCTCTTTGTTCAGACCAGATGAGGCTTAATGGCCCCATCCCATTTCCCTGACTGACACTTGCAGCTACATTTGGTAGCCCGGGTAAGGTGCTGAAGGAATAGCCCTGTGTTTGTGTCCAGCTCTCCTCATACACCGTATGGGAATCAGGCTCACAGACTGACAGCAGGGATTCTGGTAGGGGGCCTAACCAGAGAAGCACCGCTGCCCGTAACGGCCTTTTAAAGTCCAGCCCTAAATGTTGGCTGATGAAGATGAGAGTAAGCGCTCCCACAGTGCTGCTCAAGTCTGTCATGGCTATTGCTTAGGTCACATTTATGATGAATCAGCCTTGCATTTTTCTCCTCTGTTTAAACGTTGTGCTTTGCATGACCACAATGGGATTCTTTCACTCCTTGAGAACATAAGAGGAAGAGTAAAGGGCTGTGGTTTCTGATTGAATTTCTCTTCCTGCTTTTTAAAACAGCATCTGCTTTTGGGGATCCTCACTTCTTTACATTTGATGGTCTGAACTTCACCTTCAAAGGCCAAGGAGAATATACACTGGTAGAGTCTGATCTCACATTCCTAAGAGTGCAAGGGAGGACACAGCAGGCACATTTTCCCAATGGTAAGTTTGTAAGAGAAGCAGCAGTGACGACAAATTATTAAAAAACTGATTAGCAAAGTCCCCTGGGCAGCAGTCCTTAAGAACAAAGGGGTCCAGGATGGTTGGAGCTGCTTTAAACAGGAGCTCTTGAAGGCACGAGAACTGGCGCTTCCCATGTGCCGAAAGACGAGCCGGCGGGGAAGGCGACCAGCCTGGATGAGTAAACAGCTCCTGAAGGAATTAGGGGGGAAAAAAGAGGGTGTATCGCCTTTGGAAGGTGGGAAGGGCTTCTCTGGACATGTTCAAGGGTGTAGCTAGATTATGTAGGAGAAGAATTAGAGGGGCAAAGGCCCAGTTAGAACTTAGGCTGGCCACCTCTGTGAAAGATAAGAAAAAGCATTTTTATAAATTCATCAATGCTAAAAAGGAGGGTAAAAAGAGCCTCCACTCCTTAGAGGACCAGGAGGGGAACGCTATAACTAACGATGAGGAAAAGGCGGAGGTCCTGAATACCTTCTTTGCCTCAATTTTTAACAGTGAGGAGGG
>VXBP01005579.1:20572-48722 GCA_013400115.1 Rhinopomastus cyanomelas
GAGAGGCCTTGAGCACAAGCCCTATGAGGAGAGGCTGAGGGAGCTGGGATTGTTTAGCCTTGAGAAGAGGAGGCTCAGGGGAGACCTTCTTGCTGTCTACAACTACCTGAGGGGTGGTTGTGGCCAGGAGGAGGTTGCTCTCTTCTCTCAGGCAGCCAGCACCAGAACAAGAGGACACAGCCACAAGCTGCGCCAGGGGAAATTGAGGCTTGAGGTGAGGAGAAAGTTCTTCACGGAGAGAGTCATTGGCCACTGGAATGGCCTGCCCGGGGAGGTGGTGGTGGAGTCGCCATCTGGAGCTGTTCAAGGCAGGATTGGACGTGGCACTTGGTGCCATGGTCCAGCCTTGAGCTCTGTGGTGACAGGTTGGACTTGATGATCTGTGAGGTCTCTTCCAACCTTGATAATACTGTGATACTGTGATAGTGTGACAAATCATTCCTCCCATGTTCTCTGGTCTTCTTTTATGCCCATTTGTGAAAGGTCAATGTTTAGAAGCTATCAGAAGGTAGACAGAATGTTTAGGAAAAGTAAATATCCTAACAAAAAATTACTTGCGAGTTCTATGGGGTTTGAGTAGCGGAAGAGTAAGATTATCTGTGGTGTTTAAGAGATCCGTAAAGCAATTATTGTTTCTTTCCACACTCATAAAGAAACAAAAACATCAGTTCTAGGACTCAGTTAACAGGCAGAGCTCCCAGCTGATGCATTTTGAGTGTATCGTAGCTTAACATTATCAGAAAGCAGGTAAGAGCATGCCGTGCTTTATCTTCTTTCTGTGTCAGCCGTACGTGCTGGCACATGTTGTCGCTGCAATAGCGTCCCAGAGAAAGCTGAGAAAGCCTATGTTGGATGGGGAAAAATTCATTCCAAATAACTCAAGCCACCAATAAAGTACAGAATGTCTGGTGAGAGGTTGGTTAAGTGGTTCATTTTTTTATTCAAAGGGCTCGATTGTCCTGATATTTTGATTTGTTTCTGAAATGAAACCTAGAGCAGAAGCAGCCTTCTGGAAGTAACCATGACCTTCACCATTTGAATGGGCAAACTGTAAACAAGCCCAAAGGAAGGAGATTGTCGCACACCTGCATTTTAAAATTAGGGTGAAAGCGTGAAACAGCCAGTTCAGACTGGGCTTGTTCAGTATGATAATCCAAAAAGCCTTATGTCAGGTACTTTTGTTTATGCATTTCTTGTACCTAGTGCTATTTGCAGTGCACAACACAGCAGGCTGGCCTCAGGAAAGCACAGTCCTGTCGGCCTCAGGCGTGCACTGCAAGGATTTGGTTCTTCTGGTAGAATTATAAAGATGGACTGAGAACTGTGCATTTCAGCACCCACACACACAGACTCTAGTGCTCATAGTAAGTATCACCCTGGAAAAAACAGGTATTATCAAGAAAATAATCCTGCCCTTGATAGATTTTACAATGTTTGTGACAAAAGTGGTGCCAGTTGCTGAGCAGGACACTCTGAAGATCAGTTTCTTATGTTTTTGTTTACACTGTTTCTTTCATGACATCCTGGAAATTACTTTCAATTTCGACAGGTGTTACTCACAGGATTGAATGTTCAAAGAAAGAGATCAATCCATCGTCTGATTCAGCTCAGTCACTGACACTGGGATGAGGAATTTAGGATTTCCAGACATTTTTAGCTTTAAAACATTCCGTTCTCAATGTACCACTGTGGTAGGATATTTACACTGCGGGGTTTTATGTGACTTAGATGCTTAGCAATTGGCTCAAATGTAAAAAAAATACTCAATTAGCTTGCAGAAGATACCCGAGTTCAGGGTTTTTAATTGTCTGTATCACTACCACATTCCATACTTACTTCACACCACGTTCGGTATTTTGGGAAGTGTTGTTTGTGTTTTTGAAGGAACTGTGGCTGAGGTGACCGGCTTGTCTGCAGTGGCCATGCAGGAGAACAATTCTGATGTGATCGAGGTACGCTACTCAGAGGTTTTGAATCTGGAGGTCCTGTTGAACCACAAGGTCATCAGCTTCTCCGAGCAAAGCTGGATAGATCTGAAAGGTCAGTTATAAACGTCAGCCCTGTAAGCCATTGTATTCCACTGGAGCCTAAGTACAGTTAAAAATACCTTGAGATGCATGTGTTTCAACTCTTTGTGGTGTCCTCTTGTGAAACAAGCTTCACGTCATTAAAAAGATGACACAGGGAGTAAAAGAACGGATAAATTCTAATGATCTGGAACATTGCCTGTTATTGCATCACTGTCTTCAGTTCAATGGCTGCTAGACAGAAGCAGAATCAATGGTAGAACACAGCTGACATGGGCCTCTCCGAAACAAATAAAATTGAGAGCACACCAAAGCACGCCCCTTCCATCCAGTTCTCCTGCCCGACCCTGTGCTTATACTGCCTCAGTGCGTCATTTTGTCTGGCCTTTCAGACTGATGACAGCCACAGAATCACAGGGTTATTGAGGCTGGAAAAGACCTCATCCAGCCCAGCCTACACCCTAACATCACCATGATCAGTTAGAACATGGCACTAAGTGCCACATCCAGTCTTTTCCTAAACACCTCCAGGGGTGGCAAGTCCGCCACAAGATGAGCAGGAACACAGCCACCAGAATTATGGGTTACGCATCTTCCAAATAGCCATACGTGGCGCACGCTACAGAAAAGCACAACGTGGCTGCGTTCCCAGGGAGAGCTGTAGCAAGGAGACGTGGTTCAACTAACACATCAGAACCTACAACTCTCCTGCTTCTCATCAGTACTGCTGGCAGTCAGCCTTGCTGTAAGTGGAAGCATTAGGAAGAGGCCAAGTCCTCTGATTTGCCAGCCGGCTGGACTGACATGTTCTCTTCCTCTTGAATACCCAAGTGACACAAATGACAACAGTTTCCAACACCTGGTGCTTGTCTGAACTTTCAGGTAAGTAAGAGGATGATGCAGGGACAGCAAGCAGTCCTGACAATGACAGTGAAGCATTTTAGCAAGTGACTTCAGTGACTGCACCTTCAATGTCCTTTTTCACTGGCAACATCTTTCATTCTTATCACATGGAGAGTGAAAGGAATTTTAAAATCCCTAGTCCACCTGCTGCTTGGAGCTTAACTGCATCTCATGCAGCGCAACCTACTAAGAGAAATGAAATACAGTGCAATATAATGAAAATATATCCTAAATACTACGGAATTTCACAGTCATGTTTTGGAGCTCCTGTGATCCATCAGATGTCGTTCCTCTCGTTCTTTTTTTTTCCTCCAGGGATGTAGTTATTTGATAAGTCTTTGCAGTAATTTGAAAAACACTTTCATCGTTACTAGAATTTTAACGGTAAGCCTCCTACAAGGGAGTGAGGCTGTTCTGCATTTACCTGTTAGCATTGCATCAGACCAAGGGGCAACGGATGCCAGCTTGAGCACAGGAAGTTTCACCTCAATATGAGGGAAAAACGCCTTACAGTAAGGGTTATTACACAGTGGAACAGACTGCCCAGAGAGATTGCGGAGTCCCCTTCTCTGGAGATGTTTCAGACCCATGTGGATGCAGTCTTGTGGAGTCTGATTTAGGTGTTTTTTGGCCATTCTGCTTTTCAGCAATTTGTATCCTGCTTGAGCAGGACGGCTGGACCCATTGGCCTTTGAGGGCCCCTTCCCACCCTAATGAACAGTGTAAAGTGTGTATTCCTCAAATGCCTGGAAAAGTCAACAAAGAGCAGAGGAAAGGCTACACTGACAAGGTGCTGCAGAAGTAGATATGCAAGCAGGAAGAAGAAATGGAAGGGACAGTGAGGAGAGCAGATGAAGAAGCCGTGTTAGGGATGTCTTAATCAACCAACTGAGAAGCAGGAAAAACCTGTGCTAAGAGTACCTCTTCCAGCTCATGGCCACTCTCGGATGTAATCATCTCTTATTTTAAAGCTTCTGTTCTGGGACATTGGCAAAAGGCAGTGCAGTTTATGTCAACTGTGGGCCTTTTTTCGTTACTACTCTGTAGCAGGCATCTTACCACAACTGCAGATATGATGGCGTGCTTCCCTTCAAATGCTTCTCAGATTATAAGCCAAAGCAGAAGGGTGGGAAAACTTTATGCAAAATGTTTAATGATGGTACAATCAATAGTTCACTATGGATGATTAGCTCTTCTGTCCTCTTTCTCTCCTTGTTATAGGTCTCTTCCTCCATTCTACACCTGATCAGAAAATCACAGTGATGTTCTCTTCTGGGTCTGGAGTGGAAGTAAGAGGAACCAGAGGATTTCTGACCCTGACAGTTCTGGTCCCAGAAAAGTTTATGAATCACACACAAGGTCTCTTTGGGGTAATGAATGGCCTCACAGAAGATGATTATACCTTCAAGAACAAAACCATCATGTCAGTTGATGCAAGTCCCCAGCAGTTGTTTGAGTTTGGAGCTAACTGTAAGTAATTTCTCTGGTCTATTACTACATTTTCTTCACAAATTCAAAACAGCTTATGAATTATAGGACTAGCAAGTGAAGTCTGTGCTAAGGAACCTATACTGGAGAAAGAGAAGGGAGTAAGAGAAGAATGCCCTTCTCTACTCAAGCAGGTAGCAAACATAGCTGCGTAACTGCAGACAGAACCACGATGGAGTGTTATGCACTTGGTTCCATCAAGAGTCAGAGCTCATGTTTCAGTTTTCACTTTCAGAATTCCATCTACTAGGGTCAGCTGAACACAGCATCGCCTGGCTAAAGTGTCACAGAAGTACAGCAATAGGCAGGGTCAGGTATCTTTTTCCAAAATACAAGTTTCCATCAAATACTATGGTCACAACCTAAAAAATAAATCATTAAGTCAAAATTTAATCATTGCCACTTACAAAAAGGCGTGTGTGATGGCAGGTAAGAGAAAGTCAGCTTTCATTTAATGACAGCGCGTAGGCTGCTGTATCTACCCTGCAGCATTACCCTCATTTAGCATTCCTCATGACATCACATCAGGAGATGAGCCAGAAATACAATGCAAAATGCCCTCTCATCTCTGTATCAAGTGCAGTGTAGGCCATCCTCCACGATTTAAATCATGCTGAAAAGTCAGACTGTTTCTGCTCCAGGAGGTTTCCAATTTGTCAGAGTGAAAACAAATAAAAGGGCCTCGGCAAACAGGCTAAATTTAGGGACACGCAGAACTACGACTTGCGTTGCTTCTACTGTTTGATTTCACTAGCTCTGTCTGAAGTACTTATAACCGTTTTGCCAACAGGCATCTAAACCCTTTGCGTAAAATCAGAGCTACACAATTGGTTTGGATCTACTTTTAAATAACTGATCAAACACCAAGTTAACGAAACACTAACTTCAGTGATAAGATGCCAGGAAGAAGGGAAAGGGGGAAAGGGGGAAAGGGGGAAAAAGAAGGAAGGAAAGGGTCATGCTTTGCAGACCTCTTCCAGCTCCAGCTACATTGACGCAAATAAGCACACAGAGTAGTTGCAGAAGGTAGAATAGATCTGCAGTCAACGTTACACATGAATCTCTCGTTCTTTCTCCATCTCCCAAGGGGCTGTTGAAAACGGAACTTCTCTCTTTACTTACGACACAGAGTTCTTACTGAACAGTTTCTTTTACGGCAAAAAGCACAATGCTTCCTTCCTGCCAGTGTTCTCTCCTAATGAAGACCCTGCTGATCCCCTGGTGAAAGAGATGGTCTTGCTCTGTGACTCTGACCCCTTCTGCAGATTTGATGTCTTGACAACAAGAAGCCTTCAAGTGGGAAATTCTACGAAACTATCTCATCAGAATCACAAGCGGCTGGTAGAAAATCTAGAGCCAGGTGATACAACGTTCCACAATGCTTCCCTCACTACGGCTCCTTACAGGGCATCTAAATTCTTGAGAGAGTTCAAGGAGGCTTTTGCACGTAGGTTCACGAACCAGCAAACTCTCTTGTTCTCAAATCACAAGAACTCTGCACTGATAGGGTACCTAGACAAACACAAAACCTGTTTCTCCATTTCTCCAACTACTACACCACTGTGTCGCATCTTGACTTACTGTGCCTTCACCTGTCTTCCTCAGACTTAAAAAAATTCAAAGTTAGGAAGCACTAGCCTAAACATCTTGGTCTTTCCATGAGTTGACACTGAAATGCCATTGTAGCAGAGATTCACTAGTCCAAATCCAAACTAACCAGATATGTCTGTTTTACTAGTGATCTCTTGCGGCTGGCTGGATCATCCAGCCAATGGAAGAAAGAACGGAACTAACTACCTGCTGGGCTCCACCATCAGTTTCATCTGCAGTCAGGGCTACGAACTCACTGGGTCAAAGGAAAGAATGTGCCAAGTGACCGGAGCCTGGTCTGGAGACATGCCCAGCTGCACCCTGAGAACAGGTCTGTTGCCTTAGGAATGTTACAAATCCACTTGAAAAAGCCATTACTGTGGACAAGGGCAATCTCAATATACAATGGGGGCCCTTCACAAAAGCAACTTCTGCTCCTTATGTTCTGTGATTCTGTGTGATACTTGGGAAGCCATTGGACAGGACATCCCTGCTTTACTCTAAGGACTAATCAAACCTAAGTCACAGGTGGTTTGCAGTGGGTTTAGTCATTGGTAGGTTGTTTAATATATCTAGTCTCTCAGAGTTTAGGGGTCTGTGCTTTCATTTCTCAAGGTCTGTCTGAAAGGAACTCCTAAGCATGCTTCTTGAACAGATGACATAAATCAAATTCCAAACCCCATCTCAGACAAATCAAGAAAGCAGTGTACTTAGCTCTACGATTTGCAGGAAGCTAACCAGCACTTTCTAGCAGTTTGAGGACACTCCAGATGTCCTCAAGATGGCAATGTTTCAAAACACCAGAGTGATGCAAGGCCACATGGCAGGCCAGAGCATACAGGATACTTAGCTCACTGCTGAAAACATGAGAGGTTCAGAAGTTTAGCAGATAAATTATCTGCTTCATCGTTCACTCGTGTGTCAAAAGCCTGAGAATGAAATATTTGCAAAGGAAGGCCGATCTTAAAAAGTTAGCACAAACATTTTGCTCAGCTGAAAGCTAAGACAACTCTGCTGCTACTGCCATCAACCACATGCACACTGGATAAGAGCCAGTCGGTCTCAATAACCAAACCGGATGCTGACATTTGCGCTAGGGAAGGGGGGCCAGGAGGGGCAAAAAGCCAGCCGTGAGAGATCAGAGGGAAGGAGCTGCAATATATGCAGTGAGTAACTGCATTTGTAATCGTGGAGCTGTGCTGCAGGTTTATGGATAAGCAAGTAAAAATCACAACCTTGTCTGGCACATGGTTTCCTGAAAGATTAACTAGAACATCAACGTGTGAAAGAATTTTCTTGTTCTGATTGGAACGAAGACCTTCCTTACTATTCAAGAGTTGGGGCTGTAGTTCATCTGCAAGGTGAACCAGAAATGATTATTTTTATCAGCCTCAGGAAGTTGGAATCAGGATACTGACAGGTGCTCAAGACTACAAAATACAAACTGCATTCGTGGTTCTTCATTCACCTTTTAACTGCTGCGTCTCAACAATGGCATTCATGTCTAACCTTCTCTCTTCTACATCTCAGGATATGCTGCTCCATATCAGCCTGTCTGACAGGTCCAAGTCTCTCCAGAGAAGATAAGCAAAAAAGATCCAGAGCTCATCTCGCTTATGTCTAAGCCTCTAGTCCATAGCATGAGCACAGGACACACAGCGAGCGCTTGCTTCCACTAAACACATTTCCACCTCTAGTATAAGACAAAGTTGAAATCCAGCGTCAGTTTTCCTTACATTCATCTTCAATTCAGCATGAACACAGAAAAGGTCTTCATGTTGTGAAAGGTCACTGCTACTGTGAATTACACAGCAAGGGCAATTTTATCAAGCCCTTGTGACAGACGGCCTTCTTCATGCCTGGAAAATGCTGACAAGATTACTGGACAGCATGTCCAAATGTCTGGGTGCCTGAAAGGGCAACCCCTGACCAAGCTACTGTGATTACTGGTCACACCTTTACTTCCAGCATGAACTATTAAACACTTGTTCCAATTATTTCTTTCATGCTGGTCAAGAACACAGGACCCAACGCCCTATTACTCTTAGCTTCCATGAGTACTTCCAAGCAGTGCCGTGCCCATTTCACTTGTTGCTGTTTCGTGCCACATCACATCCAACCTCTGTTTAGCAAATCACATTGCTGTAGTTACCATGAGCATCTGTTTTTCAAAAGCCAGAACCGAAAAAAGAGCAGCATGAGGACTATGAAAGCTGGAGAGACTGAAACTAAATTGAATGCCAGTTGTTCTGCAACATCCACACTGGAAATTGCAAACGCAAACGAAGTTGTTTGGTCTGCATGTTGCTGCTTTTGAGCTTTGTTGCCTTGGATTACAGTCTCCATGGAAATCCTCTGCTAATAATTATTTTGTTATGCTTCTCATTACTATCCCACTGCAAGTCTTGCCAGTACCACCGCAACCTCCCTTCACAGAATATCATTTAGTGGAAGGAAAAGAAACCATCCAGCAAAAAGGAGAGTTTAGTAATCAGAAGTAAGATGCAGCTGAAGAAGATAAAGGTCTCGGCCATACATAGAGTTGCGGTGTGCTTGTGACAGATGGTAATTTGGTGTCGTCAATGGCAATCTGATTTTGTCTGCATTGTGTTTTATTGGTGCTTTTTGTGGCTTTTTCCTCTTCTTGCCACTTTTAGGTTTCATCTTCCAGGCTTAGGCTCTGTGCAACACACTTCTTTGTGGAAAGTTGTCAGAAATCTCATTAGAGTTATATGCCTTTTTTTTTTATAGACAAAAACATTACATCTTCTTGTTATGGAATTTGTCTGTCTTGCTAAACTTACTAAAATAAAGAAGTACAACCCGAGAGTAGAAACTAAATACAAGGATTTCACAATAGAGGCAAATCACCACCAAAGCAAACTACTGAAGCCAGTATTGGTTTCTCATCACTTGGCAAACAGGGTAGTGGCCTGTAAGGTGTAAGCAAGGTAAACATAAGTTGTTGCCCTTGCACAGAAGTTTCTGGGTGAAGGACCAATGCATGTGGTACTGTTTATGTATCCCTCTTCTCTCCTTAAAGCTCAGTATAAACCAAATCAGAAATGTTCTAGGATCATGGAAGTGTCTGTTCCATCACTGTGTTTTTTGTTCAAGGATACAAAATTCAGAAAACATTGTTTCTCCTAGATTCCAGATGCTGCATCTCCCAATCCTCTTAAGCACCATGAAAAATTTGCCTGCATATCTTTAGCTTTCATTACTTTAGTGCCTTTCAAACAGAATCACAGAACATAAGGGATTGGAAGGGACCTTGGAAGATCAAGGCCAAACCCCTGCCACAACAGGATCCCCTAGATCCAGTAGCACAGGAACATGGCCAGGTGGGTTTCAAACATCTCCAGAGAAGGAGACTCCACAACCCCCTGGGCAGCCCCTTCCAGTGCTCTGTCATCCGCACTGGGAAGAAGCTCCTTCTCACACTGATGTGGAATCTCCTCTGCTCCAGCTCACACCTGCTGCCCCCTGTCCTAGCATTGGGTGCCCATGAACAGAGCCTGGCTCCATCCTCCTGACACCCACCCTTCACATATTCATCAATGTTCATGGGGTCACCCCTCAGGCTCCTTCTTTCTCAACTCAAGAGACCCATCTACTCCAGCCTCTCTAACCTGCAACTCTGTGGTAGAATAAGAGAACGAGAGTTGTCTTGGAGGCCAGTGACAAGCGGACTCTCTCAGGGATCAGTCCTGGGACCAGTCTTGTTCAACATCTTTGTCGGTGACATGGACAGAGGCACTGAGTGCACCCTCAGCAAGTTTGCTGACAACACCCAGCTGTGTGGTGCAGCAGACACGCTGGAGGGCAGGGGTGCCATCCAGAGGGACCTGGACAGGCTGGAGAGGTGGGCACAAGCCAACCTGATGGGGTTCAACAAGACTAAGTGTAAGGTCAGGTCCTGCATCTGGGTGAAGGTAATCCTAAGCACAAATACAGGCTGGGCAGTGACTGGCTGGAGAGCAGCCCTGAGGAGAGGGACTTGGGGTGCTTGTGGACAAAAGGTAGTGTGCACTTGTGGCCCAGAAGGCAAACTGGATCCTGAGCTGCATCAGGAGAAGTGTGGCCANATGGTGGGGGAGTTGGAACTGGATGATCAGGTGGTCCCTTCCAACCCTGAGTGATTCTGATTCTGTAACTTCTCCAGTGAAGTGATCCTGCTGTGGCAGGGGGATTGGACTAGATGATCTTTCGGGGTCCCTTACAATACCTAATGATCCTATGATTCTGTGATTCTATGATTCTATGTGTTTTGTATCTGGTTTCTTCCTCTCTTTTATTCATCGTCATTAAGCAGTAACAGAATTGACGCTTCTAGTGCATTCGCGCTGTTTGATGTGGTTTGATACACTCACATCAGAACAGTAACTTCTGCTCTTTTACACAAATGAAGGAGCAGAAGCAGCTTCAAGGTTTTAATACCAAAATGGGTGCATTTTTTTCCAGCAATCAAACAGTATAGAAAAAGGAATTAAAAACTGGCAGTTGTTGGGACTGTAAATTCTAGGTAAATATGTTGACTGTGCATTAGTTGCTATCCACCCTTTGTGTTAGAGCAGCTTTTGCAACCACCTGCCCTAACTGTCCAAGATAGGAATTATGCGAGTTCCTACTCTTTACCAGTTTGTTCCACAAAACCAAAGAGCAGTGAAATTAGCATTCTACACAAAAGTGTTTAAATTGCCACACGACCACATTCAAACAGACACAAAGAAACCTGTTGGTGTGTTTGGTTGTGATTGGTCTCTGTTTTTCAGATATACACCAAGTAATTCTTCTTAGCTGCCTATTCGGAGCGATTGGTCTTGTAGTTCTGGCACGTCTGACTTTCTTATGTAGAGAGGAGAGGTAAGACTCAGACACTAACTGAAAACACAAATTAACCTGCTAAAGAAAGACAGCAGGCATCACAGCCTGTTAAATATCATGTCTTTGCTATGACAAATCATGGTATTTCCCTGCTTGCTGTCACTTGTCTGCATAGTCCTTGTGCTCTGCTAAAAGGCTGTGAGGCAAAGCTGAAATTGTATTATCAGGACATGAAAATGTGTGAGTGATTGAGTAGGAACAGGACTTTTTGGTCATATTAATTTATATGACCAATACATGTGGTGGTCAGAGGTCATCTTGGGCTTAGTGACCACAAAGTGATAGAGTTCTGAATACTTGGACAAGGGCAGGGGGGACGGGGCAGAAAAACTATTACCATGGACTTCTGAAGGGCAGGCTTCAACCTGTTTAGAACACTGGTTGAGAAAGTCTCTCTTGGGGTACAGTCCCAGAGGACAAGAGGATCCAGGAAGGCTGGAATTTCTTCAAGAAGGAGCTCTTAAAGGCACAGGAGCAGGCTGCCCCCCCCCGTGTCATAAGACAAACTGGCACTGAAAACGACCGGCCTGACTGAACAGGTTGCTTCTGCTGCAACTTATGAGAAAGAGGAGAGCCTACCATCTTTGGAAAAAGGGGCAGTCTACTCAAGAAGAGGATAGGGGTTTAGTTAGGTCATGCAGAAAGAACATTAGGGGGGCAAAAGCTAATTTGCTAGAGCTCAGCCTATCCACAGCTGCAAGAGAGAATTAAAAAGTGTTTCCACAAATATATTAACAACTGAAAAATAACCAGGGAGAATCTCCATTCTTTATTGGACACGAGGGATCCAGCAGGGTGCCCAGGTGACCAAGAAGGCCCACAGCATCCTGGCCTGGATCAGGAACAGGGTAACAAGCAGGTGATCCTGCCCCTGTACTCTGCATTCGTGAGACCACACCTTGAATACTGGGTACCTCTGCACAGAGCTCCAAAAAAGCAGCTGGTCTCAGTGTTTAGTTAGGACCTTAAAGGCAGGATGAATGGTCTTAAAAAGCAGCAAGGCCAACAGAAATATCCACAACTTGTAATCGTCCAGCACTATGTGCTTTTAGAGTCTTCTCCTTTAACTAACAAACTGAAAACAACTACGGGTTATATTTTCATGTTTTCCCCAGCTACTTTTCTATCCCAAAAGTTAAGTATTATCTGTTTTTGAGAGGGGAAAAAAACCCCCCAGAGTTCCATGTTCACTTGGATGTGTCCCTTCTTTTCTGAACCTTCTTTCTAGACCCTTTATTACCAGTGTTTTCAAACAGTAACATAGGCCCAGCTTCTCCTTTCACCCCTCTAATTTAGGCCATCATACTAGAACACAAATTATTTGTTGCCCAGCGATAACAGCAAACTCTCAGTATTCTCTAACTACATCAGATGTTGCTCAAATAAAGGGAATGCTACATATCCTTCAGGTACCATCTTTGGTAATTTACGTACTTTGAATCTCAGATAGAGTATTACAGGGGAGAGATATTGAACCTTGGGGTACGTATGCACTGGAAACACAATGAACTTCAAAAACTGGTGAAACGCTACTGTTCCACCCAACCCAATCCCTTATCATCTTGATCTAAGCCTTCTAACTACTAGATGTAACTGCTCAAATGGTTCTTTTTGCCTTACGCACGGGCAGGGTGTTGAACTTTTCATTTGTGTTTTTTTCCAAAGACAAAATGGCAACGAGAAAGCTGTGTCAGAGGATCCACATGTATCTGAAGAAGAAACAACAAAATTCCAGAGGAGTTTTTAACAAAAAACATAGAAAGCATAGCAAAGGACTAAATAATCCATGACAACAGGGACAGACTCTCCAAACAGGAGCAGTGGTTTTGTGTACTATCATTTGATTTCCGCGTTCAATAAAATGAGTGTGGAATCGTATAGGAAATGCCAGCCAGCTTCCTGGGATTATATCATGGCAGGTGCAGCCTACTGATTAGCACAAATCAAGTACAAGGCTTCCACAAACATCAGCACTGAAGTTACAGGCATCAGAAGAAGTGCTAACAATCACACCTCTGCCAGCAGAGCCAAAGTTGTGAAAAAATTATTTCCCTGCACTTTTCCTCTATTGTTTGAAAACCAATAAAATGAGAAGAACCCTGGGCCACAATGCCAGCCATTGTGAAGAAAAACGTACCGTTTCCGGGGCCGTGCAAGGCTGCTTTAGATAGGCATGAAAAAGGAACGCACAGTCAGATGGATGACTGGTAAGTCAGGCTGAGTTTGAACATCGTCGGACTTCCTTTCACGGGCAGCAAGAGGCACTGAGGATATTATAAACACTGTGTTCTTACACTTCAGCAAGTTTTTGAACATGGGCTCAAATGGGCATTTGGGTTTCAGTTGTGGTCTATTTCTAAAAGGATATTGTTGGGAAAGAGAGGAAAGGAGGGAGGACTCCTAGAACCAACCCTGCCTTTCAGATAAATTTACAATGATTTATTTTTGATTTATTTTTGATTTATTATGAGGGGATTCTGGTGAGACCCCACCTGGAGGACTGTGTCCAGTTCTGGAGCCCTTATTACAAGAGGGATGTGGACGTTCTGGAGCAGTGCAGAGGAGGGCCAAGGGGATGATCAGAGGGCTGGAGCACCTCTCCTCTGAGGATAGACTGAGGGAATTGGGGCTGTTCAGTCTGGAGAAGAGGAGGCTCCCAGGTGACCTTATTGTGGCCTTCCAGTATCTGAAGGGGGCCTACAAAAAGGCTGGAGAGAGACTTTTTAGGATGTCAGGTAGTGACAGGACTAGGGGGCAGTGGAGCAAAGCTGGAGATGGGTAGATTTAGAGTGGATGTGAGGAGGAAGTTCTCCACCGTGAGAGTGGTGAGAGCCTGGAATGGGTTGCCCAGGGAGATGGTTGGGGCCCCCATCTCTGGAGGTGTTTAAGGCCAGGCTGGATGGGGCTCTGGCCAGCCTGATCTAGGGTGGGGTGTCCCTGCCCATGGTGGGGGAGTTGGAACTGGATGATCCTGTGGTCCCTTATAAGCCAGACTGACTGTATGACTTGGTCTGGGTGATCCTGCTGTTAGGGGGATTGGTCTAGATGATCTTTCCAGGTCCCTTACAATCCCTAATGATTCTACAATTCCATGATTCTGCTGGTTTTATGCCGAGAGGGGCACCAGGTGTGGTCACTGAGGTCATAGGTGCAGCCACTCAGGGCTGTTAAGGACCCTCAAGAGCTTCTCACAAGCCCAGTTTCCTGGCCCTCTTACAGTAGAGGAGGCCATCCCTCCCCTCAAGGTCTGGTCTGGTCTGGCCTGGCCTGTCCCGTTTCCCAGCTGCTCAGTGCCTGCTCAGTTGCAGCCTGCAGTGGAGCTAAAAGTTCTTCTTGGTGGCAAACACAGAGTCTTGCCCTTGGCTGTGGTAGGAGGCACCTGGCAAGCCTTGGTCCTTTTGCCTGGTTGCGAGGTTCATCCCTGTGTCAACCTGAATTCTCAGCACTTCAATGCATGGACCTGTGTGTTACGACCTATGAAAGTAGTCATTATTTTTTACAAACAGAAAATTACAAGGTGAATGTTCTTAAATGCAGGAAGTTGAAATGCAAACAGTTAGATGGGACAGAAAGAAAAAGCCTTGTAAAGGAAGAACTTTGATAGAGGACTGGGTAATGATCACTGGCAAAAACTGCTACTGCACTACTACAGCTTAAAAGAAAATTAAACGCACATCTGACCTATACACCCACATCAACTGTGTGCACAAGTAATCAATGGAGGAAGTGAGCAGCCGAATGAACACAGGCTGTGTTTCCTAGGACTGCTAGAAGAATTAACTGCCCTTTTGCAGCCATACAGCGCTGATTTTGCAAACTTTGTCAACAACAGTGTTGAAAACACGTAAGCCTTCTCCATTCCAGTGGCCTAGAACAGACTGCTGGGTAAAATAGAATTGAAATTGCATGGACAGGTAACAAAGTGAGGAGGAGAGAATTTTGTGGGTCACGCAGCCATACAGTAGTGATGTGTCATGTGCTGTTAGGTGACACATGCCACAGGGAAGCGCTGCACGCCCATGTAAGACCTCATCAAGGAATGCCAACAGCATTTGACATCAGTAGCTAAAACTGGGAATATACGTAATAAATAAGAACTCTGGCCCTCCTGAAAAAATTGTTTATCAGAGAACACAGCTCAGTTCTGTGAATCATTAGTATTCACCTTTAGACCATCACAAACAAACCAGTGGTAAAAACAAACACCCACTATCACCAACCATTCCTTGTGGTTGGCCAGGGTAACTCTTCCATCAGTGATCTCCAATTCCCTGTACACACACATACTCAGCGCAAACCAATCCTCTCTGCTGACAGTGGTCGGCAGTAGGCAAAGCTCAGGAAATTCAGCTGAATTTGTGAGCCCAATAACTGAACACATCTATCGTGTGTGAGGAGGAAACAAGTATTTCTGCATTTGCAATTTTGTAACAAGCAAACGCTTATCCAAGCCGAGACCACAGAACATCATCACCAGGGAAGGAACCTCAAAAGACCATCCAGTCCCATCCCCCTGCCACAGCAGGACCCCTAGATCCAGTCGCACAGGAATATGGCCAGGTGGGTTTCAAATGTCTCCAGACAAGGAGACTCCACAACCCCCCTGGGCAGCCCCTGCCAGGGCTCTGTCACCCTCACTGGGAAGAAGTTCCTTCTCAGATTGTTGTGGAACCTTCTATGGTCCAGCTCACACCCATTGCCCCTTGTCCTACCATTGCTACTGTCTTTCAGTATTTCATCGGCTTAAAAATTCTGCTCTGGGAATTGAGCTCAAAGAAATAAGGACGTGGCACAGTATGACACTGCGATGTAAACACACACAGGTCAGGCCATGCCGGTATGCAAGTTCTTTTCTGCAAAGGCCAGAAAAAACGTAAGCACGATCTTCTCCTCAGAAATCAACCTCATAGCTTGATGTGACGAGCCGCTCCTGCCCGCTACAAGCGAGACAGACTGCTGTGCCACAGAGAGACAGAACAGGAGCTCTCTTTCTGTGTGCGCGTTCATGGCTCTCGGAGAGTACCGCTGCCCTGCCTTCGGCTCCACGCCTGTCGGCTGCCGTGTGGCTTCTACCTCCCCACGGCAGTGCGGATGCGGGAGGGGGGTGTGTGTCCCGACGTGTCGCGGTGCCCGGGAGGATGCCCCCGCCTCACGGCGCTCGAACCGCGCCAGGTGCCCCTACTCGCCCTGCGGCTGCTCAGCCCCGCAGTCCGCGCTGCGGAGGGCCGGGGCGGGGTGTCCCTGTGCGGTTGTAGTCTCACTCACCCGACCGGTCGCTTCTGTTGGCGAGAGGTGCCCTTTCACCGTTTTAGAACGACGCCCGAGCCCGCAGCAAGCGGCGCCGCTCAAGGCCGCGTCCCGCAGGAAGGCTGCTCAGGCTCGGGCTCAGGCGGAGCCCTCTGGCGCGCACACGCGGAGCCGCCGAGCGCGGGCGGGAGCAGCGCCAGACCCGTACGAAGTTTACAGCCCGCGTTCGCTGTTGTCCCGTCCGCACCCCCCGGCTCAAGGGGTGCGAGACGCGCACCTGCGCGCTCCCGACTGCTGGCCACCAGCCGCGGCACACCAGTGGCGAGGCCGGGAGATCGACCGGCGGCGGACAGAGCCCGGGGCTAGGCCGCGGGAATGACGAGCTCCTGCCCGGCCTTTTCTGCGGCCACAGCGGTGAACCGAGGGCGACGGCAGAGCGGAGCGACGCGAACAGGACGCGTGTAGCTGCTGGGGCAGAGAAGAGGGGTGGGCGCCGGGCTGTTGCCCCGCTGACAGCGGCCCGGCTCTGCCTGCCTAGAGGGCTCCGCCTGCGAGGAGGACTCCGCGGAGCCCCCGTGCTGGCCCTCCAGCGAGCAGCAGCAGCCCCGACCCGTCGGTGTCAAACACCAACGCGCCTGTTGCCCGGTCGCACGCCGCAGCAGGTTGGGATGTCGGTCTCTATCCTTTCCTGTCACATGGCTGGTAATAGGATCCCTCTTCTGCCACTCGGCACCTCGCCGGGGCGCAGTTACAGGACACACGCTGTAGGGCCTCTGCTTCCCGCACTTCGCGCTCTTCCCTGCTGTCCGCGACCACAGTCTGTCCCAGCCGCGCCGGGGCGGGCCGCTGCCCATGGAGCCCCCAGCCTTCGCCACCGTCCTGGCCTTCTCGGGGCTGGCGCTGATCTGCTGCCGCGAGCCCCTTCTCTCCGGTGAGTGACGCGTCGCGGGGAGCCGGTCGGGGGGCGCTGAGCGAGGGCGCGGAGCAGCCTCTCCCCATAACGCCGCAGACTGCCCGGCTGGCGCAGCCTTCCGCGGAAGAGCTCTGCCGCTCGGCAGCACCTCTTCGAGGTCGCGACGAAGTCCCTTCCTGCCTGCCGGGTCGGTGCACAGCTGGAGGCTGCTCGTGCGAACGTGCGGGGGTTATTTTCGTGCGGTGTTCGCAGCTTCTGGGTGTTTGAAGATCTTCCCGTGGTCGCTGAGCTGGGACTCTGAAGTGTGAGGAGAAGAGCAGCGCGCTTATCAGACAGGTTCGGCAGCGAGGTCTGCAGAGCAGAGGCTCTGCATACGTCCAGTGGCAGCAGGGCATTGTCAGGGCTGCAGTTGGAGGATGGCCTTCTCACCTGTCCGCAGTGTGCTGCCCCAGGTCCCTGTCAGGCACAGACTACTCTTGACTTCTTAGATTCATATTTATCCAAGGAATCTGGGAAGCCTAAAGCTTCCCTCTGTGTTAGTGTGATTTTTCACTTTACATTTCACTGTACCCTTTTTGTCCTCGTCTCACCTGTTACCGATGATTTCGAGTAGCATGGCTCTCTGGTAAATGCTGGCCCTGCTTCATGAGATCTGAAGCAATTCTTCCCGATGTTCACAGCGTCACAGCCATAAGATGTGTTTTGTGTTTCCTGATCATTGTCATTTTCGTAATATAGATTTTATTCTGCTCCCTTGTGTCACGGGAAGACTTTCACTCAAGTTTTTGTAGATGCAGTTAACTGGATTTGGAAAATAGCTACGTAGATTTTCTGGTAAAAGGCCTTTTTTCCCCAAGAAAGAGACCTCAGAAGGTAAACTTCTCAAAACTCACCTGAAGTAAATAAAGCAGTAGTATTTTCAGATAAGCTGCCTGTGTAGAGCGCTGCCAGTACAGGCAGCTGTGTAGAGAGCTGCCTGTACTGGGACGTGCCTAGAACACGTCCAAGGACCCAATTACCATTAGGATGTGTGGTGCTCACCAGTGGGTACTTCTTCCTTAGCTCAGAATCACACAGAATCACTGGGGTTGGAAGAGACCTCCAGGATCAGCAAGTCCAACTCTTAAGTTGAGTCATGTCTTCCTGTGAGGTTTTTGAGCCGAACTGCGGACAGAACACTCCATACGTGACCATGTCCCTTGCAGAAGGCTGAGTGACAGCAAGTGGATGATACAACCCAGTGTGAATGCTTGGTTCAAAGGCTACTGGGTGCATTTTACCTGCTAATTTGTCTGCATTTCCGTCCTCTAGCTGAGCTCGAACTGCAGGCAGTGGCAGCCACTAAAGGAAACAGAAAAGCCTGGGCACAAGCAGCTGTGGAGGGGGGAAGAATGTATATTGCCTCTGAGTGAAGGAGTAGCTAAGGAGGATGGATTTAAAAAGCAATGCCACCTGTGTGTCTTCTGTTAAAGGTCCTGGAGACAGCGCACATTTACACTTCGACAAGGACCCATAATTTGCGTGGCACGTACAAAGTCTGCACAGTGGTGAACTGCACAAAGCATACCTCAGGATCATCTTCTTGACCCTTAATCCCACGGGCCTGAAATGAGATCCGCTGGGTCAGGTTGCACTTGAAGGTAGCAGAATGCTAAAACTACAAAGATTAATTCTTCTTTTGCCACACCGTCTTTTTTAATGCCTATTCCTTCTTTGTCAAACACATGTCAATAGTTTTATTGTTAAGTGCAGTCAAAACACAGGTTGTGGCGCGCTATCATTCGCTAAGGTGCGAGAGAAACCTTAGCTTCTGCAACTGCCTTATGAAAAATGACTCACTTTGTCTGAAGTTAGAGTGGGTTACTGTTTCGTTTTGCACCTAAGACTGCGCTGCTTTTCGCAAGTGTTCCTGCTTTGGCGTGTGATACCTTAACAGTTTCTATTAACCCAAACACCGACATCTGCAGCATTCAGACTTCGGTCGTATCATGTTTCGCAAGTGAATCAGAAATAAGAGATGTGCAAACAGATCACCTAACATTAGAGGACTGTCTAAATCTCGTGAAGTTTGGTCAAATTGATGGAAATGCCTTCGGCAAATGTTAGTTTCAGTGAAGTATACTCAGCACAGTAAGTTTTCATTTCTGGTTTCCGTATTTCTTTTGTTCATTTAATTCCTCTATCAGAAATGTATACGATTACCAGTCTTTTTGCCTTTTCTGCCTTGCTTTCCATTTAGCAATACCAGGTGATCATGCTCTTGGCTTTCTTTCCAGCTGAATCTTTCCCTTGAGCTCCTCTCTGAGCTTTCCCCTACAAACCTTGTATCCCTTACTGCCTTTTGCTGCCGATACGATATCATTCTTCTTGATGTGCCTTAAGCAGCTGTCATGGAAATACTCAAAAGCGCATTTTGAACCAGACAGGCAGAAAATGCAGTAGTCAGATGCTTCAGCAAATCATGCTTGTACACGCATAAAGTGTATTTCAAAATCTAGAGCTGTGCGAATGGGCTTAGGCAGGATGGAGCCAAAGAAATGAGAGGGCAGCGGGGCTAGAAGCAAAGTTTGTGTTCTTTGTGATATCACACCGTACTGCTTGTGCAGCTGACCACTCCCTCCATCCACACAGAGGCCGTGTCCCATCCTGGTAGAATTTCTGACAGGATTTAGTCTGCCATGCTTGACAATGGAGCAGTTAAGGAGTAGAAATTCTTACAGGGCCACATCATGCGTTCTTACTTACAAGGATAAAGAATCACAAGACACTCAACCATGTTTGCATCTTGCAGTTGAGAACCAGCTAGCAGCTGCAAAGCTATGGCTAACACAGCACGTTTATATTGTGTAAGTGAGACCAGAAAAGAGTACAAAATTCAAACTTGTTGAGCATCAGAAATCATGACAACTGCCTCTAGTGCTCCATGTGCTAATTTGCCTGCTTCCAGGATATTCCAGGAAGGGTCTGGCCAGCCAGAGAGCATTTAACTTCATTCACAGAAAAAAAGGCGATGGAAAAGTTATTACATTGAAGGTTGGTAATCAAAGTTTCACGAGAAAAGCAACTTCAAATACATAGCAACTCACAGGCTGGGAGGAAGAACAAGTGTGGAGCCCCTCACGCCTGCATTCCCAGGAATGTACATTCTTACAGGGCTGACAGATGCTTAAGTCAAGTTTTGATCAAATGTCAGGTGAGTAATTCACCCTGGATGCTCTCTGGCTTGGAGCAGAGCTAAATAAGACTCCAGACTGCATCTGAGGACTTAAAAAAATCCTATGTGTCTGTGTGTGCTTGCTGCCTCTGTGTGTGTATATATAGAACGAGAGAGAGATGCATGCAGAAAGCCTCTGCGCTGCAGAGGAGCCATGATGAGCTAACCAAGCGCCCTCACAGCATCACATCAGAATGAAACTGGCTCATTCACCAAACGGGGAGTTATTTTCTACCAATTTTGCAAACTGCTATTTTAAACCAAAGTAATTTTTTCCCTGTTTTTTTTCCTTTAGTTCATGTCAACTGTTGTGGGATCTTTTTACTAATAGAGTGTAGCCAACGAAGCCTGGCTGTTCTGACAGGGCTTTTGTTATGTTGGTATCAGTCGGAACAGCAAAGTACTGAAATGTGAAAACACTGCTCTGACTGGGTCAGGCTAAAACCACCCGAGGCTGCCCGTGTGTTTGCACCACAGCGCAGCACGGAGTGACATGGGTTTGCTCTGACCAGTCCTGGGACAGTAAGCAAACTGACATTTTCTTCCATCAGTAAAACTGCTGCTTCACAGGAAACCATTGCACTGCTAAAAATATTTTTAATAATGACCACAGAAGCCATATTTGTCTCTTTGATCTCCCGAAGCTTCTTCTGGTTTTAATCAGCGTTCCCACATGAAGAACTGTGGCAACCTATGATAATAGAATCCCTATTCGCATCCATAGGGAAACAAAAACGTTCTCATCTGAAGAAGGTAATTTGGTTTCCTGCCCCTTCCGTCCGTGGGCCCCTGCCTCTGTTACTGCTGGGGTATCTTGGCATCAGTTAAGTGGTTTCTGTCCTTTCCTCTGTGCATTACTCTCTCATTGAAGTGTTTCTGCTGTCTAATTATACCCTTTCAATCAAATTAGAGACTGCAGCATCTGGTTAGTGCCTGTAACCGTTGCCATCTGCACCTAGACACAGTGCTTTCATTTAAGGAGGAGTGCCTAAACGACAATCTCAAGCAAGGACTAGGAGACAGTTTAGGTAGAGCAGAAGATGACTTTTTAAACGCTTTTTAGAGCGGTGCGCAAGCACATCTGTCGAGCAACCAGCACCTATTCATTAGCAAACTTGGCACCTTTGTTTCAGTATTCTTACAGTCTCTTCTGACTCTTCTGGAAGGCGGTCAGAAAAACAAGTGAGAACCAAGCAAGCGGCAACAGCATGTCAGTTCAAGGAACCATTATTTCTTGCTGTGGCCTTACAGGACGTTCTGGCTGTCGCACCGCTGTAATAGAGTGCAAAATTTAAACATCAGCCGCTTTCATTTATCTTTCATTAATCTGCAGATTTTTAAAAGAATACCCTGCTTCTTGCTGAGCAGTAGCAGGTAGGGTAGTTTCTGGCCTGAGCAGGGCTAGTTTCTTCTTGACTGTTGTCAAGCTCTAATCTCTCCAGCCACTAGTCAGCACTCCAGGTAGCTTCCAGAACTCACAGCAAACAAGTAAAAGCAGTACCTTTTCCTTCCAGTGTAATAGTAACAGGCTGGTCATTGTGAATGTCGAGTCTCAAGAGCGACATACATTCCCCAAACTGAGACAAGTACTAGTAAGGAGTAGCTTAAACTGTCCTCAAACACCATCTCTTCAGTTTGCAATTTGTAATCTACATTACAAGACACTCGGTAGGTGTCTTCAAGAAGACACTGATTTTTGAAGACTGCTCAGAAGATCTGTAGGATTTCTCTTGTCAGGCAGAAAAGGAAGACTGCTTGAGAAGTAGATAGGTTTGTGTCTTGACAGTACAGAAAAGACTGTGGATGAACTTGAAGTGTTTTTATGTCTCTGGTAATGTGTCACAAAATGAGAGCTCCTCAGGTAACTGAGCCTCTTTCCATTAAGGACTTAAGAGTTTAAAACCAATAGTTGGTAATCTGTCTTAGTAAATCATTGGGAGCAAATGCAGGCCCTGAGGTGTCAGTGTTTTAGCATCAGTGCTTCATTCAGTATTGGAATCAAGGGGCTGTATTCTGCACTACCTTAATTTTTCAGACAATCCTAAAGTGGTGCCCATGTGGAGTGCAGGCAGCAGTACAGACCCAAAGAAACAAAGGCATAAGTGATCATTGTAAGGTTCCTACATCGAAGACGAAACCAAGACAGATGGTAAAAATTTCTACTACAGCTGCTGTTTGATCTCCTAAATGTTGATCTGGCTCTAATAAAACTATTTGTGAACCTGTATTGCACACTGAGCATCACTCATAGTGGACAGCCATCATCATTCTGCTTTTTCTTTGTAGCAGTTGCCACTCAATGCAAACTTAGCTAGTCTCAGTAAACATTAAATAAACCTCCAACAAACAGCTGGCTTTCTGACAACCACAGCACCTGGTGTATTGAAAGCAAAACAGCCCTGACCACACACTGTTGTCCACGTTTTCTTACTGAGGTTCATAAGCATTACCCTAGACAGGACGGGTTGGAACCTTCCAGCTTTCCATGACCAGCACCACTGCAATGCTTCTGTCTGTTAGCAATGCCGTTTGCAGGCAGCTCCATGCAACAGAAAAAGCAGCAGGGCTGTCAGGCAGTTAATAGTGAAATCGTCACAGACATTGGTTTTAACTGTGAATTCACAAGACGCAAGCCTCTACTTCAGACTGTCTGAAACCCAGCTTAGAAATATGACATCACAGCCTTCAAGATTTGACCAGTCACCTTTCTCTCTTTGCTGTCTGCAGCTGTAGTGATTTCATACAGATTTGTGGGTGACAGGATAGCTCGAACTGAGCCTTGGGGGCACGAACAGAAACCATGCGACAAATCTGTCAAGCACAGTGGCTCTCTGATGCCTTCTGGGAAGCTTTGGTCCCACAGAACCGTCCCAGCTCTCAGCCTTTCATTACAGGAGAGACACTCCAGCACCCAGTCATCTTTGTTACCCTCTACTGCTCTCTCTCCAGTAGTTCCATGCCTCTTTTGGCCTGGGAGCCTGTAACTGGGCACAGCTTACTCCATATAACCAGATCTGTACGCATGTGTCAGGCTCTGACCAAAAGCAGGTCACTCCCTTTTTGTTTCTCTGATCAGTTAGGACACAATGCCCTGTTATTGGGACTTTCATAGAAAACTGTACAAGATCCGTCTCAGTTCTCAAAGATGATTGTTCAAGGTAAAAGATTATAAGAACCTGTTTTTTTTGATATTTCCTTGAAAAGATCACAGTTTCCCATAGGGAAACTAATATTAATTATGAACAGAATTTAACTCCCCTAGCAAATTCCCTGTAACATAGAAAGGTTTGTATTTCATTGGGTAACAGCTGCTAAGTCACATAACCTAAGCTTTTAATATAATTTTTTTCTGCGATAATCAATGATATTATGCACCAAGTCATTCCCTCCTCCTTCCTCATGCAGAGGATAACAAAGCCAGGGGAGCTCCCTCCACTACAACTCTGCCGGCACATTTTTCTGAACTCTGTTAATGCAGAAGAGCACAGGAAGCACTGCTACAGCTACAGCTACCTGTTGTCTTAGAAACAAAACCCTGCAGCTAGGAGGAATGAGGAGAGCTCTGTCTCTTCCCTTGCACAGTGCAATGAAATCTGAAGGACGTGTATTTTTTAAAAAGTTGGAAGCTACCATGAAAACAAAAGGGAGTCACCATAGAATCACTACGGATTGGAAGGAACCTCGAAAGATCATCTAGTCCAATCCCCCTGACACAGCAGGATCACCTAAACCAAGTCACACAGGAACACATCCAGGCAGGCCTTGAACATCTCCAGTGAAGGAGACTCCACAACCCCCCTGGGCAGCCTGTTCCAGGGCTCTATCACCCTCACTGTGAAGAAATTCCTTCTCAGGTTGATGTGGAACCTCCTATGTTCCAGCTTACAACCACTGCCCCTCGTCCTATCACTACATGACACCGAGAACAGCCCAGTGCCATCGTCCTGACACCCACCCCTCAAATATTTGTAGACATTAATGTGGTCACCCCTCAGTCTCCTCTTCTCCAAGCTCAAGAGACCCAGCTCCCTCAACCTCTCCTCATAAGGGAGGTGCTCCACCTCCTTCAGCATCTTTGTTACCCTACGCTGGACCCTCTCCAGCAGCTCAACATCCCTCTTGAACTGAGGAGCCCAGAACTGGACACAGTACTCCAGGTGTGGTCTCACCAGGGCAGAGCAGAGGGGGAGAAGAACCTCTCTTGATCTGCTAACCACCACTGCAAGTTAAAGCACGAGTCAGCCTGAGCACACCCTGAAGAGGGCTGCTGGTACCTGCAGGTTAGTCTGTGTCAGATTACACTCAGGTATTGTGGCATTCTGCACATGTTGCTTCTCATTTAGAGGTGAGAGACAGAAAAAACAGCAGCATGAGGCTGAAGTAGACATCTTTTTTGGACGAGTCCATCACTTTCCCAGCTCTGTCTTTATATTGTTAGCTGTTTTGTTTATCCTGCTCGATTGCGTTTTCCTTTCTTTTCCGACAAATTCCCTAGCTTGTACTTTTCAGCTACGACACAGGTGAACGCAGTAACTGCAAAGCAAGAGAGGTACTGAAAAGAGTTGCAACGTGTGGCGACTTTAAGGTGGGGGTTTTCCATATGTTGATGGAAATTTCTGCGGTGCTCCAAACACTGGAGACTTGGATCTGCATTTTTGAGCAGACGTGTGTAGCTCATCTGCATGGGCAAGGCAGTGGAGTAAATTACAGCGAGGAGGAGTAGTGACTTGAAGCTTGTTTTTGTTAAAAAACAAAAAGCTCTGTTAAAAGCCTGCTGCCTCTGGATGACAGCGGTATTCACTGGCTGTGCACACACCGCTTCTGTGTGCCTTCGGCAACAGAATTCCTTTTAATAGAAGCCCTAGCTTGCCCAGGCATGAGAACACATCAGCTTTCATCTGCTGTCTAATGCTGCTCTGTATTAATCATTGTAATTGCACTGTTCTGATGCTTGTGCGCCCAAACTGAACGCATTTCAAAGGCAAGGTTTAGATGTATTTTCCCATCTCCCACAGCATTTCTCCGTACAAAACAAAGGTGTACTGTTAGTATCAGGATTAAGCGGGGGGGGTGGGGGTTTTTGGTCTTCCAGGTGCAGCCACACAGGTGTTTCTAGCCTTGCTCTGCAAGGTACATCTCCTCAGGGACACCGGAGATAAATGTACTCACTTCAGAGCACACTCTTTCCCTCAGGGTGCTACAACATGTCTGCAGCTGTTACAGGTCTCTACAGAGAGCACTGTCTGATCAAACAGAAGGATGCAAAGCCTGCAGTTAGGAGGAAGCACTTGTGACTTTCCCCGTAGTGGTACTGGGGGCAGACATTTAGAGCCATGTAATGCTGCACTCTCAGTTCTGTCACAGACTGTTGCATTTTACTACTGTTTTCAAGTAAATTTAAGTAAATGCATGAATGCAGCCCAGAAGGGTGGATGGCTAAGAATTTTTCTAAACCAGGAAGTAAATGTTTGCAACATCTATACCTACAAAACCTCTCACTTTATCAAGCACAGCTTCAGTTATGCCGGCATGATATTTTGGGTGTTGTGCTCAGAAGTGGCAGACCTGGCTGAATGTTTGGAGAGTTAGCGAGCTGTGGAATCCAATCACCATGAGTAAAACACAGAGGAACTAGTAACAGGTGTAGTATTCTTGTTCAGCAATTGCATGCTACCCATCCTAACTGCTCTGCAGACCTAACCATCTTATACACTGTTGAATAAAGCAACGCAATCATAATCTCCGCAGTCGATGTTTGAAAGAAAAGTTAAATCGGACAGCATCTTTAGCTGCCTCAACAATGCAGGAAAGATGTTAGTGAAAGGAAGCACGGTCTCGAGGATGGGCTGGCAGGCAAGAACAACCGAACACTAAACATACCTTCTTTCTCATGTTTCATTTCTTCCCAGAATGTTACACAGCAAATGGGGCTGACTATCGTGGCACTCAGAACCAGACCTCCCAGCATGCAGGGAAACCTTGTCTTTTTTGGAACGAGACCTTTGAGCATCCATATAATACTTTGAAATATCCCAATGGGGAGGGAGGACTCGGAGAGCATAACTACTGCAGGTAAGAAATCTCTCATTGCTACTAACATTGCCTGTGTACCCCCAGTTACGTTAAAACAGTCAAGACAAATGTCCCGTCGTACACTGATGAATATCAGAACTGTCGCTAACTCACAGGTTTTATTCTATCCTGTAATCAGTAGCCTTGACCTATGCTTCTACCATTAGCAGAATAACTTTTCCAACCTAACTACCGCTCAAAATCCATGTCATAGGGCCAATCTGTATTCAGCATGACAGAGGAAGCCTCAAGATTCCTTAACTGATGATAAAAAAACAACGAGAGTCAGAAGTGCAGGTGCACTAGTGAATGTCTGTGGGAGTCTCTGAAGCTTTATTGGCTTTATCCACTCCCATGAGCCCATCTCTGAAGATAGTGTTGGTTCCAAGTTTTGTGCTAATGAAAGTTAGGTAGTCACTAAAAATTTGGAGTGACCATGAGTTTTTCCGTGACTTAGATTTGAATTCAGAAGTTCAACTGTCAGTGGCTACAGAGCCAGTTAAAATCCCAGTAGATCCACTTTAATTTCTTTGGCTCCTAGAGAACTATGAGGGGACCTCAGAATGAAACTTAAATAGCTTCAGAGTTTAGAAGCCGAAGAAGAACGTTCAGAATTAGTTCAGAGATGTTTAGGTTCTGCAGGCTCTTTTCAACCTGCAACATTTATGCAAGCAATTTTGCCCTTTGAGAATGTCCACCTGTACTGGCTGTGGAACTGGGTTGGGAATAACCCGACGGATGCATTCCTTGAACAGTGGCACTTGTCATCTTGTCTAGGATACCTATAAAGTTGAGTGGTGTCTCTCACTGCATAGTGGGGCAGAGGTGTTTAAACCAAGAGAGTAAAAACTGAGGCACAGCAAGAAAAACTGTAATGTTTCCTTCATGAAAAGGCTCAAACCACACCTCTGTTCTTCTGGAAAATGTTTACTTTCACCTGAGCAGGTTGTAGCCTTCCTAAGACAGAGCCTATACACTTGCCATTGTCTATGTTGAAATCCTTTCACTGTAAGCAATGTAAATAAGGTTAAATGAGTCAAACGTAATACGCCAGAGTTCAGCACAATTTCTGGCACAAACATAGGGTCCTGGCTCTTGATCCAAGAAGTTTTGCACATTTAATCAGAAATAGATGTTCAAGAAAATATGATGGAGAGAGAAAGAGCCAGCCAGTTAACAGAAGTGGTAAGAAGGCACAGGAAGGAGGTCTTATGATGAGCAGCAGATAGATGAGCCAATCAATGAAAGAAGTCAGTGGCATTTCTGGAACATCTGATAACTTAGGAGGATATTTTTCATTGAAGAACCAGGAAGAAAAAGACTTATTTGGGATGTTTTCCAGTGGCTGCAGCAGTGCTTCAAAACACTGTTTGGTTGTTGCACCCATGGATTCTGTTTTCAGGCACAGAAGGAGAAAGTAGTATTGCCAAGTTCTGAATCAATTCTCCCTTGAACCAATTCAGCAGCCTATAGAAGCAAAGAAGAATACACGACTTGGAAGAGAGACTCTATAGAGATTGCCCGTTCTTTATAGAGAGTGGCCTGGAAACCGAATAAACTTGAACTGTCTAGTATCAGATTGGCATGTGAGCACTGGAAGGACTCTCCTTCCCGTCAAAAACATGTCACAGCACCTCCACACACTGCCGCAGCCCAACACCACAAATGACTTAACCGTTTTCATCACGCACAGAGATCTCGCAGAGATCTGTGCCCTGGCGTGCAGGCGAATCGAGAGGTATAAAGACACTAGTGGCCGCTGAATTATCTCCCTGACTCCCTGACCTAATCCATCCCTCAGATTATTAC
>VXBP01005580.1:0-38116 GCA_013400115.1 Rhinopomastus cyanomelas
GAGGAGAGCACCGGTTACTTCCACTCCAGTGAGACTGCATTTCTGGGAGCAGCCTGCTCCTGGGGATGATGGATGCTCCGTGGAATCATCGTCTGGGGCTATTTTGGGGACTTTGCTGAACAGCCCCCCGCGTCGAGCGACTCCTTTTGTAAAGGGCTTTGATCAAGCTACCGATCCGGCAGTCTGGAGCGCCCCGGCTGCGGGTCTTGGGCGTTCACCTCTCTGACGAGCGGATGCGCTCACGTAGATGTGATGTTTATGTGAATTGAGTTGGCTCTGAGCGGAAGGACAGAGGCAGGGGCTGAAAAACCCTGCTTCTCTCTCTGGTTTGCCCGTTAGGTCAGCTGAAGGCTGGGTTAGAAAAGCAGCCAGATCCCTACACATACACATCTGGACGTCGGGTCAGGGAGAGAAGGGATGTGAGGCACCTATTATAGAGGGAACAACTCCTGTTTACAAAGCACCAAGGATAAGAGTAATGGATGGACTCAACAAAAGCCATTAAAGTATCAGCAGCAACCTCAGCAACGGTTTAGCCGGCTTGTACTAACGAACACAGAGTGGTTCACCTCCCAGTAAATGGATAATGAGTATATTAAAACCCCTGCACACATTAATATCCTTGCAGGTTAAAATAAATGGCTAGATGGTTCCTGCATGTCTCTGCCCCCAGAAGCAGTGGGACAGAGCAGGTAAAGGACAAACCATGCTCTGCACCCTTATCGATCCAGGTGGAAATACAGAAGAAGCCACCTTGAACTTGCAGGGTGGGGGAACTTCACAGAATAAATTAGATCTGCTTGTGGGTCACACGCGACTCAGGGCGGGGGGGTGCTGCTCCATCTCTCCATGGCCACAAGTTGTGCCAGGAGAGGGTTAGATTGGATCTGAGGAAGAAGTTCTTTGCTGAGAGAGTGGTTGGGCAGTGGAACCAGCTGCCCAGGGAGGTGGTAGAGTCCCTACCACCTGCCCTTCAGCACTGCCAGAGATGGGACAGTCGCATCTTCTTTGGGCAGCTTGTTCCAGCATCTCCACACCCCTCACAGCAAGGACTTTGTTCCTCATATGCAACCTCCTTCTCCCCTCTACAAGTCTGGAACCCTTTCCCCTTGGCCTCTCACTACCACCCCTGTCAAAAGCCCTCTCCCAGCTTTCTTCCTTCAGTGATTGGAAAGCTGCAGAAGGTGACCTGGGAGCCTCCTCTTCTCCAGGCTGAACAACCCCACCTTGCTCAGCTTGTCCTTGTAGGGGAGCTGCTTCAGCCCTCTGAGCATTCCAGTTGCTCTCCTCTGGACCCATTCCAGAGCTCTGTCTCCGACAGAATAAATTAGATCAGAATAAATCAGACCTCGTAATTTAAAGCAGCTGCCAGGAAGGGCTGGTGCTGGCATCAAAATCTGAGCAGCACCTCTGAGCTTTCAGTAGATTCCTGTGTGACTTGGTCTAGGTCCTGCTGTGGCAGGGGGATGGGGCTGGGTGATCTTTCGAGGTCCCTTCCAACCCCTCATGATTCTATGATGTCTGTGCTCTCTCTGCTTTCAGCCAGGCTCTGTGCAAAACTGCCAAAATATGGGTGTGATGCTAAAACACAGAGCAGGGAACCTCCCGTGGAGTCATCTGAAATAAACATTACAGAAGAATTCACTCTAACAGAGTTAATCCACCCAGAAATGGAGAGCAGTGAGATGTTTAATCATGGCACATCCACTTTAATCACATTTAGAATCCTCTGGAAATTAAGCTTAGACAACTTCCTTAATTTAGAGGGCAGTATAATGCCTAAGTATTTAATCTCCTTAGGATTGGTTTTGGACTGGAGTCTTGTGCAGAGTTTCATGAAGAGATAGAACCGTCTGTGTGTTGGAAAACTTCTGAAGGAGCTCAGATTAGTAGATCACCCGTTTCTGGTCCAAACAAGATCACAGAAGTTAGCAATTGGAAGGGACCTGGACAGATCAGCCAGTCCAATCCCCCTGCTGCAGCAGGATCCCCTAGATCAAGCAGCACAGGATGCTGTGATTCAATCACAGAACATTGGGGATTGGAAGGGACCTCCAAAGATCATCTAGTCCAATCGTCCTGCCAGAGCAGCATCACATTCTGAAGCTGCTCTCCAAGAACTTAGCAGAAGGACACTTAGCCCTGTTATACCCTTGTTTTTAAGCCAGTGTGATTGTTGTTGACGGTGCAAGTGATGGAGGAGCAGGTTAGTCATGAACCTGGAATGATTTCTTCATCCTTTATTTTCTTAAGGAGCCATCCCACCAGCCCATGGTGGACTAAGGAGGCCTCATGTCACATGGAGCCTGTAGAAAGCACTTGCCCGCCAGCCCTCCCCACTCCTTGCCAGCTCCTGCCACAAGCACCAGTTAGTGCTTCTAGCAAAACTCATCCTCCTGACAGCAGCAAGGCTGCATAAGGCAGCGACTGCTCGTCACCGCGACTAGTACAGTCCAGTTTGGACCCTAAGTGGCAACAGCCAGTGCAAAGAGAACCACAGCAAAGTGGAAATAGCTGGGTCTCTTTAGCTTGGAGGAGACCGAGGGGTGACCTCATTAATGTCTATAAATATGTGGAACAGGCTGCCCAGGGGGGTTGTGGAGTCTCCTTCTCTGGAGATGTTTAAAACCCAACAGGCCATGTTCCTGTGCAACTGGGTCTAAGGGATCCTGCTGTGGCAGGGGGATTGGACTGGATGGTCTTTGGAGGTCCCCCCCAATCCCTGATGACTGTATCTAGATGATCCTGCTCTGGCAGGGGGATTGGACTGGAGGATCTTGCGAGGTCCCTTCCAATCCCTAATGTGCTGAGATTCTGTGAAACAACAATCAGAAGTGAACGAAGAGAGGTAAAAATATCAGCTAGTAATTATTTCCCCTACCAACCTTTCCACCAACCAGTCTCTTTGAATGTCTCCTGCACCAGGCTCTGTCACTGCTGCAGCATCCAACTGCCTCGTAAAACAAGACGACGCCTTGTCTCACAACGGACTTAAATAATATAGTATTTGGGGGTTTATGCCTAACAATAATTTGATTTTTGGGGAATTTATTGATGAAGAACTGGCTGTAAATTCACCGTGAGTTCTTTCAAGTAAAGAACACGGAGTATTTCCTATAAAAAAATGTAGGGAATGAAATTGAAAGAATAAATTCCCAACTCATCGAGGCGGGCGAGTCCAGCGCCGAAGCGAGTCCATTGGCAGATTTACAATAAAGTTTCATACAGAACAGAAATAAGGATGATTATAAACCTGAGAAACACGAGAGCTTCCTGTGTCTCGGGGCTCGTCGCGGAGAAGTAGCTCGTGTTTATTTGTCAATGAAGGTGCAAGTCTTGTACCTTCAAATACTCGCAAGAGCAGCTTGACGTAGCTGCTTCTGTGAGCCCAGGGTAGGGCAATGAGAATGATGAAGGGAGTGGAGCACCTGCTTTACGAAGAGAGGCTGAGGGAGCTGGGGCACTTGAGCTTGGAGAAGACTCATAAATGTCTATAAATATGTGAAGGGTGGGTGTCAGGAGGATGGAGCCAGGCTCTGCTCAGGAGCACCCAATGACAGGACAAGGGGCAGAGGGTGTGAGCTGGAGCAGAGGAGGTTCCACATCAACCTGAGAAGGAACTTCCTCCCAGTGAGGGTGACCAAGCCCTGGAACTGGCTGCCCAGGGGGTTGTGGAGTCTCCTTTACTGGGAGACATTTAAAACCTCCCTGGACATGTTCTTGTGTGACTTGATCTAGGGGACCCTGCTGTGGCAGGAGAATGGACAGGATAGTCTTCCAAGGTCCCTTCCAATCCCTAATGGTCTGTGACTCTGTGGACACTAACAAGAAAGTTTTTAATGTGATTAGACTCTTTTCTATGATTTCTTTCACAGTGGGGAAAGCTACTGGAAGCCTCACCAGTGGGAACTGGGCTGTGCTGAGGCACAAGACTGGGAGCACTCTACACATGGACCACTACTCCTGCCCTATATCAAGCAAAACAGCCCCAGAGGGCAGTCTGCTGATGCTGGTTCTATGAATTCACCAGGTATCACCCTCCCAGAAGAGCTGGAAGTTAAAGAACTGTCTTCCCTGTGGCAGCTACTGGTTTATAAGGGGAAAATCTCTTCCCTGTGTTTTACTGCCCTTGGGATGTGTTTTGAAATGTAAATCATCCACAAGCAAATTCTTAGCCCCTGAAGCCCCTTCCCATCAAAAAACCTCCCCTGGACCTTCTCTACCCTGCAGGGTTTGCCCACAGCTGCACTCAGGGGTCCCCAGTTGCCCCTGGCTATCAAATCCCACTGCTGGCCCTGGCTCTAACTGCTTGCTCCACATTTTGTTTCCTTCTCCATCACAGGGTTTTGTGAGGATGATCCTAAGGAATCACCAGCTGAGCTGCCAGGCACCAACAGGCAAAGGCAGCCCTTGCTTGCACTGGGTGCTGGAGGTGCCTGTGACTTCCAGAGCCAGTGAAAACCTGTGCAGGGACCTGAACTTCATGTGGCTGCAACAACAGCTTTATCAGCCTGTTTGCCTTCAGTGTAAGAGCCCAGTGCTCCCACTTGCACCCACAGACTCACACAGGACACTAGGGATTGGAAGGGACCTTGAAAGACCATCCAGTCCAGTCCCCCTGCACAGCAGGATCCCCTGGATCCAGTGGCACAGGAACACGAGTGGGTTTGAAACCACTGGCCCGTCCAGAGACCCAGAGGTCTCACAGCAGATTCAGAATCTCACAGCTGTGGGATAAAACACCCCCTACGACCATTCCTCAGAGAATTTTGTTGTTGTGATTTGTTTGCAGCCAAGGTATTTCTTCCTGAGTTGGCTGACTGTGGCCCTCAGGGAATGGGGTTGTTTTTCCCCCAATATTGTTTCTTACATTTTTACACAGCCTGGAGGATTTGAAGAGAGACTGAAGATCTGCTTTGAAAATACACGTCCTGCTGTGAAAGCCAAGAGATTTTTGTGGAAATTAAGCACAGAGCCACAGAGATGATGGAGGGAGGGGAGCATCTCCCTGATGAGGAAAGGCTGAGGGAGCTGGGAAAAAAGGAGATTGAGGGGTGACCCAAGGGATGTTGATCAATATGTGAGGGGTGGGTGTCAGGAGGACGGAGCCAGGCTCTGCTCAGGGGCACCCAGTAACAGGACAAGGGGCAGCAGAACTAGACAGGAGGATGTTCCATATAAACACTAGAAGGACCTTCTTCCCAGTGAGGGTGACGAAGCCCTGGAAGAGGCTGCCCAGGGGCTTTGTGGAGCCTCCTCTGAAGATATTTCAAACCTACTTCGCCATGTTTCTGTGCAATTGGATGTAGAGGGTCCTCCTGTGGCAGGGGGATTGGACTGGATGGTGTTTTGAGGCCTCTTCTAACCCCTAATGTTCTGCAATTCTTATAAATTAAGAGAAAAATTGTTGTCAAGATATTGAGCTTCAGTGCAGCTTTGGAATTCCAAGAGGTAAAATATATCCATCCTTTGTGTCAGTGAATTTTTCACCCCATAGTAAGAACTGTATGAATTTCACCTCTTTCCTCTCTGAAGTAGGAACATGAATTATAAAAACCACTCTAAGTGGGTTAAAAAAATGTTAATCAAAGGTTTCCCGGTTTCATCTGACTGGAAAACACTGGGAATCGGGTCATTCTGACTTGAAGTGGAGGTTTCATTGAATTGAACTTTGCAAAAACATGAAAGGCACCACCTCCTCTTACAAATAAGTGTCAAGACAAAGTCCAGCTTCTCCAAAGAAGTGGCCATCCTCTAGCCAACCGTTTCAATTAAACCGAGCCAAGCTCTCCCAAAGAAAAATGAAGCCTGTAATTAGATTCAACATAGAATCACTTTCAGGGGCCGACAGTTCAGCCTGAGATGATGCTGAAGCCTTGAACAAGCTTTTTTTTTTTCACATTTTTTAATGATTTTAGTAAATATGTATTTTAATCTCTGCAATAAAATGCTGCAGCTCAACAATGACAACAGATCTGTACCAGGACTTCATTAAGCAGCTCCTCATCTCTCTGCTGCAGATGAATGGCTTCGACGAGCTGACAAAGTAAAAAGATTATGAACTTGCCTGTTGGCTATTGAAAGTCTTCTGCTTTGATTTGCCAATTATTCCCAGTACGTGGGAGATACCCTTCACCAGCAGTGGTGCTGCTGATTGTCTGTTCACTCACAGAACATCAGGGATTGGAAGGGACCAACGGACCTTGAAAGATAATCCAGTCCAACCTGCAACAGCAGGATCCCCTAGATCCAGTCCCACAGGAACATGTCCAGGTGGGTTTTAAACATCTCCAGAGGAGGAGACTCCACAACCCCCTGGGCAGCCTGTTCCAGTGCTCTGTCACCCTCATTAGGGAGAAGGTCCTTCTCATACTGATGTGGAACCTCTGTCCCAGCTCACACACCCAGTGGCCCTTTGTCTTCTCACTAGATGACAACGAGAAGAGCCTGGCTCCACCACTCCTTAGCAGTGATGAGAGGGCTAGGAAAACATTGAGCTTGATGATCTCAAAGCTATGACACAGCCTGTAGACCATGGCTGGAGTAATCCTTTTTAGGGGAAAACCTGCCACTTGAAGGGGACAAAAGAAAACCCTCACAATTCTAACAGAAACCAGGATATAGTCACAAGGAGAAACTCAAAACCAAAGGAGAAAAATAACCACAAGTAACTTGGTTGCCCCAACGTTCTGTCAGATTCACTCCACTTCCTCCCCCAGAGCAAAGCAGTTTCTCACCGCAGACCCTGTATAACCCCTTCTCAGCGCTACTGCTCCTTGTTCTGCCCACTCTTCTGGCAAACTCTACATTCTAGCATCTTAAAGCCTCAGCTCTTTGTTCTCCTCCTGGGTCAGCCACGTGCCTGCGATCCCAGCAATCTCACGCTGGTCCTTGAAAGCTCCCACCTCCAACTGAGCACCCGCTGCGCTCCCAGCGTTTGCTCAGGGACGCGGAGAGCACGCGAGAGAGAACACGCGCACGTGCCAAGGACGGGTTCTCTCTCCCAGGCATCCCCTGCTGCACACCTTACGGTGCTCGTCGTTGGTAAACGACCGCTGCGTTACCTTGGGAAGAGGCAAGAACCTTCGGGCTCGGCGCTCTCGCTATCAACAGAGACACAGGGAGAGGCTGGGCTGATCGTCTCCCCCGTGAGCAGCACAGCTCTCTCTTCCTGCACATGAAAGATGGAGAGTTCAAGGGCAAAGCAAATGACTGCAGCGATTCTCTGAGTCATTCAAAGTACAAACTTGTAAAACACAGGAGACAAAACAGGTCGAGTGTTTGAGGCCACTCCTGATGCTTCTATTGATGTTTAATAAAGTCCCATCATCTGTCAGCTTCAGTGGATGTGAAATCTTACGTTCCACGTAAGAAATATTAACCGCAGTCCTCTACAATTAGGGCTCCTGAAGGGCTCTTTGGCTTTCAAAGAGACTTCACTTTCCTACGAAGCCCTGGATCCCTTCCCTCTACTCAGAGATGTTTAAAACCCACCTGGACAAGTTCCTGTGCAACTCTGTCTAGGTGGTCCTGCTCTGGCAGGGGGATTGGATTAGATGATCTTTCGAGGTCCATTCCAATCCCTAATGACTGGATCTAGGGGATCCTGCTGTGTCTGTGGGATTGAACTGGATGATCTTCTGAGGTCCATTCCAATCCCTAATGACTGGATCTAGGGGATCCTGCTGCAGCAGGGGAATTGGACTGGATGGTCTTTCAAAGTCCCTTCCAGTCCCTAATGACTCTATGATTACAGCCAGACCTTGACTGACACACTGGGCACCGACTGGGGTTTCTGGTTAAGACAGAGGGAATTATTTTCACTTAACGCTTGAGTGACGCTGTTGTCCATGCTCTGGGTGATGGATGAAATCGAACTGTTTCGGGTTAAACACTTAAGCATTGGATCACATCTTATACCTTCTACTTAAACCTCATTAGCAGAGCAAAGCTTCACTCAGAGGGGAAAAAAAAGGTACTATTTTCTTTTTCCAGCAAATTTCAGGTCACAGCCTGAAACAAAGAAAGTTTTTGGCTAAAAAGAGTCTTTTCAGTTCTGGTTTGGTTGAACAAAGAAGTATTTTAATGATGTAGAATAAAATGATCCAAAAAGGAAGATACTGGAGCAGGCTGCAGCCTGGAGATGTTCCTGTGTGACTTGGTCTAGGGGATCCTGCTGTGGCAGGGGGATTGGATTGGATGATCTTTCAAGGTCCCTTCTAATCTAATGAATCTATCATGATTGGACATGATTTGGAGGTCCCTTCCAATCCTTAATGTTTCTATGATGATTGGACTAGACGATCTTTGAAGGTCCCTTCCAATCCCTAATGATTCTATGATTCTCTCTTAGAAATTCATATGCTGGGCTACGATATCTTTGGCAGGGACACAGGTTGTGAGGAGCAAAACCACAGCAGAACAAATCCACGCCGAAGGACAGTGATTGTTTCTTAACAACGAAGACGTGAGGACATTAGCATTCCTGTGGTAAAGGCAAACGAATCCATTGCTGCTAATGGCTTCAGGCAGCCCCTGTGGGCTCAATGCCCCCAAAAAGAGTGAGAGACGCTTCTACCTGCCTCTGCCTCAGGACTAGTAGCCAAGAAAACTGCTGTTTAGGGTAGATAGAAAAACAAGATGAACAAAATATTAACATCTCAAGAAAACAAAAGCCACAGGAGACCACTGATGGTCTCTGTAGCCTACTGAGCTTTTTAATGGAGAGGTTTACAAACTTGCAGTGAATCACCGTTATTTATCCCCAGCGAGTGTGATGATGGGGAAGGGCTGAAGGCTTCGGATTTCCATTCTAGCAGCACTCCTCTAACAGCTGCAAAAATTAACACACCCTGAATCTTGGCCTTAAAAGACTCGTCAGCAAGCTGGAGCTCCTAGAAATGAGGAAGACAACTGTCGCGCGCGTTTCAAAGGTGAGGAACAGCCCGTTGACGCCGCGGACAAACACAAATGCAGTGTCAGAAATGTCAGTAGCAGCTGCTTGTAAAGAATCAGCTCAGCTCCAGAGCTCATTCTTTGATCAGTACCGGGCGCTCCAACGCGTTAAATCAAGCCATTACTTGGGGCAATCTGGGCCCTTCACTTCAAGAGGGATGTGGAGCTGCTGGAGGAGTCCAGCATAGGGCAACGAGGATGATGAAGGGAGTGGAGCAGCTCCCTGATGAGGAGAGGCTGAGGGAGCTGGTGCTCTTGAGCTTGGAGAAAAGATTGAGGGCTGACCTCATTAATGTCTATAAATATGTGAAGGGTGGGTGTCAGGAGGATGGAGCCAGGCTCTTCTCAATGTCATCTAGTGATAGGATGAGGGGCAGTGGGTGTGAGCTGGAACAGAGGAGGTATCACATAAATGTGGGAAGGAACTTCTTCCTGATGAGGGTGATGGAGCTCTGGAAGGGGCTGCCCAGGGAGGTTGTGGAATCTCCTTCACTGGAGACATTTAAGACCCACCTGGATGTGTTCCTGTGTGACTTGTTCTAGATGATTCTGCTGTGTCAGGGGGAATTGGACTAGATGATCTTTCAAGATCCCTTCCAATCCCTAATGATTCTCTGAAATCTGGTTGTTTGCACTGAGACAGAGAGGGGAAAATGAATGAAAAGGAGGTTTTTTTTAATATCCCTGACCTTGATGACACCTCCCTTTCCTTCCGAATACTCATACATGCCAGTGCTATATGTCAGGTGTGTAAAACCTGTCTGGATCTTTCAGCCCTAGCACCTGGAATGTTCTTTTTCCTAAACTGCAGATATATCATAGACCAGCCAAGGTTGGAAGGGACTTCCAAGATCTCATTCTAACTGCCCTTGCACAGGCAGGGGCACCTTCAGTAGAGCAGAGCCCCAGCCAACCTGCCCTTCAACACTGCCGGGGATGGGGCAGCCACAACTGCCTTGGGCAGCCTCCTCCAGCATCTCTCACCCTCACAGCAAAGAGTTTGTTCCTCATGTCCAACCTCAATCTGCCCTCTTCAAGTCTGGAACCCTTTCCCCTAGTCCCCTGGAGTGAGATGGGTTTTGACCTCCACTCCCTAGGGACTACCCGTAGAACCACAGGAAAAGGAGTCAGGTTGTGCCAGGGGAGGTTCAGATTGGATCTCAAAAAACACTTCTTCCCAAAAAGAGTGAGGAGGCCTTGGAACAGGCTGCCCAGGGAGGGGGTGAAGTCACCATCCCTGGAGGGGTTCAGCAAACAGGCAGATGTGGTGTTTGAAGAGATTGGGCTTGATGATTGTGAAGATCTTTTCCAACATTGATGATTCTGTGATTCTACCAGTGCTGGGGCAACAAGGCAGTGCACATATCCTGTGAGACTTTCCCAAGAGTTCCACAGGATTCTGGAGCAGGATCACTCCTGTTCTTCCATCCCAAGTGGTGTGACCCACCCAGCGTGAGCACTGGCAGGACAATCCATCATGGACTTTTTCTCCAGGGCAGCTCCTTTGATAGAGTAGGGTTAATGGTTGGACTTTATGATCTCAAGGGTCTTTTCCAGCCAAAATGGTTCCATGATTCTGTGACACTACCGACACAAAAACACCCCAAATTCAATCCAAGTCCTGTCCAGCAGGACAGCCCATCACACTGAGCACAGCACCACCACGATGCTGGTCCCTTTAAACATGTTGATTGCCCATAGCTGCTCAGCTAAGACATCAGTCGACTACACTTTAATTAGCCCAGAGGAAATCACAGTAGGGATGAAATGAGTTGGGTTGTTATTCTTCTGGTTCTACTAACAGCAAACAAAAGCATGTAATTAGCTTTTTTAAGGCATTTTCAGGATCCTAAGGTTATCATAACCATAAACAAGAGTATATTTATCCAACTCAAGAGCAGCCCTTGAAGAATATTTCAGTTCTCACTAGGAAACACTGACATTACGATTGGCCTAGAGGTTTTTGAAGTGTCGTGTTTGGGCTCCACTTTCCAGCTTAGCAGCAGTTAGAGGAGGTTTTTAAAAGGTTTTCACAGAATCACAGAACATCAGGGATTAGAAGGGACCTTGAAAGATCAGCCTGTCCAATCCCCCTGCCACAGCAGGATCCCCTAGATCCATCAGAACATCAGGGGTTGAAAGGGACCTCAAGGGATCACCTAGTCCAATCCCCCTGCCACTGCAGGATGACCTAGACCAAGTCACACAGGAACACATCCAGGCAGGTCTTAAACATCTCCAGAGAAGGAGACTCCACAACCCCTCTGGGAAGCCCCTTCCAGTGCTCTGTCACCCTCACTGGGAGGAAGGTCCTTCTCACATTGATGTGGAACCTCCACTGTTCCTGCTCACACCCACTTCCCCTTGTCCTATCATTAGATACCACTGATCAGAGCCTGGCTCCATCCTCCTGACACCCAGCCTTTCCATACTGATCACATTCATGGGGTCACACCTCAGTCTCCTCCAAACTCAAGACCCCCAGCTCCCTCCCTCAGCCTTTCCTGAGCAGGACGACTTCAAGCAAGAAGCACACGTTTTCCTCATGTGGTTCAGCAGTGTCAAAACACATCCTCAGCACAAACAAAATCCCTTTGTTTTGATTCATTCCAATTCATTTGCATTAAAATATTGGTTTGAATAATGTATCTGTGTCTACAATAGTCTTTCAAAGTTAGAATTATGTTCCCAGACTCATCAAAATAACACTCAAAATAAAACTTTAATGGCCCCAAAATGATGCAGTTTTGGTGGAACTGAACGAAAATTATCTGTCATCAGCTGGATTTGATTTTGGAGGCTTCCCCCCCGTATTCTCCACATCATAACCCTCCTTGCAAGGTTCTAACCAAGATACTCCACTCTGCTTCTACCTCCTGCATTTCAGATGCCCCTTTCCAGCTTGGTTTTCCTTTCAGTGATGCTGATATTAGCCAGGAATTGACAGAATCACAGAACATTAGGGATTGGAAGGGATCTCCAAAGATCATCCAGTCCAATCCCCCTGCCAGAGCAGGGCCCCCTAGACCACATCGCACAGGAACATGTAGGACAATGGGTGTAATGGGTGTCAGCTGGAACATAGGAGGTTCCACATCAATATAGGAAGGAACTTGCTCACAGTGAGGGTGACAGAGACCTAGAACAGGCTGCCCATTGGGGTTGTGGAGTCTCCTTCACTGGAGATGCTTAAAACCCACCTGGATGTGTTCCTGTGCAACTTGGTCTGGGTGATCCTGCTGTGGCAGGGGGATTGGACTGGATCTTTCGAGGTCCCTTCCAACCCTTAATGATTCTATAATTCTATCTCCAGGTGGGTTTTAAACATCTCCAGAGTAGGAGACTCCACAACCCCTCTGGGCAGCCTGTTCCAGTGCTCAGTCACCCTAACTATGAAGTTCCTTCTGATACTGCCCTTCACATATTTATGGACATTAACCTTCTTGCATTTCAGAGGCACCTTTCCAGTGACGCTGACATCAGTCAGGAAGTCTTCACTGAACTTCCATCAGCACTGTCAAATGACTTGGAGCAAGTGTGCTTTGCTGAAATGTCATTCACTGGTGAGAATTTATTTCCAGGAGCTTTATCCAAGAGAAAAAACCCACAGCTGTCATCTTCCAAAGGAAACCTCTAGGATAGACTTGAACCAATTGAAATGGGGACAGGGTTTGAGACAGGGATTAAAGAATAAAAGACTAGAGCAGGCAACTGCAAATGGCCTTTATCAGCTATTAAGGTGGAGATATTCATGCTGTTATCAGTGCTGCTACAGTCAGTGGGGTCACCAGTGACTGACCCCAGAGAACTGGTTGAGGCTGCAGCCAAGGCAGAGGGACCACGAAAAGGAGAGTCTTGATAGGATTAACTAGACCTTCACAAGAAGGTTGGGCTGCTGTTTTCTGGAGCGAGCACAGAGCTCATTTATCCTCCCAAGGAAAACTATCTTCAACAGGTTCCTTAAAGAGGAGTTTTGCTCCTCTAAAGGAAAAAAGCCCTCAGTGCTTTAAGTGTCCCTCTTACAAACCTAATGGGACATGGAGAATGAAGTGCTGGTCTCTCACCGAGCTGCTGGCTGGTCTTTGCCTTTCACCTAAAGCCTGCACCAGGTTGCACCCAAACCCAGCCTTTGTCTGGGACACAGCAGCTCTACCTACTGGGAATTTGGCTTTTGGAAGAGCCCCCACTTCACCCCCTTTAAATTCTCACTAGTAGTCACCTGCTGTAAAACAAGCAGCTTCCAAAACCTGTTTCTTCCTGAGCGAACGATGCTGACAAGCTACTCCCAGCTGTCTTTAAAGCTCTGTATCAGGATCCTCCTCCCCCTTGCGTCTGGACACCCAGGCATGGAGGTTTTCCATCTCAGAGCAACCCTTTTGAGCTTCCCCATGTGCTCTGCAAGGTGGATGGAATCCACTGACAAATGCATCTGCTGCCAGCACCATCTCCGCGATGCTGCAGATACCAGCCTGGCACCACGGAGCCCGAGAGCTCCTGATCAGAGGGACTAGCAGGGAGCTCCCTGGGTGGGAATATTGCAGCCACAGGTCTGTTTTGCAAGTGTCAGCATCACACACAGGTTCTTCCCCCACCATTTCAGCCCATGGACCAGCACAGCCACAGCTGCAGAGTTTCTGCTCATTTTACTGATCACAGGTGGAAATATGGGTTCAACCACAAGGATTTTAGGTGCTGAATCCCTACAGAGGCACCTCTTCTGCATGGAACTGGTGGGCTTCAAACCCCTCTAAATGGCTCGGGGAGGTTTACATCCTTACTGCAGCCTAACCAAAAATTAGCGGGTGGGCAAAGAATGACCAACACTCCCTCTTTTTACTGCAGAGCCTTCCCTTGCCCCAAGGGATTGTTGGGGTCACCACTGGGATGCAGCAGGTTGACTCAATAAGGGACACAGACCCCTGTAGCTCACAGTTGGCTTTGCAGACTGGAAATATAACCAGGGAATTGCCTCCAGAAGAAATTGCTGCCTGGGTGGCCAAGTGTTTCTGAACCTCAAAACCTTCTCTCTCAAGAGGAGTTTCCTACAGAGGGACTTGCCCTGCCAGCAGAGCATCGTTTCATGGCTGGAGAGCCATCTGGCAGAAAGGGACCTGGGGGTTCTAACTGAACAGGAGCCAGCAGGGTGCCCAGGTGGCCAAGGAGGCCAGTGGCATCCTGGCCTGGCTTAGAAACTGTGTTCAGCAGGAGTAGGGAGATGATTGTTCCCCTGGAATCAGCACTGGGGAGGCCACACCTCAAGTACTGGGTCCAGTTTGGGGCACCTCAGTCCAAGGGAGGCATCTAGGCACTGGAGCAGGGGCAGATGAGGGCAACGAAGCTGGGGAAGGGCCTGGAGAATCCATCTGATGAGAGATTGAGAGAGTTGGGGCTGTTTAGCTTGAGGAAGAGGAGCCTGAGGGGAGACCTCATTCCTCTCTACAGCTGTCTGAGAGGATGGTGCTGGTGTCTTCTCACAGGTCATTAGTGACAGAAGCAGAGGGAAGGGCTTCCAGCTTCAACAGGAGAGGGTTAGACTGGACATCAGGAAGAAATTCTTCCTAGAGAGAGTGGTCAGGCTGTGGGATGGGCTGCCCAGGGTGGAGGTTGAGTCCCCATCCCTGGATGTGTTGAAAAGTCACTTAGATGTAGTGTTGAAGGATCTGTTTTAGGGGTGACCTTGTAGCATAGGGTTGGTGGTTGGACTGGGTGATCCCAGGGGTCTTCTCCAACCTCTATGATTATCACAGAATATTAGGGATTGGAAGGGCCCTTGAAAGAACATCTAGTCCAATCCACCTTCTAGAGCAGGATCACCTAGACTAAGTCACACAAGAACATATCCAGGCAGGTTTGAAGCATCTCCAGGTTCCACTATTCTATGACCCAGGCAAAATTCCTCTCGCTTCTCGTACATCCCCAGTGCTAAACCCTACACAGTGATAACTGCACATCAAACTCTGTGTGGAAGGTCTGTATGAGCTCCCACATATCACTGCCCTTTCCCAATTAAATGCAGCAGACTGCATTATTTCCTTTGGATGCAATAATCACTCCCCCTGCAGTAATTCCACAGCAGCATAACACCAGATCCACAAGACTGAGCTCTCTGCAGTCGTTCCCTTGCAAAGCACCACTACAGACCTGTCCCATCGGCTCACATCGCTAACACCACGGCTGATAGGATCATAGAATCACTAGGGATCGGAAGGGACCTCGAAGGAGCATCCAGAAGTGTGAGAGTCCACTCCAGTTCCCTTCCTTTGCTTGCAAAAGGCTTCAAATATTGCTTAGGGTGGTTGAGAAAGGAGCGAGAGCGAGCAGAGCGCTGCTGTTATCCGCAATCACGGATGTGCCTCTGGAAACACCAGCCCCTAGAGAGGACGGGATGAAGGCAGCAGTGCTGAAGGGTAGACCCAGAGTTCAGCAGCTGAGAGGCCGAGCGCTGCACAAAGCCAAATTAGATGCTGCTCCGGCGAGCTCCTGCGTGTGCTGGAGGCACTGCCCTACGCAAACTGGTATCAACTGGAAACCTACAGGGTTTGACTGGTAAAACGGATTCAATTTTTTGAGCTGAGCTGCCTAAGACCTGATCATTTAAGCTCATCTCACAGCATCACAATCACACAACATCAGGGATTGGAAAGGAGCTTGAAAGATTATCCAGTCCAATCCCCCTGCCACAGCAGGATCACCCAGACCAAGTCACACAGGAACATGGCCAGGAGTGTCTTAAACATCTCCAGAGAAGGAGACTCCACAACTCCCCTGGGTAGCCTGTTCCAGGGCTCTGTCACACTCACTGGGAAGAAGGTCTTTCTGATATTTATATGGAACCTCCTCTGTTCCAGCTCACGCCCATTGCCCCTTGTCCTATCACTACATGACCCTGACTCCATCCTGCTGATGCCCACCCTTCACATATTTATCAACATTAATGAGGTCACCCCTTAGTGTCCTCCAAGCTGAAGAGACCCAGCTCCCTCAGCCTTTCCTCATCAGGGAGGTGCTCCACTTCCTTCATCATCCTCATTGCTCTGCACTGGCTGCAGCTTTCTGATGAAGCATTCTGCTGCAGTGGCCTTTGCTTCATACTCCCGCTCGCAGCAGATCCAGGCACGAAGCTAAATGAGCATCGAACCTCAATCTCCTTGCCAGCCTGAACATCTATTTTAAGTCAGAACAACAAGAACATTTAGCCCTTTGGAGTTCAGGTTTTGCTTCTGCTAAAGCAACTACTCATCAACTTAGTGTCTTTTTTATTCAGTGACACGGGGGTCACCGCTGTGAGATTTATTTGGTTTCACAGTTTGGCTAATTATTTCGCTCGCTCGGAGCACGCCATCAGCGCCGCTTCTTGGAGTGGGGCGACCAAAGCCACGGCTCCGTTTGCGCAGTGCAGCGCATCTGGAATAATTGTTACCCCACAGAACTGTCAGCACTCAAAATCTAGACAGAGGGAAGCTTCCTGCTGTGATAACAGGGCTCTGCTCTGTTATCTCCACCAGCTGAAAACAACAGCCCAGAATGAACTGCAGGCGCAGCTCCTCCTGAGGGTCAGAATCATGGAATCGTTAGGGACTGGAAGGGACCTCCAAAGATCGTCCAGTCCAATCCCCCTGCCACAGCAGGATCCACTAGGTCCAGTCACACAGGAACACATCCAGGTGGGTTGTAAACTTCTCCAGAGAAGGAGACTCCACACCCCCCTGGGCAGCCTGTTCCAGTGCTCCATCACCCTCACTGGGAAGTTCCTTCTCATATTTATATGGAATCTCCTCTGTTCCACCTCACGCCCATTGCCTGTCATTAGATGCCCCTGAGCAGAGCCTGGCTCCATCCTCCTGACACCCTTCACATATTTATAGACATTAATGGGATCACCCCTCAGTCTCCTCTTCTCCAAGCTCCAGAGCCCCAGCTCCCTCAGCCTCTCCTCATCAGGGAGCTGCTCCACTTAGGCAGCACATACTCCAGGAAGCTGTTACAGCACCAATCCTGATTTAAATTCTCATCAAAATTATGTTGACAAGGCTAAAAAAAATGTCTCCAGCCACTCCAGTTCCTCCAACAGTATCACCAGCCTCATTAGGGATTGGAAGGGACCTCAAAAGACCATCCAGTCCAATCCCCATCACTGACAAAGCAGCAGCGTCCTCCCCACTGCTGCAGGATGGTGCTGAACCCTCCCTTGAAAACCAAGGGGGTTCATGTTCCTTATGATGATGCTGGTGAAACCTGAGGGGAGCACAGACAGGAAGCCAGAAGATTTTAGGGAAGACAGTGATTGAAGGTGACTTGATCTTGGGGAATCTTGCTGTGGCAGGGGGATTGGACTCAATCTTTCAGGCTCCCTTCCAGCCCTAATGTTCTGTGTTTCCATGAAAGCATCTTTCACCAAGACAGCTAAAGTAGTTGGCTTCCAGGGCAATTTATTCACCAAGAAGGGAGCAGCTTGGGTGGAGCAGGGTATTTTTTATCCATCAAGAACTAAGCTCTCTGGTTGCAGTCCCTGGGTCTTTGATTTGCTGGAAGCCCTTTGCTTTTACCAACCTATTTGTTCTTCTCACTGCACTGAAGCAGCTGCTCATGACCTCTTTCAACATCAAATTCCTAAACCTCTCCCCTGTTTCTGTAACTTGCTGCATCTTCAGTGAAGCATCAGAACGACTGCAGGGATCATGTGGAATGTTTATTTCTGGTCTGTGTCTCTAGGTCTTTACTCCTCCTACCTACTGAGGAGAGGCAGAGGGATTTTTAATGTGAAGCTGTGACATCGAGGCACCCATGGGAACTGGGCAGAATCCAGAGGCTGTAGAGGTAGAGCAATGAGGATGATGAAGGAAGAGGATTATCTCCCTGATGAGGAGAGGCTGAGGGAGCTGGGACTCTTGAGCTTAGAGGAGACTGAGGGGACACCTCATGAATGTTGATCAATATGTGAAGGGTGGGCATCAGGAGGATGGAGCCAGGTTCTGCTCAGGGGCACCCAGTGACAGGACAAGGGGCAGCTTGTGTGAGCTGGAGCAGAGGAGGTTCCACATAAATATGAGATGGAACTTCTTCCCAGTGAGGGTGCCAGAGCCCTGGAAGGGGCTGCCCAGGGGGGTTGAGGAGTCTTCTCCTCTGGAGATGTTCAAACCCACCCAACCGTGTTCCTGTGTGACATGTTCTAGGTGATCCTGCTGTGTCAGGGGTGTTGGACCAGATGATCTTTTGAGGTCTCTTCCAATCCCTCATTGTGACTCTGTGAGATGAGTTTAACTGTAGGAGATCAGGTGTTAGGCAGCTCTGCTCCAAAAACCGAGTCAGTTTTACAAGTCTCTAGAGACACCCCGACAATGAGGCGGCCAGTTGACAAGTCAGACCAAGTAAGAGGCAAGAAAACAATTAAGCTTTTCTAATCAGCCTTGGGGCCAATTTGAATAGCTGTCATCTAGTCAAGTGAGCCCAGAACAGGTTAAGACCATTAAGCTCTAACGAGGTAACTGGCAGACCAGGCACCATGTAATTTGCAGCCAATTTGGAGCTACTTGGATGAGCCCAGTGCTCCCCCACACTGCTCCCTGTCCCCCTAGGAATCACTGACCCCATCACACCCTACACTGGCCCTTTCCTCCCATCCCTGGCTCCACAGAAGCAATAGGAAACAGACTCCTAGTAGAAAGCACTGAGCAGAGGGACACTTGCAGATCTACAGGCAGTTTCCTAGAAGTAGTGTTTCTTTACTACAAGTAGTGTCCCACATGTAAATAGTTTGAACAGAAAGAGGGATTCTATGATGTTCTTCCAGAATGTTCTCCTGGCAAAAGCTCTTCTTCCCTGTGCTATGGGAGCTGCTGACTTCTCCATCTCCCAGAAGGGACGTGGCTCGGGCTGCAAAGCCTTGCGCCAGCAAGAAAAGGAAGCGGCCAAGCACCGCCGCGTCAATGCTCCTCATCTGTGAGGATGTAAATAACAGCACTGGATGGCTTTTAAGGATTACAGGAAATATTGATGTTTTCCTGCAGCTTCCATAAAAAAGCCACTGCTGTGCTGACCGTACAAAGCCCATAAAGAAGCGATGGGGGCAACAGGAGCCTTCAATAAAACAGGCTCTGAAAGGCTTCGTCTCCAACTTTTCCCATCATACAGCCAAGGAGTAAGGGAGACAGTGAGGGGCTGGAGTGAGGGCAGAGAAGCTGGGGAAGGGCCTGGAGAATCAATCTGATGGAGAGATGGAGAGAGTTGGGGCTAGTTTGAGGAAGAGGAAGCTGAGGGGAGACCTCATCGCTCTCTACAACTACCTGGAAGGACCCTGCAGAGATGTTGGTGCTGGGTTCTGCTCACAGGTCATTAGGGACAGAAGCAGAGGGAAGGGCTTCCAGTTCCAACAGGAGATGGTTACACTGGCCATCAGGAAGAGATTCTTCCTGGAGAGAGTGGTCAGGCCCTGGGATGGGCTGCCCAGGGTGGTGGTTGAGTCCCCATCCCTGGATGAGTTTAACAGTCACTTAGATGTAGTGTTTGGGGATCTGGTTTAGGGGTGACCTTGTAGAGTAGGGTTGATCATAGAATCATTAGGGATGGGAAGGGACCTCCAAAGATCATCTAGTCCAATCCCCCTGCCAGAGCAGGATCACCTAGACCAAGTCACACAGGAATGCATCCAGGTGGGCTTTAAAGTCTTCAGTTGATGGTTGGACTGGACAATCCCAAGGGCCTTTTACAACCTGAATGATTCTGTGACAGCAGAGTCAAATAAAAATGCAGTATCCTAGAAAAATGTCACCTGTGACAACAGGCTCCCCACTAAATTCCCTGCCCTCCAACAGCAGCCCTAGAAACAGTCACCTCCTGATCACTGGAATTTGTACCTCAAGGGTTGAGGAAGAGGTTATTTGCAAGTGTAATTTGCCCTGTTTTGACCCCATTCCTAGGGTCAAAAAACATCATCCATTTGCTTTGGGGGATTTTGATCTTCATCCTAGTGCCAGGGGGAATCCACCAACCACTGCATATTAGGAAAAACCAGCCTTGACCCTGGTGAAGCTGAACTGGTCAAGTGAATGAAATAGTTGAGGCTTAAGAAATTTATTAACAGCACTTAGATGCCACGATGCTGCCCGATTAGAACACACAGAACAAACCAGTCACTCTGCAGGACATAGGCACTGACCCTTTCAATCAAATCTTCTTCAGAGTTTCCAGGAAGCCTGAAAACTTAGCTGGAAAGAGCTCTGTTCTTGGCTGTAAACACATGAGAACTTGCCTGGTGACAACAGCTCACAACTGTGGTCCTCAGCAAAAATACTCCAGTTAATCACAGCTTGTTGCTGCAGACTTGGCTTTCAGAAAGGGAAAGGAAGAGAACAATCCTAACGCAGCCTCTTTGCTAGAGCTGTTCTGTGACACTTGCAAAAGCAGAACAGAAAAGGAGCTTGACACAACCTCCGCTCCACACACAACATCAGCTCCACTACATCACCCACCAGCCGTATTGCAACCAGGTCTTAAACATCTGCCTCAAGTCTGCACCACCCAGCAAGTCAGTGTCTGGCACAGACACAACCCCTCAGTCTCCAGCAATCACAGAACATAAAGCAATCATAAAAGTCTTCTCCTACCATGTGCTCCAAGGGTTCCTCAAGTCAGATACCTCCCGCTTCTTCTAGCAAGAAGAAAGGAGCAATTGGACTTGCCTTAAATAGTTCCCACTGGCCTCACCCCACAGGTTCAGTGAGTTCTGATGAAATGGAGGGGAATCAACACCATCTGCGTAGCCCTGGACTTCCACCAGTGAGGGTGAAGGGCCTGGTGTGGTGGTTGAGATACAGGTAATTGAAGATCAACACCTGGATCGTCCCTCAGAGTGCCTGAGGAACGTGGGTGCGTGTCCCCACGTAACACCAGCATGGTGCTGTGCTGAACCTGTCTGAACATGGACATAGACAGCAACTGGCAGAGCTGGGGCTGGCCAGTTTGAGGAAGAGGAGGCTGAGGGGAGACCTCGTCACTCTCTACAGCTCTCTGAAAGGACACTGGAGAGATGTCCATGCTGGTCTCTTCCCACAGGTCATTAGTGACAGAAGCAGAGGGAAGGGCTTCAAGCTTCAACAGGGGAAGGTTAGACTGGCCATCAGGAAGAAATTCTTCCTGGAGAGAGTGGTCAGGCCCTGGGATGGGCTGCCCAGGGTGGTGGTTGAGTCCCCAACCCTGTGTTGAATAGTCACTTAGATGTAGTAGTGGTCCCTTGCAATCCCTAATGATTCTACGATACTAATTGCATTGAAGCTCTAACTGAACCACAGAATCATAGAATCATTAGGGATTGGAAGGGACCTCGAAAGATCACCCAGTCCAATCCCCCTACCACAGCAGGATCACCCAGACCAAGTTACACAGGAACACATCCAGGTGGGTCTTACATGTCTCCAGAGAAGCAGACTCCACAACCCCCTGGGCAGCCAGTTCCAGGGCTTGGTCACCCTCACTGGGAGGAAGTTCCTTCTCTGGTTGATGTGGAACCTCCTCTGCTCCAGCTCACACCCTCTGCCCCTTGTCCTGTCACTGGGTGCCCCTGAGCAGAGCCTGGCTCCATCCTCCTGACACCCACCCTTCACATACTGACCAACATTCATGGGGTCACCCCTCAGGCTCCTTTTCTTACAAAAAGCTTTTCAAACAGTTGAAAAGTAGACGATGCAAAGAAGCAGAAGCACATCTGGGAAGCATGTGCTTGGGAACACCCGCTGCTCAGTCTTTCATATCCCAGTCCAGTCTCCTTCCCCAAACACTCCCTTCCCCCACCGCTCGCCAGGGGATGGAGAGAAACCGCTGCTCTAAACATGACCCAGATACCCCCTGCACGCCTGGTGGTGATGGGACCCATCGTAGGGGTCTGGCAGTCTGGCTCTCCACAAGTCCTGCTCGTGATCGCTTCCTTTGCGCTTCTTCCCTTTAAATAGATCTCTTTGGAATATTTATGGCTGCTGCTCTCCTTCCGCAGAGCCCCTGCCCTTGTGGAAGAAGCAGCCGGCGTAGCTTAGGACATACCTCTGCATAAATTATTTATTGAAAGCATAAACTATTGAAGAACATTGTCTTGAACTTTCTTCTCTGGCAATATAAAAAGAAAACACCATCTAATTAAAATGGGAGGTTTACAGGAGGCGGAAAGGATTTGGTTGCTCCGATGTATCGCAGGCTTCTGCGGGATATGTTTGGTTTTTAAGAGAAGAGAAGAAGTGTGTCTTCTAGAACAAGAGAACCCAACAAAACATAGGGGGCCCCTCAGTTCCAGGAGGACACAGAGCTGCTGGAGAGAGCCCAGCACAGAGCCACAGAGATGATGAAGGCTGTGGAGCATCTCCCTGCTGAGGAAAGGCTGGGGGAGCTGGGGCTCTGGAGCTGGGAAGAAAGGGGACTGAGGGGTGACCCCATGGATGTTGATCAATGTGTGAAGGGTGGGTGTCAGGAGGATGGAGCCAGGCTCTGCTCAGGGGCACCCAGTGACAGGACAAGGGGCAGCGGGTGTGAGCTGGAGCAGAGGAGGTTCCACATCAATGTGAGATGGAACTTCTTCCCAGTCAGGGTGATGGAGCCCTGGAAGGGGCTGCCCAGGGGGGCTGTGGAGTCTCCTCTGGAGACATTTAAAACCCTTCTGGCCATGTTCCTGTGCGACAAGATCTAGGGGATCCTGCAGTGGCAGGGGGATTGGACTGGATGATCTTTCGAGGTCCCTTCCAATCCCTAATGGTCTGTGGTTCTCTGATGACAGCTTGGGTGATTCTATGATTCCATGATGCTTTCCTGAAGTAAATATCCAGCCTGTGAAACAGAAATAACAAGACTAATGGAAGAGGAGTAGAGATAAAGCAGATGAACAGAAGAGATGAAAGCAGAAGAAGCAGGAGTGTGCTGTGAAAACTCCCCTGGGCTGACTAGGAAAACTTGTCAGGGAGTGCACAGGGAGAAATGAAATAAAACATTAAAGATCAAACAAAACACCCTGAAAATTGGGTGATCACTGCGAGTCCTTCTGTGTACTAACGAGGTAGCTACATGTGTAAGGTAAAGGAAGTGATGAGTCAGGCACAGCGATCAAAACCCAGAAGGAAATTGCCTTTTCTCGGGAAGATCTCGGTACCTGGTGCTCCTGCACACTCCAACTGGCTCAGTGCAAGTCTTGCTTCATGACTGCCTTCACTAGTATTTCTATGAACTCGAGTAGTGCTTGGGTTTGGTGGGTGCCACCAGTGCAGTAGCTCTTTGTGCTACTGGTGGGACACGGCTGGGACAGGACGAGCTGAGGACATCTCTTGGTGTAGGGGGGGTTAGACTAGGTGGCCTTTGGAGGTCTCTCCCAAAGAATCACAGAATGATTGAGGCTGGAAGAGCCCTCTGAGCTCAGCCAGTCCAGTCTAGGATCCAACATCTTCACATTGGCCACACCAGGGCACTGAGGGCCACAGCCAGGCTGTCCTTCAGCACCTCCAGGGATGGGGACTCCACCACTGCCCTGGGCAGTGCAGTCCTGGGCTCTGAACACCCTCGCCCTAGTCCTGCTGGCCACACGATTGCTGATCCAAGCTAGGATGCCCCTGGCCTTTTGTGCCACTTGGACACCCTGCTGGCTCCTGTTCAGCCGCTTGTCAGCCAGCACCCTCAGCCCAAGACATTGAACTATCCAATGATTCTGTGTCTCTGGGGAGGGGATGGTCCATGAGCTTCACCAGAGATCTATCACAGGACTGGACTGGATGACCTTTCGAGGTCCCTTCCCATCCCTGATGTTCTGTGATTCTGTGGTTCCAGTGTTTACAGGTGCTGGGTAGAGCAGGCATCTCCTCTCCCTGGTCCAGCGTGAGCACATCTGGATTTGCTCTGTGTTGCTGGAGGAGCAGATGTGCGGGATGAGCATCATCTCAGCAGCTCCAAAGCGGCAGAAATGAATCCAAATCGATGTAAAAGCTCAGCTTCTAAATAAATTTTATTACAGCACATTTGATTACAGTTTATAGTAATAAGAATGATTTCTTTATACAAAAAATACCCATTGGGGACTTTGCAGCCCTGGTGGCATCGGCCTCACACATTTCCCAAGAAGATCTTCCAGTTCAGCTCCCACATCAGCTGCAGGGAGGAAAAATCCTCCATCCTCAGCCCCGATCGCTGTGAAAGGATGTAGAAGTAAATGGGAAGCAGAGGTAAGTGCAGCAGCTCTGGGGTAGATAGTTCCTACTACCAAATGCCACTTGTAAACCCTTTTGACTTTTCACAGGGCAAAACAAAGCCCAACCACTTCACATGCAAAAGTGCTTGAGATTATCTCCATCCCTGATTGCTCAGGTCCTGCTGGGCTCTGCAGATAGAACTTGAACTCGGCGGGGCTCGGGGCTCGCAGAAGCACATTCCTGTTCTGCTGATAAAGGGGGAAAAAAACCCTGAGTAAATGTCAGTTCAGAATTAGAATCCACATCTTTTCTAGCACCACATTCAAAATTGCTTTTCTTTTTCTTGCGAGATTAATATCGGAGATAGACCAGGCTGTTCTGCAATTACTGGAGTTTGGTTGAGTCTGCAAACTTCAGGACGAGCTCCTTCTGCCTTCTTGACCAGGCAGCCTTTCACTCCATCATGGTTCGACCTTTTTTCCCCCTGTACTTCTGTTTTACTTTCTGTACAACCCTGGTTTTGTTACAGCCCCAGTCATCCTTCCACACACAACGGGCTTTCAGGGCCCTTTTCAGGTTTGGATCCAGCCCTTCGAAACAGCAGAAGAATGACTGCAGCAAATTGATGAGATGAGAACTTTGAATTCTCCATAGCGGTCTGTCGCTTTAAGATAATCACAGAACCACTGAACTTAGGGGCTGGAAGGGACCTTGAAAGATCAGCCAGTCCAATCCCCCTGCCACAGCAGGATCCCCTACATCCAGTCACACAGGAACATGGCCAGGAGGGTTTTAAACGTCTCCAGTGAAGGAGATTCCACAACTCCCCTGGGCAGCCCCTTCCAAGGTTCTGTCACCCTCACTGGGAAGAAGTTCCTTCTCACATTGATGGGGAACCTCCTCTGTTCCAGCTCCCACCCTCTGCCCCTTGTCCTATTATTAGATGATGCTGAGCAGAGCCTGGCTCCATCCTCCTGACACCCACCCTTCACATATTGATCAACATTCATGAGGTCACCCTTCAGTCTCCTTTTTTCCCAGCTCTATTTATGTTATAACCAATACAAAATACAGGAGGAAATACATTGAACAGTCTTACTTCTTAATTATCCACCCACGTCCATATATATATGATCAGGAACCACAGAATGATCCTGGCTGAAAGGACCTCCAGGGTCAGCCAGTCCAGCCCTCTTTCCAACAGCTTTCTAACCCCTAGATCAAGTGCTCTGGTTATTCAGCTTTTAAACCCCTCCAGGGATGGGGGCTCCACCACCTCCCTGGGCAGCCTGTCCCAGTGCCCAACCGCTCTCTCAGCAAAGACCTTCTTCCCAAGATCCACTCTAAACCTCCACTGATGCAACCTGAGGCCGTTAATATATCAAGTGGGAGATGCTGACCCATAGAAATGTGGTCAGAAGCACACCACAGAGTCACAGGACATTAGGGATTGGAAGGGACCTCAAAAGATCATCCAGTCCAGTCCCCCTGCCAGAGCAGGGTCACCTAGACCTAGATAAAGTGGGAGATGATCGCGTCTTCTTCTCTTGCGGGTGACAAACCCGCAGAAGGGCTCAAATAAGTGACTACAAACAGCCGAGGGTGACGTGGGAAGGAAAAGAGACCCAGGTTTTATGCATCAGGATGTTCAACAGATTCATTTAAAATTCATGCCTGGTTAATAATAAATACACTTCACAACGAATATCGGAGGGCAGCGGCAAAACTGAGCCTGAAGTCAAAGTCGTAGCGTGTGAACTTGAGTTGTCACACAAACACTGCTCAGAGCATGAAGGGAGGACTTGGGAGGAGCTGGAGCTGTTGGCTGCTGTGGGATGCTGCAGGCAGAGCAGTGAATGCATTGCAGCAGGAGATACCTTTCCTTGAAGATCTGCTCAGCCCCCGTCTGCCCTTGAAGCCAGTGGAGGAACCGCTATGCCCTTGGCTTGCTCAGATTTCACGGGATAAGAATGAAAATGGTTTGATTCTGCTCTGCTTTTGATCTTCAGTGGGTGTATTCCTGGTGACACCAGGAGGCCTTGCTCAGATTTATATCAAGATGGAACCAAACTCCACCCTGGTCTAATCAAGGCATCCAGTTAGACGTTTTGATGTCCTGACTTTTCAACAGTTGAAGTGGAAGCGGTGTAAAAATCACAGCACCACAGAATCACAGAACATTAGGGGTTGGAAGGGACCTTGAAAGACCATCCAGTCCAATCCCACCACCACAGCAGGATCCCCTGGATCCAGTTGCACAGGAACATGTCCAGGTGGGTTTTAAATACCTCCAGAGAAGAAGAATCCACAACCCCCCTGGGCAGCCCCTTCCAGGGCTCTGTCACCCTCCCTGGGAACAAGGTCCTTCTCACATTGATGTGGAACCTCCTCTGCTCCAGCTCACACCTGCTGCCCCTTGTCCTGTCACTGGGTGGCCCCTGGCTCCATCCTCCTGACACCTGCCTTTTCCATATTGATCAGCATTCATGGGGTCACCCCTCAGGCTCCTTTTTCCCAGCTCCCTCAGCCTTTCCTCAGCAGGGAGATGCTCCCCTCCCTCCATCATCCCTGTGGCTCTGTGCTGGGCTCTCTCCAGCAGCTCTGTGTCCTTCTGGAGCTGAGGGGTCACAGTATCACAGTAATGATAAGGTTGGAAAAGACCTTAAAGATCATCCAGTCCAACCTAAATCCAAATAAACCCAGTAAACCTAACATCTTGGACACAAGATCCCAGATGTGGTCTCCCCAGGGCAGAGTAGGGAGGGAGAAGATCCTGTCTCGACCTGCTAACCCCCCTGCTTCTGATCCACCCCAGGATGTCACTGGCCTTCTTGGCCACAAGGGCCCATTGGTGGCTCCTGGTCATCCTGCTCTTAATATCATCCATGGCCTCAGAGCCCTAAACATCTCTCCAGAGGCTCTAACCCCCACGTCAGGGCGCAGCACTGTGGTGTGGTAACGTCAGCACGAATCAGACCTCGCGGTCCCGTTGCCCTGTTGTATCAGACAGCTCTTCTCCTAATAGCTGATGTTTAACCAAACATCATGATTACTTTCTCAAGACCTTGAGAGATCGGGGTGTTAAACACGTGGATATAATCATTAAAACAGCTTATCCAGACCTGAGGCTAGATCCTGGGTTATAATTATCACCTGCATTGACCCTGACTGAGAACAAGGCTTTGAACGTACTGTAAAATATAATCCTTGTGTTTAGAAGGACCTAGAGAAACAGGAAAGAACGGGGAGGAAGCAAATATTCCCCTCAACCTTGAGCTTGGAAGCAAAAGACAGAGTTTAAGATATTGAAGAGAGGATTTTACTTAAAGGGGGAATAATCCCACCTCGTTCATTTCACCAGTTTTAGAGCTTTGCCATAACGCAGCTGACTGGAGACGTAGCTGCATCCGGGAGTGATGGTGGCCACGGGGGATCCCAGGACAACCAGTTCTCCCAGCAGCGTTTCAGAACCATCTCTGAGCTTGGTCAACGGGATCACGGAGCATTAGGGATTGGAAGGGACTTCAAAAGATCAGCCAGACCAACCCCCTGCCAGAGCAGGATCACCTGGACCAAGTCACACAGGAACATGTCCAGGTGGGTTTTAACTGCCTCTAGAGAAGGTGACTCCACAACCCCTTGGACAGCCCGTTCCAGGGCTCTGTCACCCTCACTGGGAAGAAGGTCCTTCTCATATTTATAGGAACCTCCTATATTCCAGCTCACACCCACTGTCTTCAGAGAAGAAGACTCCATCATTGCCCTGGGCAGCCCTTTCCAGTGCTCTGTCACACTCACAAGGATGCAACAAGGGCAACAAGGGTGATGAAGGAAGTGGAGCACCTCCCTTATGAGGAGAGGCTGAGGGAGCTGGGGCTCTTCAGCTTGGAGAAGAGGAGAATGAGGGGTGACCTCATTAATGTCTGTAAATATGTGAAGGGTGGGTGTCAGGAGGATGGAGCCAGGCTCTGCTCAGGGGCACCCAGTGATACGACGAGGAGCACTGGGTGTGAGCTGGAGCAGAGGAGGTTCAACATAAATATGAGAAAGAACTTCTTCCCAGTGAGGGTGACAGAGCCCTGGAAGGGGCTGCCCAGGGGGGCTGTGGAGTCTCCTTGTCTAGAGAGGTTTAAAACCCACCTGGCCATGCTCTTGTGTGCCTTGGTCTGGGTGATCCTGATGTGTGAGGGGGATTGACAAGATGATCTCTCGAGGTCCTTCCAATCCCTAATGATTTGTGATTCTGTGTGACCTGCCCTAGGTGATCCTGCTTTCCCGCAGAGCTTGGACTAGGTGATATCTAGAGGTCCCTTCCAGCCCCTGACATTGAATGGTTCTATGAGTCTATGTGGTGTTTGATCCCCTACTCTTTTTTCCACCAGCACTGCTCACACAGGGGTGTGTGACCATGCTGCACGTCCCCTCGTGCGACTCCTGACTATCGAGCAGCACCCTTTCGATGGGTCCTTGGTCTCCAGTGTGCAGGGAGGGACCTTGCCAAAACAAAAGGGAAAGGAAAAGGCACCTTGAAATGCTGTGAGAAGTAAATTGTGTGCAAGGAATCACTAAGAGCCTGAGCGAGAAAGCCCCTGACAAGCTGTTGCCCCGGCTTCATCTCTATTTCCACCCCGTGTGGTGTGAACCTGGGCAGGAGCCCCCACAGTCAGAGCTCTGTCTCCTTCACCTGCTGAACGTCGCTGAACCTGACACCCAATTTCGGTGCCAAACTGCCTTGGAGAATTAAGAAGACTGCCTCAGATACAAATCCACCAGAAGGAAAAGCTTTTATGTTCTGTATTTCTGCAATTGTTTTCAGTCTCCCTTGATCTGCTCCTGGGCAGAGAGCAGACAGGGATTTCTCCTCTCTCTAGAAGCACAGGAGAGGCTTTCTGAAGTGAACTGCTCCCTCTTACCTTCTGTTCTTTAGAGGGATCCCTCTGCGGGTTGGAGACGCGAGAAGAGGCGGATGTGATGCCAGCAGTCCCGGCGAGGTCAGACCCATCCTTTTCTTCAGCTCACTTGCACAGCAGGGAGGAGGTGCCGCTGCTCCTCGAGGTCTCCAGCAGCACTCGCTGGGCATTTCCTTGTATTAGCATCCAGTATTTTCTTCACTGAAACCATCAATTGGCAGGGGAGTTGGAACTGGATGATCCTGTGGCCCCTTGTAACCCTGACTGATTCCATGACTTGGTCTGGGTGGCCCTGCTGTGGCAGGGGGATTGGACTAGATGATCTTTTGAGGTCCCTTCCAATCCCTAATGGTTCTATGATTATATCTAGGAACACTTGTTTTCTCTCCTTTCATGGCTCTCAAGGGTGAGCGAGCCTGCTGGGAAGAACTGGAGAGGGAGCAGAAGAGTTTAGGTGTGATGCTCCCCACAAGCCCCATGGACCACCTAGAGCACCCTCCCTGCCCATGGCATTCCCCTTGACTCCTTGCAGCACCAAGTTGGCCAATTAGAGCTGAAAGAACCAGGCTCTGCTCAGGGTCCTCTAATCACAGGACAAGGGGCAACAGGTGTGAACTGGAGCAGAGGAGGTTCCACATCAAGGTGAGAAGGACCTTCTTCCCAGAGAGGGTGACAGAGCCCTGGAAGGGGCTGCCCAGGGGGGTTGTGGAGTCTCTGGAGACGTTCCAAACCTGCATGGACATGATCCTGAGCAGCTGGATATGGGGGATCCTGCTGTGGGAGGGGGAGTGGACTGGATGGTCTTTCGAGGTCCCCTCCAGTCCCTGGTGTTCTGTGGTTCTGTGATCAATCTCTGACTTTCAGACCTAAGTGGGAGAGCTGGATCCCCCTCCAAGCAATCCCACCAACTCTTGGGCACTTCCTACCTCAAGCACTGTAGCAGAACTTCGCTGTTGTCCGGACACGAGGCAAATTCTACTGCCAGAATTAGCACCAAGTCACTCAATGCATCTTTAGAATTAACTCATTATCATAACACTGGAAAATTGAGCATTGATCCACTCGCCCAGCAATCCAAAGGGTCCGACTTTATGGTCTTCCTCAGACAATTTACTGGAAGTTGTCACCATCAATTGATAGAACAAAGCACCGCAGAAAGCCTGAGCGTTCAGAACCCAGGGGGTAGAATGAGTTACAGCAACAGCACACACATGCCGAACACGAGGAAAGCCTTCTCCCCTCAGACGCAGGGTTCTACCTCTTCCTTCGTATTATGCTTGGGTGTATCAGGGTTCTGAATGGTCCTGACTGTAAAGGTGCCTCCATCAAAGGTGGTGTGTCCCCGTTGGACTTGATCTGGGTGATCCTGCTGTGTCAGGGGAGTGGGACTGGATGAGGAAAGGCTGAGGGAGCTGGGGCTCTTTATCCTGGAGGAGACTGAGGGGTGACCTCATGAATGTCTATAAATACGAGGAGGGTGGCTGCCACGAGGATGGAGCCAGGCTCTGCTCAATGTCATCTGGTGATAGGACAAGGGGCAGTGGGTGTCAGCAGGAACGTAGGAAGTTCCACATAAATATGGGAGGGACCTTCTTCCCAGAGAGGGTGACAGAGCACTGGAAGGGGCTGCCCAGGGGAGTTGTGGAGTCTCCTCTGGAGATATTTCAAACCCATCTGGACATGTTCCTGTGTGACTTGGTCTAGGTGATGCTGCTGTGTCAGGGGGAATGGACTAGATGATCTTTGGAGGCCCCTTCCCATCCTAATGTTCAGGATTCTGTGGTTCTGTGATGCAAGTGCCCAGTCTGGATCATGACCTGAGTGCTACTTCCTCCACCTTTCTGAGCATCTTCTAGTGAGTGCTGTTTTCTCCATCACAGAATCACAGACCATCAGGGATTGGAAGGGACCTCCACAGATCATCTAGTCCAATCCCCCTGCCAGAGCAGCATCACCTAGACCAAGATACGAGGAGGCTGCGCTCTCTTCCCTTGCAGTTTGCTAAACATCCCCATCCATAACACAACATCCATAAATCAGCACATTTCAGATAACAAATTGACAGAAATCAGCCCCCAGAGGAGTCTTCTCGTTGACTCAACAGCTCGTTACAATGAAGGACTCTAATTCAAAGCTAAAATCCACTTGAGCTTTGAACCAAGACCTGAAGGTCGGCAAATGTGAGCTTAATCAGACCAACATGGAAACGGATTTCCTCCTAAAAGCTTCTGTATTGAATAACACGGAGCTCAGCTCTGCTTGGGTGGGAAGGCATCACGCACCACAAGCCGTGGACTTAAATGACCCAAACCCAAGCAAGGTGCTCCCCAGCATTCAAACACTGGACGGGTCGGAGCGTTTGTGTGGTTCCAGAGTGCTCCCCATGTTCCCAGCAGAGGTGAAGCCCCCCGAACGCTCCGCTGGGTGTGCCAGAGACAGCTGGTTGAGCTCGAAGTCTGCTGGTAGAGACACCTGTAGTGCAGATGGTAGGAAAACTCTGAAATATGTTCACTTTTAAATTAATTGGGTTTTGCCTCCCGAAGTGGGGGTTAAGAGGAAAAATAAAGTCACATCCTTCTGTAATTACATCGAGCAAATTCCTCTCATCCTGGTGCTGGCTGCCTGGGAGAAGAGCCTGACCCCCCACTTGACTACAACCTCAATTCACGGAGTTGTGGAGAGGTAGAAGGTCCCCCTTGAGTCTCTTCTTCTCCAAGCTCAACACCCCCAGCTCCCTCAGCTTCTCCTCATCACCCTTTCCCTGCAGCCCCTTCCCCAGCCTCGTTGCTCCTCTGGACCTGCTCCAGCCCCTCCATCTCTTTCTTGAAGTGAGGCTCTTAGAATGAAGACCAGTTTGTTTATCCAACGTCTTAAACATCTAAATATTTGGAGACAGAGAACACATCCAAGTGCCTTGAAAATCATTGTTAACTGCACATTTTGAGATGCCCAGCTTGAGTTCCCAGCTCTTTTACCTAGTTACACACTGGCCAGACAGACAGCACGTTGCTTCGAAATCCTCTTCTCCAGACAGATGTTTGCAGAGTCCAAGCTTAGCCCTTGATCTTTGCTTTGCTAAGAGAAACACAACAGCTCAATTAGCTCTTTGTCTCTGCACTGGAGGGCATGTTTCCAGGCCTTTCATTGTTCAGCAGCACACATCTGATCCCATTCCAATTTATCAGCAGTCTTCTTGGGCAGTAGCCAACTCAAAGGGATGTAGTGCTGAAATAGTAGAAAAATCTGCCAGGAACTAAAACGCCTCCTTTTTGCTTTATCTGGAGGACTCAGTGTCTCTTTTGACTGTGGTTCATTCAGGACACCGGGGGATTGGACCGATGGTCTTTCAAGATCCCTTCCAACCCATAATGTTCTGTGATTCTGTGTTCAAGCATCATCCGATGTGATCACGGTGTATTTTGTGGTGACATCTTCCCAGACAAACTCTCCAGGTGACTAACACTGAATTTAAGTAAACCTCAACATTCATTTACGTCCTGCTTCGTGGGTTGCACCTCGAAAGATCATCCAGTCCAACCATAGAATCAGAGAATCATTAGGGATTGGAAGGGACCTCCAAAGATCATCTAGTGCAATCCCCCTGCCAGAGCAGGCTCACCTCACTGGAGAAGCCATGGAATCAGAATCACTCAGTAACTGGACAACAGAGCGTAGAACTGCACCCAGTAGAGATCCCTGGGGGCACCACTGCTCACTGGACACCGACTGGACGCAGCACCACTCACAGCCAGTATCGAGGCAGTTTTTAACCCATCGAATAAGGCTCTGACACTCCTCCACATGAAGACAAACCGGGCACGTTAGCCAAGTGCTGCAGTTTCTGCTCCTCACTGTTTGTGATATTAATGGCTGTGCTGTGAGAACCCCCCTATGGACCTGTCAAGAGTGATTTGCTACCAGGTGTTAACAGAATTTGCCAGCTGTCATATTTTAATCATTTTTATTTGCCTAAAATCTGACACTTCACTTCGGTGCTAAATCAAGACATATAGCAGAGCTTATTTAATGCTACAGTGCTTAAGGCAGGGGTGGGGGGAATGTCTGTGCATCCCACAAGTGATAGTTGTGTTTGCAGATAGAGAGAACAGATTCTGAAGTCCACTCCTGTTCATAATTCACTCGGAATTGCTGCTGTTCTCTAAAAAGGCTTTTTTCATTTAAGTTGTTCAAGCAGATGCTGCAGGCTCTCACCTGAGTGTGCATTTACTCATGCGAGTAGCTCCAGCAAAACCCTTCAGCTGGCTTAACGGAGTAAAAGGTGCTTGTTCCTTCTCTGGAGACGTTTAAAAGCCACCCGGACACGTCCCTGTGTGACTTGGTCCTGCTGTGGCAGGGGGATTGGACTGGATGATCTTTGGAGGTCCCTTCCAGTCCCTAATGGTTCTGTGATTCTGTGTGCTTGTTGTGGGAGCAAGAACACAGAGCAGACACATGAACCGTGTCAACACAGAAACCTGTGCAGAGTTGACATCATTCTTAAATGCAGTGGATGTGAGGCTGCCCAGGAGGGTTGTGGAGACTCCTCCTCTGGAGATGTTTAAAACCTGCCTGGTCATGTTCCTGTGTGACTGGATCTAGGGGAATCTGCTGTGGCAGGGGGATTGGACTGGATGATCTTTCAAAGTCCCTTCCAATCCCTAGTGTTCTGAAATGGAGCATCTCCCTGATGAGGAAAGGCTGAGGGTGCTGGGTCTCTTGAGCTTAGAAAGAAGGAGACTCAGGTGTGACCCCATGAATGTTGATCAATATGGAAAAGGTGAGGGTCAGGAGGATGGAGCCAGGCTCTGCTCAGGGGCACCCAGTGATAGAACAAGGGGGAGCAGGTGTGAGCTGGGACACAGGAGGTTCCATATAAATATCAGAAAGAACCTTCCTAGTGAGGGTGACAGAGCCCTGGCTGGAGCTGCCCAGGGAGGTTGTGGAGTCTCCTTGTCTGGAGATGTTTAAAACCTTCCTGGCCATATTCCTGTGCGACTGGATCTAGAGGATCCTGCTGTGGCAGGGGGTTGGAGTGGATGATCGTTGAAGGTCCCTTCCAGTCCCTGATGATCTGTGATTCTGCTCACTTTAAGCTCCTATCTGAGGGCCTTTTGTGCATAAGAGCCAGTGCAGCTATAAGATGAAGCTGTAAGTAACTTATTAGCCAAGGAGAAACACTCATGAGCAAGGAGGAACCAAGACATGAGAGTAGAGAAGCCGGTTAGATGAGCTGGGGCTTTGTTCTTGCATCAGCGTGTAGAGTTACTCGCGCCTCCACTACACGAGCGGCTCACGAGCGAGTGCAGCAGACACGGTCTGATATTAGCAAAACGCCGGCTGTTTTACAGGAAAAATCCTGTTTTGAGCATTTGCTCACTTTGGGTAGAAATACTGTCTTCTGCAGGGTGGATTAAAAGGTGATTGATTACACGCAGCCGTAATAAACTATTTGTTAGCTTGCAAAAGCTTTTATGAGCTTCACCGGCAACTCACTGAACCTGATTTTATTACATAACATTTGCAACCTGAAAACCCCCCGAGAATCAATAATGTGGGAACACAGATGTGTTTTTGTAGGCGAGAGAAAAAGAGGCTGTTACTTTCCAGGCTGCAAATGGAGAAACATCACCAGCGCGGTAGAGGAATTTCTCTCCGGGATGATTTCATTTAGAATATAGTGAAAAAATACCTCGAGAACCAGGAGGGGAGCCTGAGTCATGAAATGTTGGATGGCACGCACAGGAAGAGAGAGAAAAGCCTCTCCTCCCTCTCTGCTCTGCCCTTGGGAGACCACAGCTGGAATCTGGTGTCTAGTTGTGGGCCTCTCGGTTCCAGAAGGACACAGAGCTGATGGAGAGAGCCCAGTGCAGAGCCACAAAGATCATGAAGGGAAGGAAGCATCTCCTTGACGAGGAAAGGCTGAGGGAGATGGGGATCTTGAGCTGGGAAACAAGGAATCTGAGGGGTGACCCAGTATGGGAAGGGTGAGTGTCAGGAGGATGGAGCCAGGCTCTGCTCAGGGGCACCCAATGACAGGACATGGGGCAGCAGGTGTGAGCTGAGAAGAAGAAGTTTTCTTATCAATACGAGAAGAAACTTCTTCCCAGTGAGGGTGACAGACCCCTGGAACGAGCTGCCCAGGGGGGTTGTGGAGTCTCCTTCGCTGGAGATATTTCAAACCCACCTGGACATGTTCCTGTGTGACTGGATCTAGGGGATCCTGCTGTGGCAGGGGGATTGAACTGGATGAGCTTTCGAGGTCCCTTCCAATCCCTGATGGTCTGTGATTCTGTGATTAATGGAGTTCCCCTTTAACAGAAAACAAAGTAAATGAAACCCTTGGTTTTCTCCTCAGCTGATGTTTTCATAGAATCATCGAATCATGAGGGTTTGGAAGGAATCATAGAATCATGGAATCTCTAGGGATTGGAAGGAACCATAGACTCATTAGGGATTGGAAGGAACCATAGAATCATTAGGGGTTGGAAGGAACCATAGACTCATTAGGGATTGGAAGGAACCATAGAATCATTAGGGGTTGGAAGGAACCATAGACTCATTAGGGATTCCTCATCCAAGGAATTTGTGGGATTTTCCCATGTGTATTTGGCCAGCACTGGGATATCTTACGAGAGCCCAGCGTGGATTTCCACCCCCCATGTACTCCTGCGTGGGTCTGCCTCTGCCTTCTCCCGCAGCTGTAGTTCCTTTGCTGCGTGGAAAGCGAAACTCTTATCACCAGGACAACTTCCAAGGTACCAACCTAAATTTAGCATAAATGGCCTCATTCTTGATTTCCAAACATAATCTTTGAATCTAGTGGCATTAAAGAGTCTTATTTTGAAGGAGGAGGCTTAGTGAGGGACCCAGAGTGCTCTTTATTTAATCTCCCTGCTCATAATTATTTACTTTCGCATCAGTCTTCACGTCACCGCAGCTTTCACGAGCCAATCACTGTGGCAAGTGATTAATAGCAGTCAGCAGACACCAGCAGAGCAGCAGCTCTGTGCGTCGTTGTGATTTCACTCTGATGACGACGACGTCTCAGATCCATTAACTTGCCCGTTTTTAATAGACTTGATCCGCGTTTTATTGCTATTGAATTGTTCTCATTTTTAATCAAAACATTCCCGGGGCTGAGCCGAGCCCCGCACACACGTCAGGGGGTGAGAGCCACACGAGCAGGCACCGGGCTTGTAGTGTTGTAGGGGAAACACAGTCAGATTAGGTCTGAGGTGACCTGCTTGATGTGGCCCACAGCGGCAATCGCGGTCGCATCTTCAGGTCTTCATCACTTGAATCTGTTATCAACCCTCATTCCGCTAGCGACTTAGAGGTACCAAGGTCGTGCAGGCTGCTCATCTGGACTGCTGACATAACGGTGATACCCACCTGGTTTCTCCAGAAGCTCTATGTTCTGCTAAGATGACCTCAGCTGGTTATGGAGGTCACCCTCTGTAGAAGGTATCAGGTTTAGATGTCAGGTTTAGAATGTTTGTGTTTATATCTGTTGTCTAACATCCTCAGTAGTTACTGGATGACTCCTGAATCATAGAATCACAGAACATCAGGGAGTGGAATGGACCTCGAATGGTTCCTTCCAATCCCTAATGATTCTGTGATCCAGTCCAACTCGCTGCTAAAGCAGGTTCTTCTGGGGCAGGTTGAACTGGATAGTGTTCAGATAGGTCTTGGAAGTCTCCAGAGAAGGAGATGCCACAGTCTCTCTAGGCAGCCTGTTCCAGTAGACAACCCCAAGTCACGAAAGCCTCACAGTGCAGCTGGCAGTCACTGCATCTCTTATTAGACCCCAGTCTTCAATGGAAATCATTATGTAAAAACACCTGGTTGAGAGGAGAATGTCCCATCAGCTGCAGAAAGAATAAACATGAGAGGAGAACAGTGAATGCTGGGCTCCAGGATGAAAATAGAGACCCATGGCATAAGGGAGCAGAAGTCCTTAGGAAGTCCATTTGCCTCATGTTCTTGCCGGGTCACATAGGAAGTTCCACATCAAGATGAGAAGGACATTCTTCCCTGTGAAGGTGCCAGAGCCCTGGCAGGGGCTGCCCAGGGGGGTTGCGGAGTCTCCTTCTCTGGAGACATTTAAAACCCTTCTGGCCATGTTCCTGTGTGACTGGATCTAGAGGATCCTGCTGTGGCAGGGGGATTGGACTGGATTAGCTTTTGAGATCCCTTCCAATCCCTCATGTCCTGTGATTCTGTAGCTTTGTTTGACTTAGACAGGAAATCCCCCTGAACAGTGACTTGAGAAAAGCGTCCGAGTTCAAAGCCAGGAACGATCAGCTAGAAGGTTTTCACCAGATTATATTAAGTAGAAAATACAGGAGGCTTTTGGGTGGAAATGAAAGGGAAGATTTCGTCTGACAAACGACCTGTTGTGACCATTTTTCTAGTTCTAATTTGCACCAGCATCAGAGATGCTCCTTTAACACTTTCTCAGCCTGAGACAATGGTTCCGTTAAAGACGCTGAAGTGATTTCAGGACCTGTTGTTTCTACTTGTGGAAAGATATTTCATCCTAAGGATCTTCCCGTGCGAGGATGATTGCCTTTTGAAGTTGCAAATTCTGACGTCGATCGACCGTGACTCTTGGGGTAGATTGGTGTCTTCTCCACGTCTACCACCAGTAGCATGAGGAACGATTAGCTGCAACTGAAGGGAAGATTTGGGTGAGACACGAGGAAAACTCTTCTCAGCGTAGGACGGGTTAACCTTGGGGGTTGCATGTGATGCCCAGGGGGTTGTGGAGTCTCCTTCTCTGGAGAGGTTTCAAACCCACCTGGCCGTGTTCCTGTGCAACTAGATCTAGGGGATCCTGCTGCGGCAGAGGGATTGGATTGGATGATCTTCTGAGGAATCTTCCAATCCCTGAAGCTCTGTGATTCTGTGATATGGAGCTTCTGAAAAATTGATAACTGGAGGCTGTTAGAACGGATTCTACATCAAAACCCAGCAGCAGCGATGAGGCGGGGAAGAGCAGCTAAATCTGGTGACCCCAGGAGATGAAGCCAAAGTCCCTTTCAGACCAATTTGCTGGGATGTCATGTTTCACATTGAAAAGATGGGGAAAGGGGG
>VXBP01005580.1:38139-232128 GCA_013400115.1 Rhinopomastus cyanomelas
GGGGGGGGGTTAACTGGAATTGCAGATTCACAGAACATTAGGGGTTGGAAGGGACCTGAAAAGATCAGCCAGTCCAATTCCCCTGCCAGAGCAGGATCCCCTAGATCCAGTCACACAGGAACACGGCCAGGTGGGTTTGAAATGTCTCCAGAGAAAGAGACTCCACAGCCCCAGCCAGAGCAGCATCCCGTAGATCCAGTCACACAGAAACATGGCCAGTTGGGTCTGAAACATCTGCAGAGAAGGAGAAGGAAGCTCTGAGAAAACAAGCGAGGAGAATGATTTGAAAGGTGTAGGGACGTTTATTGCAGCCACGAAACAGATGACGTGTCGTAAAAAGTGAGTGAACATATTAAAGATGCCGTTATATTTATTACAACAATTAAACTAGCAAAAGCTTAATAACTAATAAACCTGGTGAGAACTTGGCTTCCAAACGCATTTGGTGAAGCAGAAGTACTTCTGGCACCAGCACTGATCACGGGCTACCTGCTACTGCTAGTAGCTGTTTGTTGTCCTTAGTAAACAATGAGAAATACATCTTCTCGCAGGAGAGTAGCTTCAACGCGCAATCTTCCTGAGAGATTGTAGCCAAGACTAATTAAATGCCTCTAATTAAAATTGTGTAGATAGGCAGGAAATTAATGGCTTCATTTGTACTATTTGTGTATTTCATTGTCGAGTCGACTGGATGTAATTGCAGAGCAAAGAAGAAATCATCAGAATTATTCTTTCACTCTGTTGATTCCCCGCTCCGTCAATTTGTCGTGAGGGCTTTGTTTTCCCTCTGTCCTCAGAGAGGAGCGATGCCGGCAAAAACACTCAGACCTCAGCAAAGTTCTTTTCTTGTTTGGAGCCATTGGATGGAGAAGACTTTTATTGAATGAAACAAGGGTTAACCTTCACTTTCGCGTTCGGAATGTATTCGGTGGGCTATTGAAAAGCCATAACGGCTCAGCCCACGTGGTTCCCGAAAGCAACCAGCACGATGAGTTAGAATAGAAGCAGAGGGAGTGCTCAGATGGTTTGGCTCTAACACGTGGCTTCCAAAGGAACGTAGAGTTACTCCTACCAGCTATTATCTGCAGCTCCCATCACACAAAGTGAAAACAATTAAATCTTTATTCATTCCTCCCATTTGTTTTTAGGTCTTTTGCATCGAGGAGGGAAACCCACCTGGATGTGTTCCTGTGCGACTTGGTCTCGGTGATCCTGCTCTGGAAGGGGGATTGGACTAGATGGTCTTTGGAGGTCACTTCCATTCCTAATGGCTCTATGATTCTGTAATCTTAGCAAGTTTCCTCACAGGAGAAACTCAGCACTGCTCAGGGAATGTCAGGAGGATGGAGCCAGGCTCTTCTCAGTGACATCTAGTGAAAGCACAAGGGACACTGCGTGTGAGCTGGAATGTAGGAGGTTCCACATCAATATGAGAAGGACTTTCTTCCTAATGAGGGTGGCAGAGCACTGGAAGGGTCTTCCCAGGGAGGTTGTAGAGTCTCCTTCTCTGGAGGCATTGAAAACCCAGCTGGCCATGTTCCTGTGCTACTTGATCACAGAATCACAGAACATTAGGGATTGGAAGGGACTTCAAAAGATCATCTAGTCCAATCCCCCTGCCACAGCAGGATCTTCTAGACCAAGTTCTCCTTCTGTGGAGACGTTTAAAACCTGCCTGGATGTGGTCCTGTGCGCCTTGGTCTAGGTGATCCTGCCGTGTCAGGGGGATTGGCCTGGATGATCTTTCGAGGTCCCTTCCAATCTCCATCGTTCTGTGATTCTGTGATGTTCTGTGAATCGTAAAGAAATCGATTTGAATGATTAATGAACCATCAAATGAATTTAAGGAGATGCAGAACTGCTTGAGAATTCCATCGCAACTCGACGAACAGGGGAAAGGAAAGATCCTGAAATTCATGAGCTTAAAATATGTTTATGTTTGGCTAGAACGCGCTCACAAAATCCGTTTCTTTGACACGTCAACATTTCCTGCAGAAAGCAGATGTTCTTTGTGGAACTTTCTGATTAATCAAAAACACAGTTTCCTTTTTTAAATTAGTTTCAGTCGAACACTTTTGACAACTGAACCGGAGCTAAATCCTTTCTGCTGAAAATAAAATCAGTCTTTATGTTTTTTTATCGGAATGTGTTTCCGCAAAGCCGTAGACACAGCAACTTTTATAGCCTGGCTAAGTGGAAATACGTGGGGAACGAGAGCACATTGGAAAGTTCTTCCGTGAGAGACGTTCGCTCGAGCTAGCCAGACTGATGGCTTATTTTCTGCCTAAATCACAGAGATTAATCTATAGCTTTAAAATGAGAACGGAAAGGGCTCTACTGAAATGTGAAGTCTTGAGCAGAACAGTTGTCTTCAAGGGTGGCAGACTCATCACACTCACCGGGTGCTTCTGCTTCCCCTCCACTTCTGTACGAACTGATAAATGACCGTTGGCTCAGTGGAAGCCCCCTCATTCCCTCAGTCCTGATGGTTTTCTTCACAAAGCTTCAATCTGGTCCTGGGGCTGGGATCATAGAATCATTAAAGTTGGAAGAGACCCACCAGACCATCCAGTCCAACCATCACCCCAGCCCCACCCTGCCCACTAAATCCTGCTCCTTGGGGCCACAGCTACTCATTTTTTGAACCCCTCTAGGGACAACAACTGCTCCCTGGGCAGCCTGTTCCAACCCCTGGCCACTCTGTCACTGAAGAGATCTTTCCTGATGTCCAACCTAACCCTCCCCTGGCACAAACTGAGGCCGTTTCCTCTTGTCCTATTGCTGGTGACATGGGAGAAGAGACGGACTCCCACCTCTCTACACCCTCTTCTCAGTTAGTTGTAAAGAGCAATAAGGTCTCCCCTCAACCTCCTTTTTTTCCAGACTAAACACCCCCAGGTCTCTCAGCTGTTCCTTGTCAGACCTGCCCTCCAGGCCCTGCACCAGCTTCATTGCCCCACTTTGGACAGCTACAGCATCCAGCATCATAGTGGTTTATACTTGACATCCCACACCCTCTCCCTGCTTTGTGCAGTGCACTGGGTTCAGTGTGTGGCCCACAAGAGTCCAACTGTGATGTAAAACACCTGGAGCTGAGAACCTGGTGTCTGACTTGCACCTGCTTTAGAGGTTTGACTTCCTGACTACTCTGGTTTGACCCCATGGACAGAGTGGTCCATCGTGGCTGGAGTGGGCTGTCATGAGCAGCCTTCCTGGTGGACATCGTCCCCCTGGCACTTCCCAGAGGGATCTTTCTGGTAGGAACGGCAATGCCTGGTGTGAGCTGGGTGATGAGCAGGAACACTCAGGGGCTCTGCCTCGGACACCCATTCCTGGCCCCAACCAAACACAGCCACACGGGAAGCCCTGCACCGCCTCCGCTTGCCTCCGGCTGCAGCGTTGGTGAACTGACTATTTAATCATTAGTGCCACGTTGCATTGGTGCCATCACTGTGCCCTGGTGCTCTAAGGGTGCAGGCAGAGCCAGCTCAGCAAACACTATGTTTTATTACAGCAGCTGATGCAGCTGAAAGGAAAGCAGACAAGACCTTTATTCCCCATGGGAGGCTCTGTTGGGATGTGAAATTGAGGTCTTCCTGGCAGGATATTATGGAATCCTAGAACCATGGGGTGGAAAGGGACCTTCAAAGGTAGTCAAACCACTCTACAACAAGAGTGTTGCGTTGGAAGGGACCTCCAAAGGGCATCTAGTCCAACCCTTCTACACTAAGCAGGGCCATCACTCCCCAGACCAGATTGCCCAAAGCCCCATTCAGCCTGACCTTGAATGGCTCCAGGGATGGGGCTTCCACCATGTCTCTGGGCAACCTGTTCCAGGGGTCCCCCATCTTCAGATTCAAGAACATTTTTCATGTCCAGCCTCAATCTGTCCTTTTCTAGCTTCAAACCATGACCCCTCATCCTATTACTCCCTGCTCTTGGGAACAATCTTCCCCACCCTTCTGAGAGCCCCTTTCAGGGACTGGAGAGTCATTCTCAGGTGCCCCCAGGGGCTTCTCCTCTTCAGGCTGAACAACCCCAACTCTCAACACGTTTCCATGAGTTAGAGATCCTGCATCTGCGTGGGCTGGCAAAGACACCTAAAAACCAAAACGAAAAGCCTAGCAGATGACTGCAGAGGAGTGGAGCAGCTCCTTCACAGAGCCAGGATTACCTTCCCTTAGCCCGCGATGCGATCCTCGCGTGCTTGTACCTCCCACGTGTGCCGAGCACGAAACCGCCAGGTGCTAAGGGAGCAAAACACTGGGTCTGAGCAACTTGTCAAGGTGCCAGCAGCCAAAAATAATCCTCTGTCAGCCTCCAGAGAAAGGCCACGGTGTTGTGTTACTAACCCTGTGTAGAAAGGTGAATCTGAGTTATCAAACCCAGTCGTGTTCTCCTATTAACTAAAATTACGACGCTCAAGAGCTTTCTGCTGGCAGAAGAGCGCAAGTCTACCCTGCACGCAGCCAAGAGCTGTTTTCTACCAGCTGTGAGGATTCACTGCTCCACAAGATCTTACTCCTTACTTGCGGGGAGTAGCTGTCACGAGCTGCGTGCAGGCGTTGTAAAGAGTCTTGAGGAGCAGCACAGAAACTTTGCTGTAGGACCTTCCTCATTCAGCTGGAGAACCTGCCACAACCAATTTGCTCTACACAGTTTCACACTCGTAATTGTTTGAAAGCCGTCCAAAAGTAAAATTGAATTTTCTTTCCTAATTCTATTCTTCTGGCTTGGTTTATTAATCCCCTCACTACTCACCGGTCGCCGATGAATATTTCATAGACGGGAGCTTCAGCTCGGGCAGCGTTTGCGGCTGTCGGCTCCTTTAAGCATTCATTAGTCATCGCTCGATGTTGAAAGTGGTTGATCTGACACCTGGGTCAAGTGGAAGCCTTAGAAAAGCCACAGACTACTCTTTTCTTGATGCCGACCACGAAGAATGTTCGCCGCTCTGAGCTGTGGTTGTAGGGGTCCAGCAGACTCCATTAGGTTAGCACAGCCAAGAACATTCTGACTTTGGAGTCGTAGAACGTGACGGGTGGGAAGGGAGTCGGGTTGTGCCAGGGGAGGGGCAGACTGGATCTTAGGAGAAACTTCTTCCCAGAAAGTGTGTGGAGGCCTTGGAACCCAAGGAATCCAAGGGAGCGGGTGAAGGCACCAATCCTGGAGCACAGCCAGGGTGTTTCAGGAGATGGGTTAGTGGTTTGGGGTTGTAGGGCAGATGGTTGGACCTGATGACCTGGAATCTTAATGATTCTATGATTCTATGACTCTAGAGATCATCTAGTCCAACTTCCCCTGCTAGAGCAGCATCCCCTAGGACAGGTCACACAGGGCTGCCTTCAGGTGAGTTTTGAAAATCTCCAGAGCAGGAGACTCCACAAGCTCTCTGTGCAGCCAGGGCTCCATCACCCTATCATCAGGAAATGTCTCCTAATGTTGAGGTGGAATTTCCTACGTTCTACCCCATCCCTATCATTCCTTGTCCTATCCTTGGGCACCACTGAAGAGACTGCTCCCTTCTTCGCACCAACCCAAGGGCACCTATTTTGGAGCAAAGAGCAGCCCCTTTTTCTACGGATAGATCTGCACGAGGGCATCCTACAAGGAAAAGAAAAAGCTCTGGTGCTCAGGAAGCAAGTTCTGATGACCCAGAACAGAAGGGCCAACACATTTGGCTGTGGGATCACCTTCCCTCGACCCGACTGGGAGCGTCTACGTCAGTCACTGGGACACAAAAGGTGCAGGATTAGTGCTCTTGCTGGTAGGACTCACGTGCAGGTGGGAGTGCTGCTTTCTGCATCTCCGGTTCTGAGCCTCTGTGGGGAGAGGGGCAGCAGGATAACTAGGGGATACTGCTGTGTGGAAAAGTAGGAAGCTGCCTGAGTATTAAATAAGAGGAAAATCGATGCAGTCCAAAGGTTGCCTCCAAGGAAACAAAACAACATTTACAAATACGCCCGTCGTGCTTCTTTTTGCCTGCAAACGCTGCTGGTTTTGCTGAACCACCTACTAGAGGATGGGGGTTTTAGTTGATGCAGGCTGCTGTCTCCAGAGCCCCTCATGGCTCATTGACATCCTGGCCAGAGGCCACGGACTTGCAGACTCACAGAACATCAGGGATTGGAAGGGACCTCCAAGGATCACCCAGTCCAATCCCCCTGCCACAGCAGGATCCCCTAGATCCAGTCACAGAATCACAGAACATCAGAGATTGGAAGGGACCTACAAGGATCACCCAGTCCAACCAGCTACCACAGCAGGATCCCCTAGACAAGTCGCACAGGAACACGGCCAGATGGGTTTTATCACCTTTTCATGTCCTGGCCAACTTTCTTGTATGAGCTCTCCAAAACCAGTTTGAATCAGGCTGAGCTGCCTTGGCTGGAACAAGAGGAAGGAAAGGGTTATTGGGCCCCAGCACTGGTGGATCAGAGGTTGAAGGTAGGGTTATGGGACAGGATAGGGGCCAGGAGTGAGGGGCCACAGAGGAAAACCCACTGCCCCACGTGCAGAACATCTTCACAGAGTCACAGACTAGGGAAGGATAGGTACAGTCACAGAATGGCTTGTGGGGACCCTGTTATCTCTGATACATGGGAGATAGTGTCTTCAGTAGCTCTGCAAGACAGGTCTTGGAGCAAGAGGCTGGGTCAAACAATGCTCTGAGTAAGAAAACTCTTAACGTAGAGTTGTAGAATGTATTGGGTTGGAAGGGACCTCCAGAGGTCATCTAGTCCAACCCTTCCACACCAAGCAGGGCCATCACTCACCAGACTAGGTTGCCCAGAGACCCATCCAGCCTGACCTTGAATGGCTGAAGGGATGAGGCCTCCACCACCTCTCTGGGCAGCGTGTTCCAGTGATTCCCCACCCTCAAACTCAAGAACTTTTTCCTCATATCCAGCCTCACTCTGCCCTTTTCCATGACCCCTCATCCTGTCCTTCGCTACCCTTGAGAACAGTCTTCCCCAGCCTTCTGACAGCCTCTTTCTGGGATGGGAAGGTTGCTATAAGGTCCCTCCAGAGACAGTAACACGCAGGACACATTCAGCCTTGTCTCCAAGCCTCACCAGCACTCGACCTTCCAAAGACTAACACTGAGAGGAGTTAGGTAAGACTCTGCGACCCGGATGCATCTCTGCGTGCGTCAGGAAGGCCAGGCTGGGCGATGCTCTGGGCAGCTGGATCTAGCTGAAGACATCCCCGCTCACTGCAGCGCGGGGTTAGATGACTTTTAGAGGCTCCCTCCACCCAAACAGCGGCATGATGCCACCAAACACAAGGCAGCTGCAATTATTTCTCCAGTTCCTGATATTAAAGTATTTCTGGGCTGATCAAACAGGCAGCTCCGTGAAGGTGCCTGTTAAATCCAGTTGCCTTCTGTCCAGCTGCATCGTCTTCGTGTCTTCTCAAGCACGCCAAATTCTCCTGACAAGTGCGTGCCACCCTTCCATATCTCACATCGATTCTCCATTAATCTGCATCTCCTCTGGCACTCGGAGGGGAAGTTGCGCGGAGCTACGCGGTGTCCTGATTAACACCTGAGCGCAGCAGCGCTTCTGCTCTGCCGGGTTATTAATAGAACAAGTGTCGCTAATTGCGCTGGTTGAATCGTCCTGTCGCTGATTAACCACTAAGTGCACTCCGTGTGTTCTCAGCATCTCTCAGCCTGGGAGAGAGAAGCGCGGAGGCTCACGGAGGATCTGAGAGGATTTTTTTTGTCCTTCTTCTCTTTTTTTGTGATCAAGACAACTGTTTGCAGAGAGAACATTTGATATCTTGTTATAGAGTGTAAACATGAACCATCCAAAATTAAACCGTCTTAGTCTTGGCTTTTGTCGCCGCCGCAGCAACGTGTGAGCGATGCAGCTCAGTGTGATGCAAAGTGCTTTCAGAAAGATTTAATACAGTGCTTCTCCAGTGGCTGGATTTAATCAAACTGTGCTTAAAACAAGGCTGAGAACAGTCACCGGTGTAGGGGTGGAAATACTCTATAGGATGTGCTGCTGCTGCGGCAGCCGCTCGCACAGCCTCCCTCCTCAGCAGCTCGGTATTTGGTAACGGCATCTTCTCTCCTCGAATTTATTCCTCAGGACAGGAGGGTGGGTAAGTAACACACAGGGCTGCTGTTGTTTTGGATTGTCCTCGCTGGTGTTTTCACAGAATCACAGAATTGTCCTGGTTGGAAAGGACCTTCTGGATCACGGAGTCCACCCAGACCCACAGCAACACCAAACCTCAATACCTGACTGAATGACAACCCTAACCTAACCCCCTTCATGCCTGCCACTAGAGCAGTAAAGCACCAAGGCTACATGGTTCTTAAACACCTGGAGGGGTGGGACTCACTCTGTCCCTGGGAAGGCCCTTCCAGTGCCCAACCAATCCTTCTGTCTAGAATTTCTCCCTAATATCCAATGCAAACCTCTCCTGCATCAACTTCAGACCATTTCCCTTGGTTCTCTCATTAGTTACTAAGGAGAAGAGGCCAACACCCACCTCTCTACAACCTCTTCTTAGGTGATTGTAGAAGTCATTGTGGTCCCTGCCTCAGCCTCCTCTTCTCCAAACTAACCCTGCCCAGCTCCCTCAGCGTCTCCTCATATGACTGGGTCTCTAAACCCCTCACCAGCTGGGTAGCTCTGCTCTGTTCTAGTACCTCTGGTGTCCACTGAGAGAAGACAATACCACCTCAGCTGGATTTGCAGACATTGTGTGGGATAGACAATGAACCATGGCCATCCAGCAGCAAGATCTACACTTTCAATGGCTACTTCTAAGGGTGCTGAGATGCCACCTCTGCTGAGGAGTTGGAGATGCTTTAGCATTTACCTGGCTCCATTCGTTTTGGATAATAATCTTGCATAGCAATTGTCACTGTCTTGGCTGGGATAATCATTTCATCGATCAGGTGGCCACTGTCTGTGTTCTTTGTGTCCATAGGTCTCTTCCAAGGATGTGTCAGAGCCTCTTAGAGGAGAACTCCACTGGGAATAACCTAATTCTCCACTGTGGGCAGACTGGTCATCTGGTGCTGGATCCCAGTAACTGCAGTTCCTCTGGGAAGCCAGCGTGACTTTTGGCACAGCTCTCAGCAAGAAGGCAGTGAAGGAGGTCCCATATTTAGGACACACAGGACGCCTAGACCCCTGATGTGGGACATGGGCTAACAGAGGCTTTCTTCTGGCTCATCAAGCTCTTGCTGCTCCTCCTGCACAGTAGCGAGAATGAATCTGGTTTTCTGGCCAGCTCCTGGCCACCTCCACTCAACCCAGAGGCTGTTGAAGTGGCCCTGCCAAGCCCACCTATGAAGAAGCCCTCACTCACAGGCGCAGCAGTGCACAGAAAACGAGGCTTTTCAGACTCAAACCTCCATCCTCCCGTTCTCCCCTCTGTGCATCGCTCAGGCCCCTTCTGCTGGTGCCTCGGCCGCGTGCGGTGCTGTGGAGGCCACGTGATGGCAATGAAACTCCAAACAAATGTCAAAAGCTCAGCAGAGAGTGACTCAGAGCGGGAGAGTTGGAGGAAGTGGGTGGAGAATTACCAAGTTTCCACACATTCACCAGGCTGAGTCATAATCTAGCTGCTGAGAAGCTCAGCCACGGCGAAACCTGCGAACAAAACCCGTAGGTACGAGAGGTGCCGCTGCAGGTGCCTCGGCAAGCTGAGAAACACCCAGAGCTGCTGGCACCGCTGAAGCGCAGAGGCAGACAGGAGCAGAACAGGGTTTTCTGGATGTTTCTCTTAGATTAAAAAGGTTCATCTTGTCATGGAACTGCCTGGGGCTAGAGGAAAGCTTCCCTCACCTCAGACTTCACCTGAGCACAGCCAGCGACTGATGGTTGGGCTTGGTGTGATGCCAGGCGATGCTTCACGTTGGTTTCAGCAGCGGTGAGCTGATGGATGCTGGCATCCGCAGCATCTCAGCAGAAAGCCTGACTCGTACGCAAAGGGCATCTCACATGGAAGACAGTTCCTGTTCAGCAGAGAAAAGATAAAGATCATTTCCACGACAACTATCCCAGCTCGTGGGGTCATCCTCATTGCTCTTTCCTTTTAATATTCCTTGGTGGTTTCATTCCACTGGAGAAGAAACCTGGCTCTGGACCTGGGATGACACAATCCCATGCATGGATACAGGTTGGGAGGGGAAAGGATCGAGGACAGCCTGGAGGAGAAGGATGTGGGGGTGGTGCTGGACCAGATGTTGAACAGAAGCTGTTGGGGTGCACTGGCAGCCCAGAGAGCCAACCCTGTCCTGGGCTGCAGCAAAAGAAAGGAGCAGTGACAGGCAGTTGAGGGAGGGGATTCTCCCCCTCTACTCTGCACTGGTGGGACCCCACCTGGAGTGCTGGGTCCAGTTCTGGAGTTCCCAGCATCAGAAGGACACACTGCTCCTGGAAGGGGTCCAGAGGAGAGCAACTCCAATGCTCAGAGGGCTGGAGCACCTCCCCTAGGAGGACAGGCTGAGCAAGGTGGGGTTGTTCAGCCTGGAGAAGAGGAGGCTCCCAGGTGACCTTCCAGCAGCTTTCCAATCTCTGAAGGAAAGGGGCTACAAGAAACCTAGAGAAGAGCTTTTGACAGGGGTGGTAGCAAGAGGCCAAGGTGAAAGGGTTCCAGACTTGACGAGGGGAGATGGAGGTTGGACAAGAGGAACCACTTCTTTGCTGTGAGGGTGTAGAGATGCTGGAACAGGTTGCCCAAGGAAATGGTTGCTGCCCCATCCCTGACAGTGTTGAAGGGCAGGTTGTCCGTGGCCCTGAGTAACCTGCTCTAGTGAAGGTGTCACTGCCTGTGCAGGGGGTTGGAACTCGATGATCTTTGAGATTCCTTCCAGCCCCAGCCCTTCCATGTTTCTATGACCGACTCATTTCTGGCTGGTCTTGGCCACTGGTTGCACATTTTCACTTGCACAGCCCTACAGCCTCAGCTCAGGTACCATTTCAGGACTTTATCGCATCCTCGTACAGCTGATGGCAGAATAAATTAGACAATGCAAAGGTTGGAGGGTTTTTTTTTCTCTATTTAAGAGCCATCAAGATGCCACAAAAAGGCAGCAAAGCTACATTTTGCCTTTTATTGGCCATCTGCCATCCCCGGGACGGTAGTCAATAACAATCTGTCAAACAATTAACACAGCTAATAAATAGTCGCAAAGTAACCTAATTTGCCAACCACTAGTAGCCACCGGTTGGAAATTAATGTTCTGTAGCCATTCGGTACCACACCTGACACCCAACCAGATGGAAGGGAAGCGAGATGAAAGAGATGGTGATTAATGAGGAACATGACACGCAGCGCTAACGAGAATGCAGCCCGAGAAATCCCCGGTCCTGCTGGGCGCAGGGATGCCACCGGAGCCGGCAACGCCCTCCCTTACAAAGGGACTACCTGCTGGGTTGCCACACAGACCCACTGTGCTCCACGTGCGTTTCCTCTCCACTGCGAAGCCGGGAAGGCTCTGAGTTTTCTGCTGATGCTGAAGTTTTCGATTCCATCCTTCTGGCAAAGCAAAGCAGAATGCTAATGAAGGGTGAGGAGTCCGGGAGCAGGGACGCTCAGATCCTGCAGAAGCCTCCTCTGATTGATTCTGAGGGTTGAAGGGGCTCTTTTGGCAGCCAAGTCTTGAGATGCTCAAGTGGCTCAAGTTTCAGAAGGAAGTGCATCCAGCAATTCTTTCTTCAGACACTTCTTTCTGGTCTCTTCTCGCAGGTCATGAGCGACAGAAGCAGAGGGAAGGGCTTCAAGCTTCAAGAGGGGAGGATTAGACTGGACATCAGGAAGAATCATAGAATCATTAGGGATTGGAAGGGACCTCCAAAGATCATCTAGTCCAATCCTCCTGCCACAGCAGGATCATCTAGATCAAGTCACACAGGAACACATCCAGGAGGGTCTTAAACATCTCCAGTGAAGGAGGTTGCTCCACAGCCTCCCTGGGCAGCCCCTTCCCAGTGCTCTGTCAGCCTCACTGTGAAGAAGTTCCTTCTCATATTTGTATGGAACCTCCTGTGCTCCTGCTCACACCCATTGCTCCTCGTCCTATCACTAGATGACACTGAGCAGAGCCTGGCTCCATCCTCCTGACACCTACCCTTCACATATTTATAGACATTAATGATGTCACCCCTCAGTCTCCTCTTCTCCAAGCTCAAGAGCCCCAGCTCCCTCAGCCTCTCCTCATCAGGGAGGTGCTCCACTCCATCATCCTCATTGCTCTGTGCTGGACTCCTTCCAGCAGCTCCACATCCCTCTTGAACTGAGGGGCCCAGAACTGGACACAACACTCCAGATGTGGTCTCCCCAGTGCAGAGTAGAGGGGGAGAAGAACCTCTCTTGATCTGCTAACCACCCTCCTTCTGATCCACCCCAGGATGCTGTTGGCCCTCTTGGCCACAAGAGCACATTGCTGGCTCATGGTCATCCTGCTGGCCACCAGGATGAACCCCAAAAAAATTCATCCCAGAAAGAGTGGTCAGGCACTGGGAGGGGCTGCCCAGGGTGGTGGTTGAGTCCTCATCCCTGGGTGTTGGACCTCATGCTGTGTGTTGGGGTCCGGCTGGGGAACAGCAACCACGTGCCCGTCAGCAACTAAGGCAGTTGGTAGAGACTTTGGGTGGAATAGTCTTAATTTGGGGAGAACAAAAGGGTAATGGAATTGGCAGTATTGCCACGTTCCCCTGAGCTCTCTGCAGGGTTCAGAGAGCTGCGAGAGCGCGATTGCACCAGAGCCATGCAAAAAGATCAGGGATTAGTGTCATGCCACCAATTCATGAAGCCTGCAGAATTCAGAAGCGATGCTCAGGAAGAAAGGGAGGCTTAAGGAGAAAAGAAAACCTGTGGGTTCTGGTTTTGTGGAGAAGAACATCTTCTTTAACGCTGGGATCAGACGAAACAGAGACATTTTCAATAACAATTCCAAAGGAAGAGGACTCTTTGTCTCCTTTCTGTTTATGAACCTCTTAGACTTCTCTTCAATTATCCAAATACATTAGTGAAAGCAGACATAAGGAAAAATAAATCAGCATCAAATTCAGTCTCCATGAAATGCTTTTTAGTTCCTGGCTCTCTCCTCCCGCGTTTGAACACAGGCAGCTGTGGCTCCGGGCAAAAAAATTCAAAGCTTTTGAAATCCATGGGAATTGCTGAGAAACTTCATGGGAACTGCTCCCTCCTGTGGAGCAGCTGCTGAGCAGGAGCAGCTCACCCACCGCCTGGGATCGCGGCCCCCAGCCAGGGACCAAGGGCTGTCGTCACCTCTGCTCCATGGGCTGCCGTAGGCGGCTGAGCACGATGCTCCAGATGCTGCTCTGGGACGGGCCAGCACCTCCAGGTGAAGAGACCCTTGCAGCACCCAACGGCGGGCGACTGCTGGAGGAAGGAGAAAGAACATGCCCATCACTGCGTCGAGGCCACGTTTGGAACGTCACTACAAGATTTATGCAAAACTCTTGTAAGTTTCCCAAGCCTGGATGGGGCTGACACCCCTCCAAATCGGGGCTGATGTGGTCAGAGCCGCGTGGGGCTGTGGGTGCCTTGCACGGGGCTTTGAGGTCGCTTTTGCCTTGTGCCAGGGTGGGCATTGAGGCAAAAAGAGTTCACCTGACCTCAGAGCAGGGTGTTGCAGCAGTTTCCTAGCCCTGTGGGAATTGCAGGACCTGTTCAGGTGAAATGCAGCATCCAAGGGCACAGCCACACTCACCCCTGGTGGCAATGCCCTCCTGCATCATCCAGCCCTGCACTCTCTCTGCTTGTGTTCATGAGGGTGCATGGTATTCAGGGGGCTAATTAAAATCACCCTGATTAAGAAGAAAAAACCCCTAAAGTCACAAATCTAGAGCATTTCCCAGAGCTCACACACACTGTCTTAACGAAGGGTTAAGATGGTACCAGGGATGCAGAAAGTGAAGTGGGACTGATCGTGCTGCATTATGAGCATCCTCCACTTGCTCAATTCCAGTTTGTTCCTGAATAATAATAATAATTATTATTATTCCTGAATAAATCCCTGCCGAGTGATGCTGGAACTGCTGCACTAACTTCAGTCAGGTACTGGCCACTGCCTCACGGGACTCACTCATCCCTCTCCTCCTCCTCTGCAGCTCCTGAGCTGCTGTGATAGCCTCCCGCAGACATTTCACTACATCTCTCACATCAGTGAACATCCTCAGAGGACTCTGTCCTGTACTTACGCTGTTAGTATTTCGTTTGGATGCCAAGGGGAGCCAGGCACCTGTCACTCGCTGAGCAGTCGGGCAGGGAAAGCTGCAGTGAGGGGTTCAGCTAATAAAGAGCTCGAAAATACAGATGAGCAGCATCTACCTTCTGTCTCAACAGTCCAACCCATCTGATTACTTTTCAGACTGTGCATGGCACCAGAGGAGCCCAGCTTGGGAGTGTGAATATGTTTCATCGAGGCTCACAAGTGTCGCTGAACGCAAGGAAATAGTCTAATCACAGTAAAAACCTCATTATTGGTGTTCACAGAGCCACAGAACATTAGGGATTGGAAGAGACCTCCAAAGATCATCCTACCCATCGTCCTGCCACAGCAGGATCCCCTAGATCAAGTCACACAGGAACGTAGCCGGGTGGGTTTGAAACATCCAGAGAAGGAGACTCCACAACCCCCCGGGCAGCCCCTCCCAGGGCTCTGCCACCCTCACTGGGAACAAGGTCCTTCTCAGATTGATGTAGAACCTCCTCCATTCCGCTTCACACCCACTGCCCCTTGTCCTGTCACTGGGTGCCCCTGAGCAGAGCCTGGCTCCATCCTCCTGACACCCACCCTTCACATATTGATCAGCAACCATGGGGTCACCCCTCAGCCTCCTTTTTCCCAGCTCAAGAGCCCCAGCTCCCTCAGCCTTTCTTCGTCAGGGAGATGCTCCACTCCCTTCATCATCTTTGTGCCTCTGCACTGGGCTCTCTCCATCAGCTCTGTGCCCTTCTGGAACTGAGGGGCCCAGAACTGGACATCATATTCCACGTATGGTCTCAACAGGGCAGAGTAGAAAGGTAGGAGAACCTCTCTTGATTTGCTAACCTTCTGATCCTTCTTGGCCACAGTTGTCAATCTGAATTTCACAGCTGCCGTTGAGCCTCATCTAGGATTCTATGATTCAACGATCCTGTGATCCTATGATCCTATGGTTCTGTGATTCCACGGTACTATGGTTCTATGATTTTATGAGTCTGTGGTTCAGAGTGTCACAGAATCACAGAACATTAGGGACTGGAGGGGACCTCGAAAGATCATCCAGTCCAATCCCCTTGCCAGAGCAGGATCCTATCATTCCATTGTTCTACAATTTAATGATTCTGTGATTCTGTCCTTCTATAATCTTATGATTTTGTGGTTCTATTGTTCTATGATCTTATTCTGTGCTTCTATCATTCTATGATCTTATGATAGTGTGATTCTATCTTTCTATGATTCTATCTAAACAGGTTTTTCTCTACCCTAATCCTCCTCCACAAGCAGAAGATCCTCTTTGGCAAGTTCAGGCATAAATTGGACCGAGGATAACCAAAGGTAATGTGAGTTGGAGCGAGGCACCGTGGTTTTTAATTCATTTTTCAATTATTCTTTCCACTTTCCTTCCCCTTTCTCTTTCCTCCCTAAGCAGCAGTTAATCAGCACCTTTGAGCATTCATTTCCTCCATCCCAGAAAGTCTATGGAAATACAGAGATGTATAGTGAGGAAAATGATACGACGTGCAACGGAGGGTACCCGCGTACCTGTCCCCAGCAGCACAATTTACAGCCTGTTCCTGCGCCTGTCAATCAAAACATGCAGATGTAGGAAGATGTGCAAGGAGCAGAAGAGCTGAGAGCCTAATAAAAACATCTTCTCGAAAGCAAGGAGGAGACCATCAGCTCTGCATCCCACAGCCCAGCCACACGGGCTGGACAGGGTTTGGGAGAAGGCACAGGGGTTTTATCTGCAGGTTATCATGGTGTGGGTGGCTTGGTGGGAGCAGAAGTGGTGGCAGATGCATGTGGACGTAGGCACACACACACACACACACGAGTCGTTTCATAGTGGGGACCTTGACAGACCTCTGGGACAGCACATGAGGGGTTGGAAAAAACCTCCTGAATGCTGGCCAGGGAGGACTGCAATTACTTTGACAGTTATGAAATGGGATGGAGTCATTTCGGAGACGGTTGCTCCCAGGGAAAGCCAAGAGCTGTCTCAGGACTCAGACAGATGCCAAGGAACAGGGTTTATTTTTCAATGCTGAGAAGAGCCAAGGCTCCGTGTCCAGATCTGTGATTCTGTGGTTGTTCTCATAAGAGGCCACTGCAGCTCTGGGTCTGACTGGGAGCTTCTGTAAACAATCCGAAAAGGGTGAAACTTGAACATTAAGTAAGAACGGAATCACAGAACCACAGAACATTAGGGATTGGAAGAGACCTCGAAAGAACATCCAGTCCAATACCCCTGCCAGAGCAGGATCCCCTAGATCCAGTCACAGAATCACAGAGCATTAGGGGTTGGAAGGGACCTTGAAAGATCATCCAGTCCAATCCCCCTGCCACAGCAGGATCACCTAGATCCAGTCACAGAATCACAGAGCATTAGGGGTTGGAAGGTACCTCAAAAGATCATCCAGTCCAATACCCCTGCCCAAACACTGGTGATCAAATAGATAAATTCACTAAAGAATTAATTCCTTGAGGATTAGAAAGCACCTGACGCTGTGAGTTGAGAAAGGTCCGAGGTGGATGCTAGGAAAGAGCTTAGATAATTTCCCATCGTGTCCTAGAGAAAGTTGCCAACGTCATTTTGAAGATCCAAGGGAGACAGAAGAAAACCGGGGTGAGGCTACGGAATTCCACACAGTCAACAGCATTTCTGGAAAGAGAAGTCGAGCTTCAGTAAGTTCTGCAAAACAAGCCTGACTCGCCCTCGGGATCGCAAGGACCACATGCTCAGGTTTCCATAAAGACGTGACCGGGGGCTTCTCCTGGGAGTCCGCGTCTGCGGTGCGAAACCTCGGGGTCAGAACAATTCCAGCAGATGCCATTTCACAGCGAATCCCCTCGACTGGAGGAAGAAGCAGTTATTGCCTTGGGCAGAGTGACAAATGGCAAGAGACGAGGAGGGAGGAAGCTGCGTGCCTCAAAATCAAAACAAATACGGCAGCAAGCAAGTATCTTAGTCACACATGGTGCCTTCCTCTAGTCTTTAAAACACATCAAGGGAGTCTGGTTTTAATCACATTTGAGAAGCGATGTGGTTTGGGAGAAGCTGTGAGTACCGATGGGCGCCTGCGGACCCGGATCAAATGTGGGCGGTGATCGATGATTATCATAGAGTCATTAGGCACTGGAAGGGACCTCAAAGATCATCCAGTCCAATCCCCTTGCCACAGCAGCATCCCCCAGACCAGGTCACACAGGAACACATCCAGGCGGGTTTTAAACATCTCCAGAAGAGGAAGACTCCACAACCCCCTTGGGCAGCCCCTTCCAGTGCTCTGTCACCCTCACCGCGAAGAAGTCCCTTCTCCTATTGACATGGAACCTCCTCCATTCCAGCACCGTGTCCTGAGCATTCCACATTCCCAAAGGAAAGGAAATTTCAAATCAACCCAAACACTTCTACTCCAGAGTGTGGAGTGGGATGTTACAACAACTTCAGAAGTTGTTCCACAACTTCATTGGTTTTTTTTGCAGAGCAGGGAGGTATTTTTTTTCCTGTGTCTTTTTGTCCCCTATGGAGATTTTTGTTGATGAAGTGGCACTTCTATTTAAACGCAAGTGTTGGCGAAGGCTCAATCTGTTCTGAACAGAAAAACCTCGCGGTAGGGCTGGCAGCCACGACACCCCTTCTCAGATCCCAGCCTTCGGCAGAAATCTCTAGGCACACGTAGAAGTACTTTGTTAGAGATGTTTAAGACCAACCTGGATGGGTTCCTGTGTGACTTGGTCTAGGTGATCCTGCTGTGGCAGGGGGATTGGACTGGGTGATCTTCCAAGGTCCCTCCCAATCCCCAATGTTCTGTGAATGCTAAGCAGTGCTTTCTTCAAGTGTTGAAATCCCCAGGGAGAGGCACTGCCAAAGTTTCGGAGGATGAGGTGCTCCTTGAGCAAGGACCAAGGAATATTTATCACACTACAACAGACCCCAGGAAAAAGGAACAACCTGCCTCTATCGAAGAGACTCTCATTTATGTTGCGGACACATCCAGCACTGACATTTTTCTTGGCACAAAGAGCTGTGGAAAGTATTTTGAGAATGATTTTCGAGGTGCTTGCGGTTTGGGAAGCAGCAGTTCAAAAGACCCCAGTGGGTGACCTCTTACCCTGCCTTTTTCTTCAAAGGAATGAAATAAAGTCAAGCTTGCAAAACACATCTCCCCAGAAAAGTCCCTGGGAAGCAGGAGCTGCTAGAAAAAGGCGTCTAGATAAACGCAGCAAAGTGGTCCAAGGATTTTGCTGCCTCCTTCTCGACCTGGACTCCCCTGTGGCCAGGCTGGCCATTGCGGGCTTCGTGCTTTCACCTCTCTGATGGACACATGAGCATGGACGTGTCTTCAGAACTCCAGCTGAAGCCCTTGCATGTAAATGAGCACATCGTGTCCCACGTACTTCAAGGAGAACTGGAAACCACTGGGTAGAGGCTGCGGATGAGAAGTCACTGCTTTTGCTGGCGGTTGCTGAGCTACTCCTTTGTTCCACCCGTGGTGTAAGTACATGGCCAACACAGGAGGAAACCTAAGGAGTGGGGAGGTGGATGAACGGGAACACCCTTGATCCTTGGTTGGAGAGAGCCCACAAGCTGCTAAAGAGCCTGCGCATCAGAAGCAACGCTGGCAGGTTTATCGCTGGCTGCCAAGTTCAGGCAGCTGTTGGCTTTCTCTTGATGGCCCACACGTTTTTGGAGGATGAGCCAGCAGAGGAGCAGCCACCCTTATCAGGTCTGCTGTCAGCTCTGGCTCCACACAGGCTGCACAGGACCATCACCCGGTGCTGCACTCTCCCAGTGCTCCCAGTTGGACACTGCAGGAACGCATCTATCCCATTTCTGCCTCCCAAACTTCCTGCAGACACGCAGTCTTGTTCTGTACGAATGAGCCGCAGACGTTCTCTTCCCCGCACTCCTCCTCCTGGATTCAGCCATCAGCAGGCGGCTTCGCCACGTTGTCCTAGAGATGACTAGAAGCAGATGGAGGGGGGCACAGAGTCGCCCTCATTTTCCATCTGGCACCATCTACTTTTAGCTCCACGACTCCTTAGGAGGGTTTTAAGTCTCCTGGCTAGCGCTGTCTGCTCCGGGGGAGCTGCACCCCCAGAGTCTGCCCCCGGTGCCGCAGTGCATCGTGCACCGCAACGCCGCGCAGCTCAGAAACTTCCCAGGCCTTCCACAGCTCTTTTTGTGTGGCAATAAAAGCAGATGATGCATCGAAGGCGGCCACGCAGACCGCGTCTGTGCGGCGCACAGAAGGGGATGGGGGCTCTTCGCTAGCTGGGGAGGATAGATGTGGATACACGTGATAATAGAACCCCAAAACCTTCTCAAAGGGAGATCCTTCCGGCTTTCGCTGGCCGCCATAAATGAAGACCTATTGTGTTAGAGCACCCCAGGAGCAAAGAGCTCAACTAGTGTAGACAGTTGGGTTGCTGGTCAAGTATTTACAGCTATCCTCATCCAGTGAAACTTTGTGGTGTGGTGGGGAGGCACTGAGTTCGTGTCCGCTGAACTGTGGTGGTCCTGCAGCCCCTGGCTTGACTGTGCTGCTGTAACCCACGAGCTCGAAAGACCATCTAGTCCAATTGCCACTGGGCTGGCTCAGTGGGTAGAGCATGGGACTCTGAATTCCTGGGGTCATGGGTTCAAGCCCCAAGTAGGACACCTTGAGACAGTACTGGGCCGGAAAAGCCCTCTGAGCTCAGCCAGCCCAGCCCAGGACCTAACATCACCACAGTGGTCACACCAGGGCACTAAGGGCCACAGCCAGGATGCCCTACAACACCTCCAGGGATGGGGACTCCATCACTGCCCTGGGCAGCCCAGTCCAGGCTCTGATCACCCTTTCCATGAGGAAGGGCTTCCTGACATCCAACCTAACCCTCCCCCTGGCAGCTTCAGGCCCTGGTGCTGGTTGCCTGGGAGAAGAGCCCTACCCCCATCTCACTACAATCCTCCTTCAGATAGTTGGAGAGAGGGAGAAGGCCCCTCTTAATCTCCTCCAAGCTCAACACCTCCAGCTCCCTCAGCCTCTGCTCATCAGCCTTTCCAGTCCCTTCCCCAGCCTTGTAGCTCCTCTGGACCTGCTCTAACAACACTGTGAAGAATCAGATGTCCAACACAATGAAACCAATTTAGCAGCTCCCCTGCATTTGTCTACGGTCCAATACTTGGCTCCATGTTAGAACTTCCCCTCAGAAGGACTCACAGCCATCTGATCAAATCTCTTTTTAGTTTTGGAAGACTGACACCCCTCTTCCTCATACTGATGTTCAAGCTTTGTGAGAAGACCAACAGACATCCCTGATCTCCTCGAGGTGCCTTACGCTTTGGCTGCACACCCCTCCGTTTCACACAGAGTGATGCTGGACATCTGCAGTCACCTGGGTTTGCAGGAGCCTGGACCCTTCTTTCACAGGTAGTTTTTCTGGTGAGGACAACACACATTCGAAAAAGGTGATGCCCCAGAATCAGAGCTTTGGGATTCACAGCAGAAAATGCAGGTGGAAATCCAAGCTGGCACATCCAGAGCAGGAGGATCCCAGGGGATGCTCTGTGCTAGGGCTGCACGCGGTTGCCTGCTGAAGGGTTTGGAATAAAGACAAATAATCCCAACGAGTGACGTGATGGCGCCGGGTGATGGCTGCTAGATGCACAGGCAAGTGCAAAGAGATTGAACTCTGTTAGATGATCGTTTCCAACGTCCATAAGTGATGCCACGGGGCGGCTGGTTGGGTGGTGGGAAATGAAGAAGGATGGCTGCAGGTAACTGGTGCTGACTGCGAGTGAGGGGAACCAGGCTGAGCAGTGTCAGACAACTGCTGCTAAGTGGATAGTCGGGGAATGAAGATGAACAGCATCAGAGGAGAACTGCTAAGGAAGTGTAAGTCAAACAAAGATTAATAATATCAAAGGATTATTACAGAGGCTGTGTAGGGGAATGAAGACAAATAAAGTCAGTCAGTTGCTGAGCAGATATTAGGCAAACAAAGTTGAATGAAGTGAGATAAGGGAGTTGCATGACACAAACAGTGCCTACTAAAGATTCCTTTACGTTGGATAAAGAAAAGATCAACCAGTCTTCTCTCCCTACAGATCCTGCTCGCTGCACAGATTTCCACCTCACTCCTGAACCTGCTAGTTTTTCTAATTTTCCTTCTCACTTGCTCTGCTGCCTCCAGATATTTGCACACAGAATCACAGAGGACAAGGGATTGGAAGGGACCTTGAGAGATCATCTGATCCAATCCCCCTGACGCAGCAGGATCACCTAGATCACGGCAAGGAGGGTTTGAAACATCCCAGAGGAGGAGACTCCACCAACTCCGTGGGAAGACCCTTCCGGTGCTCTGTCACCCTCATCAGGAAGAAGTTCCTTCTCATACTGATGTGGAACCTCCTATTTCCAGAACCCATTGCCTCTTATCCTGTCATTAGGTGCCCCTGAGCAGAGCTTGGGTCCATCCTCCTGACACCCACCCTTCACATCTTGATCAACATTCATGGGGTCACCCCTCAGTCTCCTTTTTTTCCCAGCTCCCTCAGCCTTTCCTCATCAGGGACATGTTCCAGTCCTTCCATCATCTTTGTGGCTCTGCTTTCCTTGCCGTTAGAGCTCTAAGTTCTTTGGGCAAAATCAAGTGCTGCCACTTGTACTAGATGCCCAGACATGACGTTGACTCCAAACAAAGTCAACTAATACAGAAGAATAAGGACTGTAGGTGAACTGAACATAAAGGTTTTCTTCTCTGCCCATTTCAAATGATATTTTCTTAGAAATTATTTGAAGTCTCCATCAGCAATGCCAACACAATTTTACTCCAGAGATCTGTGACTACTTGGGCTGAGAGGAACTTCCCAAAATCTCTTCCCACTCAAATGTACAGGCCCCTCCGTTCTGAGCTCTTTCAGGAGATTGCTCCAAAGGATTGCGTGTCCTCACCTCCAAAGACTGAGAGAAGAAAAGCTTTAATCATGGCCTAATTAGAAGGAGTCATCCTTTAGATGAGGCTGTCTTTGAGTTTCTCACTGTTACTCTATTTATCTCTTGAGGACTCTCCTCTTTCTTCCTTGCCTCAGCTGAAGTCTGTGTAACGTGAACTTTTGAACTGCTGCTTCATAAAAAAATAAAGCAGCTTAAGATATTCTCAGCCTCACTACAGGGAAGACAAGGTATTTGTCTCAGTGCAACACGACCTACCCAGAGCGAGACTTAGGGATGCTTCTGCCCTCAGCAAAACACGGAAGGTAAAAGCAAGGCGGACAGGTTTAGGACTCGGTGTGTTGAGGCAAGATGGATGAAAACCCACAGAGCACTGGAACAGGCTGCCCAGGGGGGTTATGGAGTCTTCTTCTCTGGAGACATTTAAAACCCACCTGGACACATTCCTGTGTGATTTGATCTAGGTGATCCTGCTGTGGCAGGGGGATTGGACCGGATGATCTCTTGAGGTCCCTTCCAATCCCTAATGTTCTGTGATTGTGTGAAATGAAAATGTCTTTTGGGGTTGCTCTCAATTCACACCAGTTATAAAGAGTTTGACATTGGACCCACTAAGCTGATTCTTCCCAATTTCTCATGTGTTCTGCAGACTGGTGAGGATGACTGAGCACTGGAAGGGGCTGCCCAGGGGTGTTGTGGAGTCTCCTCCTCTGGAGATGTTCAAAACCCACCTGGCCATATTCCTGTGCGACTGGATAGAGGAGATCCTGCTGTGGTGGGGTGATTGGACTGGCTGATCTTTCAAGGTCCCTTCCAATCCCTCTGATCTGTGACTCTGTGAAAACCAAATCAAAACCCAACAGCTGCAAAATCTGACCTTCACTGAGCTTGGAAATATCAATCAGTTTGTTCACACGTGACTAAGAGTCTATTCACATGTAGGAACCATTTCATTGTAGGCATGTGAATGCCAGAAGTGCCTACTGCAATGAAACCCGCAATCACCAAACCCGGGGGAGAAGCCTGTCTTAGCCAACGCTTTCAGGTGCCACAAGGAAGCCATTGCACTCGGTCCAGCTGCTGTCACCTACGTACGAGTTTACCACGAGACGGAAATCCCCAGCATGGCTGTTGTCATTGTGGAAAGGAGAACGGCACTTGTCACACAAGGACGGGAGGAGAACGGATGCGTTCAAACAGAACCGACCATCGGCGAGAAGCGGACAAGCCTCTGTGTTTTGCTCTTAAAGACAACTCTCGGGCTAAGTGGTAAAGTGTGATAGTCACCGCATCGATCAGCAGCAAGGAGACGTAATTAGACAGGCTCAGGAGAAGATATTGTGCTCACGTCGCCCTTTCTGCACTGTAGATTCTGAAAAGGCATCTCAACATGTTAGAGTGTGGACCCAACAGCTCCTGAACAGCACTTCAAGACGTGTTTAATACAACGCCTAAGCACAGACGGGAGCCCACGGCAGCCTTGCACGTCCTAGGCCCTCGATGGATTCCTGCTGAAATGCTCTGCAGGGGTGATTTTTGTGTGAGATCAGAGAAAACCCGTTCATTACACATCGAGCTTTTGAGATGCGGGGCATCAAAGTGTGAGGGAAGAATGTCTGGGTTTGCCATCTCTAAGAAAACATTGTCCCTACCTAAAGAGAAATCACGAAGCCACTTGTCTTGGTGCTGATTCTCTTAGAGATACACTACTCGTAATCTTCCTAAACGCCCTCCTAACTGCTCTGCTCCAGCTCACACCCACTGCCCCTTGTCCTGTCACTAGATGACGTTGAGAAGAGCCCGGCTCCATCCTCCTGACACCAACTCTTAACATACTTATAGACATTAATGAGGTCACCCCTCAGTCTCCTCTTCTCCAAGCTCAAGAGACCCAGCTCTCTCAGCCTCTCCTCATCAGGGAGCTGCTCCACTTCCTTCATCATCCTCAGTGCTCTGCACTGGACTCCCTCCAGCAGCTCCGTGTCTTTCTTGAACAGAGGGGCCCAGAACTGGACACAACACTCCAGATGTGGTCTCACTAGGGCAGAGTAGAGGGGCAGAAGAACCTCCAGTGATGGCTGAGGGGAGTGAAAGCACCCTCCTGTCAAGGCAGACAGCAGGCAAACAATTTTTCTACCAGCCTGAAGAGCTCAGTCTAACTCACTCATCAATAGGTTCTTTCCAAATGACCTTTTAAGACTGAGTTTTACCTAGAAGCTGCCTTCTTTGTATCATGTGCACCTCAAAGATCGATGTTCAGAGATTACGGAGCTGCTGCACATAGTCCTTTGGTATTTGCTCACTTTCCTTCCAAATCTTTCTTTGCTCGACGTTTACTTTCAGCTAGGAGCCAGATTAGTCTTGGTGAGTGAACCCCCAGAGTAGCTCCTCAAATCCATCACATATTTGTCTCAGCAGGATTCTACGTTGGTTCTCTGCTGCAGAGGCTAAAAAATCTAATGACCTCCTTCTCCAGGTTGGGTGTCTGTGGCTGTGAACCTTGATCTCTGCTTCCACAAAGAAATGCCACGTCAGGAGTGCTCCTCATCACAAACACAAAAGCCTTCTACCTTCAGCTTCTGTGGGTTCCAAATCAAATCGACACTTCCCCGAAAGAATTAAATCATGGAGATAACAACTTGATTACAGCAATTAAATCAGATTAAAAGGAAACCCTGTGTTCCAGAAGTGCAGCTATAGAGTTCCATCGCAGTTTCTTTCACAGAGCTGACATCCCTCCAAGGCCACCAGTGGGTTTTTCCTGATGATGTGTACAGAGACAGAAGATGACTGACTACTCCTGAGGTCTTATTTTCCCAAATAGAAGTTTACACACAGGTTTCCAATCGATGCCTCCAGTAACCAAATGCTTCTTTCAAGAGCACACTGGGTCCACAGGGAGCTTTAGTGATCTGTTTTCTTTTCAGTTGGGAACATCCCAGTCCATGCATTAGCCATCGTGAAGAACAGGCTGCTCTGTTATCATGGACATCCCTGCACTTATGGAGGAGGGACCAGGAGCCGGTGTCAGGACGGTGGAGCCAGGCTCTTCTCAAAGTCATTTGGTGATAGGACAAGGGGCAATGGGTGTGAGCTGGAACACAGCAGGTTCCACATCAATATCAGAAGGAAATTCTTCCCAGTGAGGGTGATGGAGCACTGGGGTGGGCTGCCCAGGGTGGTTGTGGAGTCTCCTTCACCAGAAACATTTAAGACCTGCTTGGATGTGTTCCTGTGCGACTTGGTCTAGGTGATCCTGCTGTGGCAGGGGGATTGGACTGGATGACCTTTTGAGGTCCCTTCCAATCCCTAATGATTCTACGATTCTATGATTTATTTCTTTGCATCTTCTCCATCCTGAAAGGATTATGTTAGTATATCCAGGGGGAGCAGAGGATAAAGAGAATCTGTAGCCATTCTCCCTCGCTCTTTGTTAACTGGGGCACCCAATTAAAAGATCATGAGACCGCATCGTTTGAGTATGTTCACTCAAACCAGTTGAGCTTGGAACGGATTTCTTCGCTCCCCTTCTCTACAAGCTTCTCCTCCCAACAGAGGTGCCACTGAAGGGTATTTGATCAAAACCACTCAGGGTCCTGTGAGTGCCCCCCACCTCTGTTTGCAGACCGCACCACGATGGCACTTCCCTTCTTAGCCCCTCGTTATCTGCCTGGTGCTCCGTTGTTTACTTCTTGGTTTGCTTCTCTTTCGCGTTCCTGACCAAGCACTTCAAGATCTTCTCTGCGCTGAGGGCAAGACCTTGGGTCTGTGCTCCTCTCTGTTTAGACATGAATTTGAATTTACCTTCTTTAGGGCTCCTTATGTTTTCATCTCGCCGGTAGAGCAAACACCGCTGCCTTTGTCTTCCTCTCTTTGTTTGCGATTTAGCGGCTAGTAAATCAAAATGACTCCGTGGAACGTGCGGAGGTTTAAACGAACCAGCGAAGGAGAAGGCACCTGATGATCTGAAAACAAGTGATGACATTGAAGATGATTCTGTTTGGAAAGACTTCTGGAGGTCAAGGATTCCCCGAGTTCTGAAGGGCTGGGTGTGGAGTGTGATTGTGGGGTTTTTTTTTTCCTGGCAAGAGGTGATTAAAGGAAAAACCAACCAGAAGGAGGTCGTGGTCATTCTAACAGCTGCGGTTCAGCACCTGAGCTCCCGTATGGAAAGGGGGAAGCGGCGATGCCCGTCCCCATCACTTTGTACAGCCCCAGAGGTACGAACACGCTCGGTCCAGCACAGCACAGATCGTCTTAAGGAGCGTGTGTGCGCTCCTTGTGACAGCACTGCTCCCCCCTGCTGAGTGGAAATAAAAGGCTGGTGGCCAGGAAACCTGGGGAGTGGTTCTTACACCGTTCCTTTGGGTCCCAGGGCAATATCGTGAAGGAAGCATCCTTGGCAGCTGCTTCTTCAGAGAGCAGGAGGCCAGAGAGGGGCTGCTGTCAGGTTTCTGTGTGAAGCGTGAGTGACTCAGGCTGCACCATGCTGTGTCGGTCACACCGCTAAGGAGGTCACTAGAGCCATCTCTTCAGCTCTGCTGAGCACTGGGAAAACATGGACACCTGCAGGTACCACTTCACCCAACTTTTCTAAACTAAAGGAGTAACAAAGACTTCTGAACACAATTATGATGAGTGGTTTTAAATCTGAGTTTCTCTGTGCAAGAGCAACGAGGGAACCAGGAGCTGGTAGCAACTTGTTGGACTGGATGATCTTTAAGGTCTTTTCCAACCTTGTCATTACTGTGATACTGCAACTGGTAGTGTTTTTGGGAAGTGCTTAACAAGCCAGACTCCATGACTTTAAATCCCACAGTTCGTGGCAATTAAGGAGTAGAACAGAAAGAAACCCCTCTACAGAATCACAGAACATTAGAGATTGGAAAGGACCTCAAAACATCATCGGGTCCAATTGCCCTGCCACAGCAGGATCCCCTACAGCCAGTCACACAGGAACATGTCCAGGGTGGTCTTAAACATCTCCAGAGGTGGAGACTCCACAACCCTCCTGGGCAGCCCCTTCCAGTGCTCTGTCACCCTCACTGGGAAGAAGGTCCTTCTGATATTGATGTGGAACCTCTTCTGTTCCAGCTGACACCCGCTGCCCCTCGTCCCATCTCTAGGTGACACTGAGCAGAGCCTGGCTCCATCCTCCTGACACCCCCCCTTCATGTACCAACAGGTGTTGCCTTTGCTTTGCTCAAATGCCTTCAGCCCAGGTTGATTAGAATCAATCCAGCTTTTCTCTTGCAATTCTACAGCTGTTTATTAAATGGCAAAAATGGGATGATCAATGAAGGAACGGTAGTGGGATTCAGAGGAAACCCTCATAACCTTTGCTGCCCTTTCTACAGTGGGATTTGGAAGTGAGTTTTTTAAGAAGACCTTTCTAAAAATCTTTCATGAACAAACAATTCACCTAATAGTTGTTGGCAGAAGAAATTGAGAGAAGCAGGAAGCTAAGCGAGCTGTCTGCTTCCTCATCCAGTTCTCCTAAAATGGTCATCTGGCCCAAGAACTCCAGCAGAAAAATTAACTGTCTTCTCCAAGACAGCATCCAGATTGCAGAGCAACCTGATTTCAAATTGGGTGCTTGGAAACTTTTCATTCAATGACAAGAGGTTATGTGTCTTCTACGGAATAAGATGCTTCCTGTCTTCTTTCACAGAATCCCAGGACATCAGGAATTGGAAGGGACCTTGAAAGATCATCCAGTCCAATCCCCCTGCAACAGCAGGATCCCATAGATCCAGTCACACAGGAACATGACCAGGTGGGTTTTAAATATCTCCAGAGAAGGAAACTCCACAACCCCCCCTGGGCAGCCCCTTCCAGGGCTCTGTCACCCTCACTGGGAAGAAGTTCCTCCTATTGATGTGGAACCAACTCTGTTCCAGCTGACACTCCTTGCTCCTTGTCCTGTCACTGGATGCTGTTGAGCAGAGCCTGGCTCCATCCTCCTGCCACCCACCCTTTCCACATTTTTAGACACAAATGGGACCACCCCTCAGTCTCTTTTTGTTGTCCTTCTTCTGTTAGAAATCACCAAGGTTTTGGTTTCCAGCAGCCAACGGAAGAGGAGGCAAAGGCTTTTATGCAGGTTGGCATGGAAATGGAAATCTCACCAACAGGAACAACAGAGGGTAGAGAAGTGCAAATAAAAGGACCGAGAAGCACCAACAGATGGTTGTGTCAGCACCAGCGAGCTCACACAGCAAAGTTCAGTGGTGCTGCTGCTGAGTTCCAGGAGATGGGAGTCTGCTATTTGTGCAGATGAAGTTCATCTGCAAGTGTTAGCCATCATGAGCCAAAGCAACACCTCAACAGTCCAAAGAAGGGCAGTTAAATGTGTGTTACTTCTTTAACTAATTCTGGGACTTGTTTATGAAGAGGGTGGCCCATAATGAGTCCAGGATCCTGACTGTTTTCATCTAAATACCATCTGTAGGAAGGCAAAGAGATACAAAGGGTTGGAGTGACACCTCATAATGGCTGGTCCCTGATCACTGGATTGATAAGATGCATTGCAGGGTCTCCCTGTCTGCAGCAGACAATGATAGTTTTGGATGCCACAGCATGAGAAGGACATGGAGGAGCTGGAATGAGGCCAAAGAAGGGCAATGAGGCTGGGGAGAGGGCTGGAGAACAGGCCCTGTGGAGAGCAGCTGAGGGAACTGGGGTTATTGAGTCTAGAGAAGAGGAGGCTGAGAGAAGGTCTTATTTCTCTCTACAACTACCTAAAAGAAGGTTGTAGAGAGGCTGCTGCCGGTCTCTTCTCCAAAATTGCTAGTGACAGGATGAGGAGAAATGGCCTCCAGTTGCAGCAGGGGAGGATTAGACTGGATCTTGGGAAGAAGTTCTGTGCTGAGAGAGTGACTGGGCACTGGAACAGGCTGCCCAGGGAGGTGATGGAGTCCCCATCCCTGGAGGGGTTTAAAAGCCAAGTAGTAGAGCACTTGAGACCACGATGTAGGGGCTTGGGAGCTGTTGAGCTGAGGGCTGGACTTGCTGATCCTGGAGGTCCTTTCCAGCCAGGACGATTCTCTGACTCCAGAAGACTCAGTAGCATTAAGCAGCTGTGCAGCACTCGCACCAGAGCACAGAGACTCGGGCTGCGACGGTGGATTAATTCCACTGAGGAGAATACGAATTAGCCAACAGATTTATTTCTCACACTGACATAATAAACAAATATTGATGGTTTCCCACGGCGTGAGACATCCTTATTCCCTGCTTCACAACTCGCTCAGAGCTTCATAATTTTCTCTTCACTGCTTCTAAACGGGTGATTTATCCCGTGCTTCTGGAAATACTAGTCTGTCTACAGTCTTCAGATAGCGAGCAGATTGTGCCTCATCGACGGAACGATGTGGGGGCTTGCAGTGGTTTTGCTCTCACCTTGATTTCCCTTCCTATTTTCTTTTATGCCTGAGAGCTTTCAAGAAGAGAACTAAAGCAACTTTGCTGTTTGGACCAATTGTGAAGCACTGGAACATCTTTTGAAGAACTTGGGTACCTCAGAGCACATCCTACCTCTTGTAAATTAAGATGTGTTTCTGTGTCTAGGTGATCCTGCTGTGGCAGGGGGGTTGGACTGGATGATCTTTGAGGTCCCTTCCAATCCCTAATGATTCTATGATTTGTTAGACACATACATCAGGAAGAGCGCCCAGGCTTGCAAGCCACATGAAGAATGATCACGGAATCACAGAACATCAGGGACTGGAAGGGACCTCAAAAGATCATCTAGTCCAACCCCCTGCCACAGCAGAATCCCCTAGATCCAGTCACACAGGAATGTGTCCAGGCAGGTTTTAAACATCTCCAGAGGAGGAGACGCCAGTAATGGGTCCCCAGTAGCAACCCGACATGGCACCATGTGAAAGGGAGCTGTGACATCCAAATAAATTGAGCCCAACCCAAACTCACAGAGGCTCAACCACAAATCACCATTCAGGTATGGTTAGACACACATCCTTCTGTCTTGAGTAGATACCCAAACCCTTCCTCCAGACTTCTCAAAGGCAAACAGGAGGAATAATCACCGCAAGGACACGGACTGAAATAGTTCTACTTGATAAACAGTCTTTCGAGCTCGTTTCTTTACTCTCAGAATGAGAAACACTCTCATGCATTAAGTGTGTAAAACTTACTGTTTGTAATGAAATACCCCAAATATTGAAAAATGTATTAAATACCGTGGAAGGATTTGTAGACTGAAGTATTTGTATAATACCTACGTGTGTACTGAGTTTCACTATGATCTCTCTTCATAAAGATAGGATCCTATTGATGGGAATCAAGTACCACAGTAGTCCTGGGCCAGCTCTGGGCTTGCACTATCCCATGGAAATTAAATGTTGTGTCCAGCTCTAGAAGGACACAGAACTCCTGGAGAGAGTCCAGTGCAGAGCCACAAAGATGATGAAGGGAGGGGAGCATCTCCTTGCTGGGGAAAGGCTGAGAGAGCTGGGGCTCTTGAGCCTGGAGAAGAGGAGCCTGAGGGGTGACCTCATGGATGTTGATCAGTATGGGAAGGGTGGGTGTCAGGAGGATGGAGCCAGGCTCTGCTCAGGGGCACCCAATGATAGCAGGTGTCAGCTGGAACAGAGGAGGTTCCACACCAATCTGAGAAGAACCTTCTTCCCAATGTGGGTGACAGAGCACTGGAAGGGGCTGCCCCGTGGGGTTACCTAGTCCAATCTCTGCAGTGAGCAGGACCACCTTCAGCTAGATTAGGTTCTCAGAGCCTCACCTAGGCTGAGGTCTTAATGTCCCAGTGGATGGGGGGCCTCTACTGTCAATCTTCAGGTTGCAGTAGCTGGCATTTCTCAATGGGTTTTGTGACAGCCCCAGGACTTCTACCTTCTGATCTATCCTGAGGAGAACAGTTGTCCCAGACTGAGCGATGGGAAGGACACCAAACTGCTCTCCATGACTACAGTGAAGAACTGCTGCCAAAACCAAAACACCATCAAAACAAAACTGGAGAGCTGCTCATGCTGTTGATATGAGACAGTCACAGAATCATCCTGGTTGGAAACGACCTCCTAGATCACCGAGTCCAACCAGACCCACAAGAACAAACCTCAATACCTGACTGCTCGACAAACACCAGCTAACCCCCTCCACAGCTGCCACTACAGCAGTGAAGCATCAAGGCTACACGGTTCTCAAACACCTCAAGGGATGGGGACTCAGCCACCTCCCTGGGAAAGCAGTTCCAGTGCCCAGCCACTCTTTCTGTAAAGAATTTCTCCCTAAGAGCCATCGCAAACTTCCCCTGCCTCAGCCTCAGACCTTTCCCCCTGGTTCTGTCAGTAGCCTCTGAAGATTGAAGAGGTTTCATACATTCCCTGACTGTGATGCAGTTTTGCCCATCAAACCCCATTTCCCCCTTTCAGCAGCTCCTGCAGGACCCAGACATCCAGTGTTGGTTTCAGCTGCTCCAGCAGCTCTGCTCCCCTGGCAAACCCCCCCAGTAACCGCACCGGCAGCTTTCACATCCCCTTGGAGCCCGCTGATGGCTTGCGGGGCTGGACAGCACTTCTCTCCTGGAGGCCTCTGAAAGTTTGTTGTCCAGAGGAATATTCCAGTTTTAATCCATCTGTGAGTGCGCCCACAGCTGTGCTGGTGCCTCTGATCTCCGCTGCAGTCGCGGTGCTGTGATGCCACATTTCCATGTTCAGTTCAGGCTGCAATCTGCTCTGGTGACTTTGAGTCATAGACAGCTTCATGTTCTGCTATAAATCAGCTCGGTGGCTTTTTAGCTGCTCCCTGACCTGAGGGAGCTTCAGAGTGCCATTTGGTTTGATGGACACTCTTTCCAATTGCCTAGACTCTTGCCTCCAGGAAAGCAAACACATTTATACAGCATTGATCTGCCTCTTGGAGAGCTCGGGGTGTCCGAGGTAGACAATTTCATCTTTGTCAGCATTGCAGGCAGGTAAACAGCCTTACAGTGGGTGAGCTTCAGGGTGGAACATGCAGACCCGGTCTTTCAGGAGGCTGGGACTGCATTGGCAAGAGGGGTCATGGCCCAAGGAGCAGGTTAAGTGATCAGCAGGGCCATTGGTGCTGGCGCTAGTCTTAACTCTCAGTAGACACAGCACAGCCTCACCCAGCCAACCCCAAAGCACGTGAGGTGTGGAGGGACATCTGGAAATCAGAGCAAACAGAAGAAGGCTCCAGAGAAGCTTTCCTCCCATCTTTTCTGTATTCTGCAGGAAAACCAATCAATTCCCACGACTGCTGATGGCACAAAACTTGCGGCGATCAAGTTCTTCCCTGTTTCACTGAATTATTCCGAGCGGCCGCTCCTCCGTGGGCTTTTCCAGCCCTGCCTAGCTGGAGATTTCAAGGTTCCCCGTACAGCACCATGAAACATAATCACCCTGCTTCTCTCCATCGGGCATAATAACGTCCCTGGATTGGCCAATAAATCTCATTTTAGAAAAATAACACATTCTCGACTCTTTTGATTTGCTTGCTGGCTCTTCCAGATTAGATTTCTCCCCCTTCATGCTGCCATTTTTGTCTGCTGTAGAAAACCTCTCACTCTCTGCTTCCTCTTCTGTGACTTCTGCTGATGTCACTTGAGCAGCAAGTTCACATCAGGGGAGCAGAGCAGCTCCCATCAGCAGTCCCACCCCTTCCGGGGTGCTGGTTGAGTCCCCATCCCTGGATGTGTTTAAGTCACTTAGATGTAGTGTTGGGGGAGTGAAGATTGAGAGCAGGGCTGATGGTTGTTGGACTTGATGATCCCAAGGGGCTTTTACAACCTGAATGATTCTATGATGCCCCACTCACCACAGAATCTTAGTGTGTCCTGGGTTGGAAGGCACCTCCAGAGGGCATCTAGTCCAACCCCCTTACAATAAGCAGGGACAGCTCTAACTAGAACAGGTTGTCCAGAGCTCCATCCAGCCCGACCTTGAACGGCTCCTCGACCAACAACCTGGGCAGCCTGTTCTAAGGATTCCTCCCCCCACCCCAATTCAAGAGCTTTTTCCTCCTGCGCAGCCTCCATCTGCCCTTTTCCAGCCTCAAACCACAACCCCTCATCCTATCCTTCCCTGCCCTTGCAAACAGCCTTATTGGCCCCTTTCAGGGGCTGGAAGGTCTCTATAAGTCACTCTAAGGTCCAGGCTGAAGAATCAGCAAGATCGTTCTTGAGTTCCTCCTGACTCATTGTCTAAACTGGTGTGAACCGGTGTCTTGGCGATGCCACACGGCATCCGACCTCTGGATGTTGAGTCTCTGCCTCATCCCTGTGTTTTCATTAAGGCAAACACCAAACTCACACTCCTATTTTTAGAGGACATCGCAGCAAGTGAACAGCCTGGGAAGGAGCAGGTCTGACCTCAGTTCTGCTGGCTTCCTGCTCTGTGATTGTGCTGGGAGCCCAGCGCGGTTGCACTGGCATTAACACTGGAAGAAAACATTTGCCTGGGATTTATTTCCTCTTCTGGGGAGCGGTAGGCAGGCGAGCGAGTGATGACGTTTGGAAGTCGCTAGAAATTAAAAGTCAACCAGCTTCTCTCAAAGCCGAGGGTTTGAACCTGTCTGAGGTTGACTGGAAGTCCTCAGCAGCAGCGGGTCAGGGGCTGCTCTTGGAAAACGTGTTTGTTGCCCCCAGTGAATGACTGTGGCACCTGGCTCATACTGGGATAAAGCTTGGGCAGCTGAAGTCGTCAATTGAGAAGCAGGAGAAGCAGTAAACAGCACTGAGGACCTCCGGGAACCATCACTTGGTGAGAACAGCAGACAGAGGCAAAACCAATCTTTACCTGAGCTCCTTCTCCGAGGAGCTTTCTATGGAAACAGCTAGGGCCGGGTGGAGGCCACGAGGGCTTCTCTCTGAATTGCTGAGCCCAGAGCCTGTAGCACAGGAGCAGACCCAGAAGAGGCTGTCACTGTGGATGTGGCACGTGCTGCAGCAAGTCTGAGCTCACGCAGCGCTCTGCTGGTGTCTCTTATCAAGACTCTCCATGTCTGTGCAGTTCTCCCCTCACTGCATTTTCCAGGGCAGATGCTCTGGGTAGGATGGAGGTAGGATGTTCTCTTATGGGAGCAGGCTGAGAGAGCTGAGGCTGTTCAGTCTGGAGAAAAGAAGGCTCTGGGGGAACCTTCTATGACCTTCCAGTACCTGAGGGGGGTCAACCTGAAGGTAGAGGAAGGTCTTTTCAAGAGGGTTTGTAAGGACAGGACAAGGAGCAGTGGGTTCAAGCTGGGAAAGGAGAGGCTGAGGCTGGATATTAGAAAAAAGCTCTTCATGTGAGGGTGGCTGATGGCTGGAATGGGCTGACCAGAGAGGTGGTGGGGCCCCATCCTTGGAGTAATTTAAGGTCAGGCTTGATCAGGCTCTGAGCAGCCTGATCTATGTCTAGTTGTCCCTGTGTGGGGAGGTTGGACTAGAGATCACAGAATCATAGAATCATTAGGGATTGGAAGGGACCTCAAAAGATCATCCAGCCCAATCCCCCTGCCACAGTAGAATCACCCAGACCAAGTCATAGAGTCACTTGGGGTTAGAAGGGACCACAGGATCATCTAGTTCCAACTCCCCTACCATGGGCAGGAACACCCCACCCTGAAGGTCCTGTCCAGCCTACAACATTCTATGATTCTTTGAAAGGCAGGGAGAGAACATTGGGTGAAACTGAGCTCCCTGTGGGAAATCAGAACCACAAAACCATAGAATCACAGAATGATTTAGGTTCTCAAAGAGAACTCCAAGATCATCCAGTTCCAACCCCCCAGATCGCTTCTGCTTAATTGGTTTTAGACTTATTTGACATCAAAGCAACATTTAATTTGCAACCCAGCTTTTATCTAAGCCATCACCTCTGTGCAGCCCCTAATTGGGCTTCACACTTATCTGATGATTATGATATATTTTCCTAAACACAGACCTAAACACTTCTAGGTCACGGGCTCACGCTCGGCAGCGGCGCTACACACGACCTCTCCTCTCGGATGCTTTGGAATGTGCGAAAATCAATAGATCTCAAATCAATGTCTTCACTCAAATCTGAGCTTAAAAATTGCAGCTCAGGGTTGTGCCAGGCTACGAGTTTGTCTGGTGCCTTCTGTTTCTTCAGGTTCTCTGCTGCTAGCTCACTTGGGCTCTGCACAAAGCACATCCCAGAGCTCACGGCTCACCAGGGGCCGTGAACCCACCACCAGCAGGTTTCAGCTTTGAAGAGGTAACACACAAGAAGTTCAAGACAACAGAGGGATGCACGTGGGCTTGGTGGGTGGTTGTGGGTGTTTTCAGCTCACTCCCAGCTACGCAGAGCAGGAGCGATCCATTTATCATTTGGTGGATGAGCTAGAGCTGCCAGCATCATCGAGGTGATACCGGGAGAACCCCCCTGAGAGAGAAGCAATAAAAAGTGCCCTGCAAGCAATATTACCTACTAAAGCACCGTGGCCAGATGGAGACGCCGCTGAATTTCATAGAGCATCGGTGATAAACTACTTCCAATTTCACCCGTGATTTATAAATATTCTTTGGAGAGGAAAGAACTACCTCCTCATCCTAACTAACCACCACTTCACCTTCTCCTGGAGAAGACCGAGCACAGATCTTGCAAGAGCATCTGATCCAAACGCTTCCACAAGGAAGTTTTAGCTATTAATGGTGAGCAAAGCCACCGCTGATGCCTCCTAGTCTATCTCAAACTGGATTTGTTCTGGGCCAGTCTTTAACAGAAGGCTCCCAGTGTCTGATGAATCCAGCAGACCATTGCAAACGGGACATGGGATAACACTGAGAGACAAAAAGCTCAAGAAGGAGTGAAAAAACCAACCAGGAGTGTGGGAGAGCGTTTGAAAATACTTCACAAGTTTGGGAAAACGGAGCTAAATGAGATTCAGGCACTTCAGAGCCAGCTAATGACTAGAATTAAGACAACAAGACATAAAATGTTTTCCATTTGAAACGAGACTGCTTCAGCATAACTCATGAGCCTTCCTCTTGCTCTGAGAGCTTTGCTAGAGCTCCTGGAGGGACTGAACCCCTTCCCTTCACTAGATACTTCAGGTAAAAGAAACCCAAAGAGTCATTTTTCTTCTTTTTATGTTTTTCCTAGACTAGAACTACAGACAAATAAAAGAGAATTGAGTAGCAGCTTGCTGGTCTCTCAGTCTCCTCCTCTGGAGGCATTTAAAACTCACCTGGACATGTTCCTGGGTGACTTGGTCTAGGTGATGCTGCTGTAGCAGGAGCATTGGACTAGATGATCTTTTGAAGTCCCTTCCAATCCCTAGTGTTGTGTGATTCAGTGATCTCCTCAGAATTCTTTTTTTCCAGAATCTGTGAGAAATACAGAAATGAAGATGTTGGAGGGAGAAAAAAAAAAGGGCAGCAGAGCTGAGGAACAGGTCAGAGCTGCAGGGACAACCCCCCTGGGGCAGCCCCTTTCAGGGCTCCATCACCCCCACTGGGAAGAAGGTCCATCTCACACTGGTGTGGAACCTCCTCTGTCCCAGCTCACACCTGCTGCCCCTTGTCCCATCATCGGGTCCCCTGAGCAGAGCCTGGCTCCATCCTCCTGACACTCATCCTTTCCATACTTACCAACATTAATGGGGTCATCCCTCAGTCTTCTTTATTTTCTCAGCTCCCTCAGCCTTTCCTCAGCAGGGAGATGTTCCCCTCCCTCCAGCATCCTAATGGCCCCAGCTGGAGATGTTTAAGTAAGTCTGTCCAGGCTGCAGGTGTTGATTGTTAGATGTAATGGGACATGAAAAGGGGAGGGGTGGGGCACTCCAGGTGATGCTGGTGTTGGTACAGCACAGGGGATGGCTCTGCTGCTGTGGAAGATGATGGTTCCATGGTTCAGGGAGGGCTTTTCCTCTAACTTACCCCTGACTGCTGTGTGTAGCTTAAGTGGTATCTGTGAGCAGAGCACAAAATGAGATGAGGCGATCCCAGGGTCAGGTTGTGTGTGAAACAGCCTCTCCTTAGGTGTCTTCAGAGGATGCCAGGTTTGCTGTTGCAAGGTGACAACAGGATTGCTTGAAGTCTTCTGTTTTCCAGCCTGTGTTAACAAGGCCATCGGAGGCTCAAAGCTCTCTTACTGCCCTGTGTAAAGCAGAAGGCAGGAAGGGAGCTGAGCTCTGTACCTGCTGCAACTAGTGTCCAGCTGGGCCCCCTGCAGAAACCATTTCAGAGATAATGAAATGTAGACTCCTGAAAGACTCTTCAGCATCCAAACCCCCAAGCAGAGCTAGTGGATGCAGCTGGTTTCTATTTGAGGAGCACTAGTGACCTGTGTATGCAGAGGACAACCTTAGCCTTGTGGTTTATGGGGTTTTGTTCGAGGGGGATGTGGAGCTTCTAAGTTCTGTGGCTCATTGCAGCCCTGGCTCAGCCAGGCTGGTTACTTGTGGAAGGGTCAGGGGTGCAAGGTTGCAGGTGACCCCAATGTTGCTTTGCTTTCCCTCTAACATCTATGATCCCATTAAATGTTGTGGGGTAGAGGAGACATTTCTAACAGCCCTCTACACTTTTGAGGCTCCAATTTAAAAGAGGCTGTACAGCCTGTGGTCTGCAGCTGTAGAAGACCAAGGGTACTTTCTCTCTACTATGGAGCAGCTGCGCAGAGAGAGGAGACTTATCACCTCCTCAGTTCATACCCAAAGCAGTGATGGAGCCAGGCTCTTCTCAATGTCATCTAGTGATAGGACAAGGAGCATTGGGTGTCAGCTGGAATATAGGAGGTTCCACATCAATCTGGGAAGGAACTTCTTCACAATGAGGGTGATGGAGCACTGGAGCAGGCTGCCCATGGGGGCTGTGGAGTCTCCTTCTCTGGAGATGTTTAAAACCCACCTGGATGTGTTCCTGTGTGACAGGGTCTAGGTGATCCTGCTGTGGCAGGGGGGTTGGACTGGATGATCTTTTGAGGTCTCTTCCAAATCTATAAAGTTCTGTGATTCCAGCTCACAGTGGTGCTGGAAGCCTCTCCAGGCCCAGAATTGAGAACTGGGACTACATGTTGTGACTTCAGCTGAACCAGTGAAGAGCAGACCCTTACTCCCCATCATCCAAGTGTCCATCACCGTTGCTTCAGGAGAAGTTCCTGCTCCTCCAGATCTCCGGTGCTGCCGATGCTGTTGTTTGTCAACCCAATTCTGTCAGAAAGATCCAGTTAATTTGAGCACTTTCAGTAGCAGAGGTTTCTGGTTTCCTTCCCCAGCCTGGATGGTTTTGACAGCCTGTGGAGCTGAGTGGGCAGAGGAATGAACTACACTTGGCCAGATGGTCCCCTTTAATTCACGGTGCTATTACTACTTCTGTGGCGGTCCTGTGGAACTGGAACAAGGCTGGCAGTGACCAGAGCTCCACTGGAGTAGGTGCTGTACAAAGAGAGACAGAAATAAACCCTGTTGAGAAAAGACTTCCCTTCTGATGCAAAGAGTTATGTGAGAGAGGAGAAGCTGGGGCTCCACAGATGAAATCACACGTCCCCCTAGCACTGTAAGCAAGAAAGGAGTGCAGATCCTGTGAGGAATCGCAGACCACCAGGAACTGGAAGGGACCTTGAAAGATCATCCAGTCCAATCCCCCTGACACAGCAGGGTCACCTAGACCAAGTCACACAGGAACACATGCAGGAGGGTCTTAAACATCTCCAGAGAAGGACACTCTGCAACTGCCCTGGGCAGCCCCTTCCAGTGCTCCATCACCCTCACTGGGAAGAAGTTCCTTCTGATATTGATGTGGAACCTGCTGTGTTCCAGCTCACACCCATTGCCCCTTGTCCTATCACTAGATGACATTGAGAAGAGCCTGGCTCCATCCTCCTGATACCCCCTCCTTCACATATTAATGAGGTCACCCCTTCAACACCCTTAANATGAGGTCACCCCTTCAACACCTTCAGGGATGGGGACTCCACCACTGCCCTGGACAGTCCAGTCCAGGCTCTGATCACCCTTTCCCTGAGGAAGGGCTTCCTAACACCCAACCTAACCCTTCCCTGGCAGCTTCATGCTCTGCCCACCAGTCCAGACACACCTCTGACTAAAAGGGCAGTGGGAACAACCCGAACAAACATCCCAGCAGCTCCCTTGGTGTGATCTCACCTAGGTTTTTCTCCCTGCACTTGTGTCTATTGGAGCTCCTGCAATCTGCTGCTCTGAGCTGGGTTTCTTGTTCTTCCTCTGCAGCCTGGGCGCGGTGGTGGTTCAACAATTACGCCATTAATGGCTCGGTGTGGCTGGCGAGGGTGTTGCCAGGGACACGGTCACGCTGACTACCTGTTTTCAGTGGTGATTCAAGGAGGGTCCCAACGAGGGTTACACCTTCTGCCTCGACTGCTGTCGCCTCCGCTGGGGATGTCGCAGCAGGAGGACCTTGGTTGTGGCGCTTTGAGAGCCTAAAGGAAGCGGAGCCGACGACGTTTCAGGGCATTGATTTTCCACTTGGTGGTTTTTCCGTCCTCCTGAAGCATTTTCTGGCCTCTTAAATTTTCTCTATCAATCACCCTTATCTTCTTTCCCCTTGTTGCTGGAGCAGTAATAAGTTGTCCTGTATGAATGTCTCTTCCCTTATTGCTCTTACTCAGGCTGCAGCCTGTAGTTGTCTTCTGCTCCTACTTGGGTCTGTAAACACCAGCAGGAGATTTTTCTCTTGACTCCCTCGCAGAAAAATCCCACGACTGGGATTTTTATTTCCAAGGGGTATCAGCCAGGCAGATGTAAACCCTCCTACCTCCCACGAGAGAGGACGCTTCTGTCCATGCCTGGATGGGACGCTCATCCTTCAGAGCTGCCCAGCCTGGGAGAGGTTTAGATGCTTGTAGTGGTTCATTGGAGGTTCCACATCAATCTGAGAAGGAACTTTTTCACAGTGAGGGTGACAGAGCACTGGAAGGGGCTGCCCAGGGGGGTTGTGGAATCTCCTTCTGTGTAGACACTTCAAACCCACCTGGGCATGTTCCTGTGCAGCTGGATGTAGGGGATCCTGCTGTGGCAGGGGGATTGGACTGGATGATCTTTGGAGGTCCCTTCCAATCCCTAATGTGCTGTGATTCTGTGATTAGTGCTGGTTTAAGCTTCATTTTTGGGAAAAAACAGTGTGGAGCAGCTGGCTGAAGCACCCCAAGTTCCTGATTTAAAGCACTGCCCGGGGTCACAGGGCCGATGCAGAGCAGATTATTCAGATGATGAGCAAAGCCCTTGTGTGCCTGTGCGTCTCCTGTGCTGCTGCTGAGCGTGTCAGATCATCGCGACAAACCCGCCGTGTATCTGGTCCTTGGGCTGAGCAGCTCCTGCTCCTGTTTTGTGTTTATGCAGGAATGAAGCCAGAGGAGCTAAAGGAACACTTGTCCCACAGAAAAGTGTGCTGGGTGAGCGATGTAGTTGAGGACGTCCTTGCTCACTGCAGGGTGGTTGGACTAGATGACCTTTGAGGTCTCTTCCAACTCCATGATTCTATGATACCAGCCTGGAGGTGAAGCAGATCATAGAACCATTAGGGATTGGAAGGGATCTTGAAAGATCATCCAGTCCAATCCCTCTGCCACAGCAGGATCACCTAGATCAAGTCACACAGGGACAGATGACTGCACTGTGGTTATGGGAGCAGCAAGCCTGGGCTTTTTCTAATTTTGAAGAACATGAAAGGTTCAGAGAGAATTCAGCCCACTTTTGTGCCTTTGAACAGGAATCACGTCGATTTCAGCTCCTGAAGTCACTCCTGGGAAGGGACGTACACGGTACAGAAAGGTCGACGCGGTGTGTGTCTCCAGTCTGTCCCTTTGAGACAAACAAAGAGCTTGTCCAAGCAGCACTTAGGGCACCTGCTTTCTGTGCAGCTGTTAGGAAGACGATCCAAAGCGGGGTTTTGCTGACTGATTAATCAGACCAAACCCTACTGGCTCATACCATTGAGGATGCAGCTCGGTTACGCACCTGATGTCCTCTGTTGCTCACCCGCCGCTTCAGGGGTTTCGTTTTCGTAGCTTCTCTTCTAAAGGTCCTGGAGAGATCAGACAGAGCAGGATCACAGAAGGCACCATTTGGTGTTTCGCTCGCCGGGATCTGGACAACGTGGAGATGACTAATGCAGCTATTTCAGAAGCAAGAAAGTCCATCCGTCAGACAGCGAGCCACCTTCCCGTTGATTCTTCCCATCGGGCCTTAGGGGTTGCACAAACCATTGAGTGTTTTTTTTAAAACAGATCTTTTCAAGAGATTTGAGCAGAACAAGGCTGAATCATAGACTCATTAGGGATTGGAAGGGACCTCGAAAGATCTAGTCCAATCCCCCTGCCACAGCAGGATCCCCCAGATCCAGTCATTCCTCGGATGATGAGCAGAGCCCTCGCACGGGTGAGTTTCTCCGCGGCACTCTGTGAATGACAAATGAGTCGCATCATTCTGACTAATTGAGCTTGTCTTGTGTACTTGTTGATGAGCATGAAACCATTTACTGCTGTTCCCATTTATAGAGGCTGTTGACAGCCTGGCTTCTGTTGAAGTCTAAAGGTAGGGGATGTCCAGGCGTTTTCAGGTGGTTTTATGCTCAGGCAACAAAACCAGCAGCTGTTAACCAGAGTCTGATTTAGACCTGAGTAGTGCTCAGGCACATATTGCTGAGGAAAGACATGAGAGAGGAAGATACACTAAGCTGGAACCAAAATTGGTGTCCTCTTGCCGTTGGTGTCCTCTTCCTTTCCCGTGCTGTTGGGCAGGACAGTGTTTGGTTTGACAAGAACCATCAAGACCGACAGTCATAGAATCCCCACGGCTGGAAAGGAGCTCCAGGATCAGCAAGTCCAGCCCTCAGCCCAACAGCTCCCTAACCCAGTAATAACTGGAAGATATACCACGGCTCTCGTGGAAAAGCTCACTAACACGCAGCATCTTTGCAGGACACAGTTGTCCTTGTTACCCTTGATGTCCTGTGGAACAGCTGCACAGACAGCTTATGTGAATGCTTTTTCCCTACCAGTTGTCAGTGGCTTCTTTGATGGATAATCCGGGCAGGTAGTTTCTCTCCTGCTTCAATATTGGTTTTAGCAACAGGAAGAATTTTACTGCCTAAAATATTAAAGAAGCCTTCAAATATTAAACAGTTAACATCCTTCTTTCAGTTGTTAAGTTTGTACTGGAGCTGACTGGAAGCCATGGTGCTGGCTGTCCCCGTGGGACGGTACCACCACAGCTGGCTGCGGCCAGGAGCCATCCCAACCCCTCGTGCTCCTTGCAAAGGGAAGAGCTCTCTTTTCAGACTGTGACTCTGCTATTGATCTTCTAGGAAACCAGTCCATGCCAGTGAGCCCAAAGGGCCTGGCTGATCAAAAGAACAATGGGCAGGGTGATGCTGAAGGTTCCCTCTTCCCCCTTTCTCTTGGTTTTTAACTAATGCTGTTCATTAAAATGGGAAGGTAGGTAAAGGACAGAATCTGGTTCCAGCGATGACTTTGGGGTGTCAGACACAGTCCTGACCCATCCCCTGCGCTGGAAACAAAGGAGTAAACAGAAGAAGCACACTGAAAGGACAGCAAGGAAGGGCTGATGCTGTTTGGAATGAAGTTGCCACCACTGCCTTGGGCAACCTGTTCCAGCATCTCTGCACTCTCACAGCAAAGAATTGGTTCCTCTTGTCCAACCTCCATCTCCCCTCGTCAAGTCTGGAACCCTTTCACCTTGGCCTCTCACTACCACCCCTGTCAAAAGCCCTCCCCCAGCTTCCTGGTAGCCCCCTTTCTTCAGAGGCTGGGAAGCTGCTGGAAGGTCACTTGGGAGCCTCCTCTTCTCCAGACTGAACAGCCCCACCTTGCTCAGCCTGTGCTCATAGGGGAGCTGCTCCAGCCCTCTGCGCATTGGAGTTGCTCTGTGTGCAATCTTCACCAGCAGTGGCCTTCATGAGCAGCCAGTCACCCTCCTTCCTGATGGGAGAGACGAGTCTTTGCAAACCTGGTTGTAAAAAACATGTTGTCCATTGAGCCCAGCTGCAGAGCCCTGTTTCTGAGGCTGCAGTGGTGTGATAGGGAAATCACAGAACATTAGGGACTGGAAGGGACCTTGAAAGATCACCCAGTCCAATCCCCCCAACAGAGCAGGATCCCCTAGACCAAGGCACACAGCAACACCTCCAGGTGGGTTTTAACCATCTCCAGAGAAGGGGACTCCACAGCGCCCCTGGGCAGCCCCTTCCAGGGCTCCATCATCGTCACTGTGAAGAAATGCCCCAAATCTTGGTTTCCCACTGCCATGGGGCAGCCCAGCTGCAGCCGTCCTGCCGCACTCGCTGTCAATCCCACCCTCTGAGTCAGGATAAGAAAGGAAACGCGCGGCTCCAAGTGTCTATATTTCCGAGTGGGAAGCGACAGCTCATAAATACCCAAGCCTGCTGCTCCCAACATCCAATGTTCTCTGTTGGATTCATTCCTCAAACCTACTTGCTCCGTTCCGAAGACGGCAGCGCTAATCTGACGAGCCCTGCAGTTTTATACCCAGCGTGTAGCTCTTCATTGAATCCGACGGTCGCGTGTAAATGACCCCGCAGCTCGAGGGGATGGAGGCAACCCTCATTTCATTGGGACATTCCCATGCAAGAACAAATGTTGAGTCCTGAGAGGAAGAGCGTGCGTGTGGCGTGGCTGCTGGCGGCCACCAACGGGGTTGTGCTGCCGGGAGAGCTTTTCCGGCGAGTTCCGCGGACGCCTCGATTCCCAGAGGCCAGATATCAGCCGCGCGGTGAAGCCGAGCTGCTCCTCACCAGAGTTCAGTGCTTCCCTCATCTGCAGAGCAGCTTTTTGATCTCCACGTGGGGACTGCTGGTGGAAAAGTGTAGATGGTAAAGTTCGAGTTAATGACGGCTCGGCTAGACTTCAGCGCCGGCAGCTTCGGAGCCAGCGAAGTTGCTGCTCGATGCACCGCTGAGCACTTGTCAGTTGTTAATCAGCCCAAGTCAATTAGTGCTCTCGTGATGGATTTGTTCAGCGTGTGACGGCAGTGGATGGCTCTGCGGGAGTGGAAAGCAGCTGAACCACGGGGGAAAAAAACCAAACCTATTTCTAGAAACTTCTTTATTCTGGGTTTCAAATGCAGGATCTTTCAAGGTCCCTTCCAGTCCCTGGTGACTCTGATTCCATGACAGTTTTGCAATGTTCACTGCTGGGACTGGCTAAAACTCTCACTTTGCAATCAGGTGACAGGACTGGATGATCTTTTGAGGTCCCCCCCAGTCCGGAGATTGGGAATCTGTGGTTCTGTACTTCAGCCTTCCAAAACTACTGGCCACGAGCACGGGACGCTTGGTTATCCTCACAAGGGTCACTTCTGCTTTTTCACTCGGGGATGTGCTGCTGAAGAGCCCCAGCTCCCTCAGCCTCAGGAGGATGCTCCACTCCCTTCATCATCTCTGTGGGTCTGCACTGGACTCTCTCCAGCAGCTCTTCTGGAGCTGAGGGGCCCACAACTGGACACAAGATTTCAGCTGTGGCCTCACCAGGGTAGAGCAGAGGAGGAGGAGAACCTCTTTCAATCTGCTAACCACCCCTCTTCTGACACACCCCAGGATGCCAATGGCATTCTTGGCTGCAAGGCCCCATTGCTGGCTCCTGGCCATCCTGCTGGCCATCAGGACCCCCCAGTTCCCCCTCTCCTCTGCTGCTCCTCTACAGGTCAGTCACTGTGCTGCTTCATCTCAGCTCTCCCCCTCCAGAGCAGCTCAGAATTTCAATCAATCCACTGAATCCTTTCAAATTTTGAAGACACCAGCTTTTGCATTTAGAGAAGTTGACTTTTCAGTGCAGAAGTTTCAACTTTGTTTTAAAGTTCATCCATTTCTCCCCAGAGGCACGAGCACGCCGGGCGCTGCACGTACGCATGTCCCCCGACGAAGGCGGTTCGTTACCTGGATGCAGCGGTGGCAGGGGGGGCCTTTGGTCTGTTTTGTTGACACCTCCTTTCATATGGAAAATCCAGCGCGGACATTTCATCTCTTCACGTTGAGTCACCTCTTGTAAAAGTCGATACGTCCCTATTCTCCGCGTGTCGGCGGAGACTGATGGGAGGGCTGACTTTAAAGACGGGTCAGAACGGCATCGGGAGGGAAGAAAGCAGCAACCTTTGCGGGAGCAGAGCAGAGCTAAATGTCACACAACAAAGATGTAGATGCAATTTAGGGAGCTGACATGCAAAATGCCTGACCAAGTCTTGCTTCAAGTGCAGAACGTCCGTGGCAGTGCACCCAGATACCTCATCGCTTCCTCATTCTCCTCCAAAGCCCCACGACACGTCCCAAGACACTGCTCTGGCAGGGGGATTGGATGGGTGATCTTTTGAGGTCCCTTCCAATCCCTGATGTTCTGAGATTCTGTGATGCCATCACAGAGCATCACACAATTGCAGAACATCAGGGATCGGAAAAGACCTCGAAAGATCATCCAGCCCAACCCAAGAAAAGAAATCAATGTTCTATCACTTTTGGTTCCAGGCTGCACATTATTTTCCTCAAGAGGTATTAAAACAAACCCATTTAAAGCTAAAACATTCTACCCTTAGCTGCTTGTGATGTTCCCAGCTACGCCTGAGTAAGTTCGAGGGTCTTACATCCATGATTTGAAGAACTTTGATCAGCAGAAATCTCTGAGTAATTGTGAGTGACAGCCCTAATTACTTAAACTCTTGCCCTGTGTAGCCCCACCTCCCCTGCAATGGCTGAGGGAAGAATCTGTGCATCCTATTAGCATAAATTTCATTCATTCACTTGTATCAGATGCAAATCAGAGCAGCTACACTCTGAGTAGTGTTCCGTCAGCTTTCCACGCAGGGCAAGGATTTGCACCCAGAGCGAGGGACACATGAACCAACAGCAGTGTGGGAGCAAGCTGAGCTCATCTCTGAAGTTCTACTGCTGTCCTTCTGAGAGCTGCTGGCTGTTTCAAGTACGAAGAGATGCAGCCTCCAAGATGTCCTGTGGCTGAGCCCAGAGAGCTGTGGTGAATGGGGTTAAATCCAGCTGCAGTAAGTGTCCCTCAGGACTCAGTGCTGGGACCAGTCCTGTTTAACGTCTTTGTCAATGACCTGGATGAGGGGATTGAGTGCACCCTCAGCAGGTTTGTAGATGCCACCAAACTAAGTGGGAGTGTTGGTCTGCTTGAGGGTAGAGAGGTGCTGCAGAGGGATTGGGATAGGCTGGAGTGATGGGCTGAGGTTTAACAGAGCCAAGTACCAGGTCATGCACTTTGGTCACAACCACCCCCAGCAGCTCCAGGCTGGGGGAAGAGGGGCTGGAGGTGCTGGATGAACAGGAGCCAGCAGGGTGCCCAGGTGGCCAACAACATCCTGGCCTGGATCAAGAACTGCGTAACCAGCAGGAGGAGGAGGTGATGGTGCCCCTGCATGCTGCACTTGTGAGACTTCATCTCGGGTTCTGGGTCCAGTTTTGGGCACCACAGGATCAGAAGGACATCGAGGGCCACAGAAGGGCAACGAGGTGGAGAGGGCTGTAGAACAGGACCTGTGGAGAGTGGCTGAGGGAACTGGAGTATTTAGTACACAACATTCTCCCTTCAGAGCCCTGTTTTCTGGCAAGTCTGGGCAAACAACCAGGCTTTGAAGTGCTCCCTGAAAGTCTTCCCAAGCTGTAAGTCAGCTGCGACTGTCTGGAACGCGACAAGGGTTTAACATGACTTCTGTGTTTATATATCTCCCTCTCTGTATTTTAAGTCGAAGTTCTTTATTTATCATAGGACTTGAGAAACAAAAGCCCTCCCTCCTTTGATTGCCCGCAAGAAAACATTTTACAGACGCCGCCGTCGAGTTCTAAGGGCTGTTTAAATTCACCTGGTTGGGTTTCTGTTTAACGATGGAAGTTCAAGGAAAAGCATTTCAAAGAACCTCAGAGCAGGGGAAGCAGACTGGCGTTTCTTCTCATTTGTGTTTTCTTTTTGCACTTATTTGAAAGTAGGAGAAGTTTGACTTTTCTGTATAGACGGAGGAACGGAGGGGGAAGCAGCCCAAAATGTAAATCAGCTCCGAAGGAATGAGGGGCTTCCTCTAGCACCAGCTGAAATCACGAGGGGGTGTTTGCCTTTGCTCCCTTTCAGAACTGGACCTGGATGTAGGTGACAGAGGATGTAGACAACAGAGGGATTTGTCAGCAGAGGTTAATGGCAGAATGCAGCAGTCAAACCTCTTCAGCCTGAGCAGCTGTCTATTAATCACAGAACATCAGGGATTGGAAGGGACCTCGAAAGATCATCCAGTTCAATCCTGTTTCTGGAGCAATGGGTGTCCGAGAACATTCTGCATCACTCAGCCTTTGAAACAGATGCTCTTGTGTGACTTGATCTAGGTGATCCTGCTGTGGCAGGGGGATTGGACTGGATGATCTTTGGAGGTCCCTTCCAATCCCTAATGATGGGATCTAGGGGATCCTGCTGTGGCAGGGGGATTGGACTGGATGATCGTTCAAGGTCCCTCCCAATCCCTAATGTCCTGTGACTCTGTGCTCCGTCTACAAGCCCAGACTGCAAAAAGGCTAGATCGTTATTAAGGAAGGATTATTTTATCGCTTCCACCGACAAACGTGACCTGCAGTGACAGCAGGAGACTTGCTAAACAGTCTGCAAGAGGTCTTCCCGGTTGTTTGTGCTTAGCTCAAGCAAACGACTATCTCATATCGAACCCACAAGCCCAAGAACCACGTTTGATTCATTAGAATGAACCGATTGGTCGCCTCTCCCGCCCCGCCGCGCGCTAACTCGTCCCTGACGCGCGGCACCTCCCGAGCCGTCCGCGGCAGATCTAGTCTCTGCTGCTCACAGTAAGTGACTGCATTTTCTGCTTGGTCATCGTTCATTTTCTTCCTTATTTTTCTATCTTTTGACACGTTTTCTTGATTTTCATAAAAATATCCGATGCTATTTAATTATCTCTGAGATTCCTGCAGTTAAAATGATTAAAACAATCTCTTGAATTCATTTGTTGTCTTCATCTAGCTCCACTTTTTAACCCCCAACATATTTAAGGCTCAGTGACTGAAGAATCCTCTCCAGAATGCTTAAAGGAGGGCAGCTGACAGCTCCTTTAACCCTCTCTGATCTAATCATCTTCTCAGAGGATCTCTGCTCCTTTGTATCTCTTGTCTCACAGAATCCCAGAATCACAGTAGATTTGGGATTGGAAAGGACCTCAAAACATCATCCAGTCCAATCCCCCTGCCACACCAAGATCCCCTAGACCCAGTCACGTTGGAACGTGGCCAGGTGGGTTTTAAACATTTCCAGAGCAGGAGACTCCACAACCCCACCCTGGGCAGCCCCTTCCAGTGCTCCGTCACCCTCACTGCAAAGAAGTCTCTTGTCTATTGATGTGGAACCTCCTCTGTTCCCGCTCACACCCGTTGCCCCTTGTCCTATCACTAGATGCCCCTGAGCAGAGCCTGGCTCCATCCTCCGGACACCCACCCTTCACGTATTTATCAGCATTAATGAAGTCACCCCTCAGTCTCCTTTTTTCCCAGCTGAAGAGCCCCAGCTCCCTCATCCTCTCCTCATCAGGCAGATGCTCCACTGCCTTCATCACCTTTGTAGCTCTGTGCTGGACTCCCTCACAGCCTGGATCAAGCCAGACCCACTCTGCATTTAAGGTATTGAATGACAAGGATGGCCTGAAGCTCCTTGGAGGAACGTGGAGCAATTTATTATTATGATTATTAGAAATGGAGAAAGGAGTTTGCGGAGGTTATCCGCAATGTGTTTACTCAGTTGCAGCAGCAGCCCACTATCCACAGAGCTTTTTGTGTTTGCTCAGTGTCCTCACTGCCTGCTGCCTTCCTGGCTCTCACATTTACCATCTTGCCCTCTTATAGTTGATGTTTGATCAATATTATCAGAAACCTGATCTGGTTGCCACTGAAATGGCTGCAAAACTTCCTTTGTTCTGACTGGAAACACGACCAGCCTCAGATTTTTGTCTTTTAATTAACAAGAGGTTTTAAAGATGAGCCTCATTATATCTGGCTTCATTTGATCTGCGCGGTGACCTTCTCCGATGCGCTCGTGGGCACGACTGAGAGCCCCCCGGTGCAGAGGAGAGCCCTTTCCGTGGGGTCAGAGGGAGCAAGACAGCGCGGAGCAAACCAGCCGGCTCTGGAGACGTCCCGAGAAGAACAAGGACTACAACTAATTAGATTAGTTTATGGCAGCGTTTAATCTCTCCAAATTAATTGAGATCTGCTTTGCCTCTCCCTTCCCTCGTGGGCTCTCTGGGCTCTGCAGGATCAGTGCATTCTTTGTAGATGCTGTTCCCAAGGCTGAATAAAGCCCTCGTGGAGAAGTCTAACCGCCGGACTTCGCTAGTCCACCCTTGCAGATGAATGTCTGGAGCGAGCGGCGGTACCCGTGCAGCCAGCACACCTTGCAGCCCCTCCTCTCCTTCCAATCCCCCTTCCTATAATCACCGGTCCCAAAGAAAGGATTAGTCCATCGTTTCTTAAGATGGATTCGTCTTCGTTAAATCCCCTCTCAATAAATCTTTGAAATTAAGACAAACGTTCTAACTAAGGGGTTTAATTAACAACGTAGTTTATCGCGTTGATTCCCTCTCAGGCTGGGTTGGGTCTCTGCGCTGGCTGCGGGCTGGGGAGAGCGCTCGGTTCCTCTCCCAATCTCTTCGTCGTGTCCGTATGAAATATTTAAACTTTCTACATTTAATCGTGATGAATGATTGGAGCTTACAGCAACGTGGGGGAAAACCCTTTCATTCCAGCCCATGAACATGGAAGTTGCATAATCAGCACTTTTGTGTTCTGGTTCCTTTCAGGGGATGGCAGAGCCACAGAGATGATGGAGGGAGGGGAGCATCTCCCTGCTGAGGAAAGGCTGAGGGAGCTGGGGCTCTGGAGCTGGGAAACAAGGAGACTGAGGGGTGACCCCATGGGTGTTGATCAATATGGAAAGGGTGGGTGTGAGGAGGATGGAGCCAGGCTCTGCTCAGGGGCACCCAGTGACAGGACAAGGGGCAGCGGGTGTGAGCTGGAGCAGAGGAGGTTCCACATCAACGTGAGAAAGTTAACTTGGTACCAGAAAAGAGAATTGGAGGTTTGCAAGCACTGGTAGAGATTTGGGGCTGAGAGACCTTCTTGGGTCATCTGGTCACTACAGCTGGAAGAGGGGTAAGGTTGGAAAGGGTTTTCCTGTTTAACTCACCGTCACCGCTGTGCTTCAGGGCTTTAGCCTGGCTTTATTACAGACTCACAGAATGACAGGACCACAGAACATCAGGGATTGGAAGGGACCAGAAAGATCATCCAGCCCAGTCCCCCTGCCACAGCAGGATCACCTAGACCAAGTCACACAGGAACACGTCCAGGTGGGTTTTAAAATTCTCCAGAGGAGGAGAAACAAACAGAAAAACATGCAAAACTACAGGAAAACAAACCCTTGACCCAGAGACCTTCAAATCTAAGAGGTCAGTGTGAGGAACCATTGTGATAAGTGTCTAAAGGTTAAAGGAACCGAGTTTAATGGAACATGGTGGCCAAGGTGCACTTGATGATCTACAAGGTCTTTTCCAACCAAGTGTATTCTGTGATAATGCTGTTTGAAAGAGAGATGACATCTGATGAGTATTTAGGGGAATGGACACCACACAAGGGTGTTTGCAAAAGATACAACAGCACAAGGAGACACAGTTGGCAGGGGGATTGGATTAGAAGATCTTTCAAGGCCCCTTCTAATCTCTAATGTTCTGTGACATGTCCCTGTGCGACTGGATCTAGGGGATCCTGCTCTGGCAGGGGGACTGGGCTGGGTGATCTTTCGAGGTCCCTCCCAATCCCTAATGCTCTCTGACTCTGTGCTTCTTGTTCTTCATGAAACATCTGAAAAAAATAGATCATCATGACAAGGCTTCTGTGCTGCTCCTTTTTATCACCTCAGAACTCTTCAAGGTAAAACACAGGTAGAGAGAGAAGATTGGTCCTTCAGCAGAAGCCTTCGTCTCTACAGCTGTGAAGCAGAAACACATCACAGAGTTTACATTTTGTTTTAATTTCTTGTTCGCTCTGTTTTGTCTTCATTTCGTGTTGGGAAGGTAAAAATAGCAGAAGTTTTCATTTGCTTTATACTAATTTTGTATCTATGTAGGACAAACGTCTTCCTGGTTTCTTGGCATCATTTAGCAGTTTATCCACAGAATCACAGAACATTAGGGATTGGAAGGGACTTTGCAAGATCATCCAGCCCCGTGCCAGAACAGGATCCCCTGGATCCAGTCGCACAGGAACACGTCCAGGCGGGTTTGAAATGTCTCCAGAGAAGGAGACTCTACTGTTTGATCTCTTTTGGTCAATACCAAAAGCAGCTTTGGTGACAACCTACCCGCTCCTCACCAAGTGCTGTTTCAGAATTGTCAATACGTGGCCTTATTGCTGTTGCCTCAGACCACCAGCGATGGCCAAGGAACACATCAGGACACCATCACAATGAATCACAGAACATTAGGCATTGGAAGGGACCTCAAAAGATCATCCAGTCCAATCCCCTGCCACAGCAGGACCACCTAGACCAAGTCACACAGGAACACGTCCAGATGGGTTTGAAACATCTACAGAGAAGGAGACTCCACAACCTACCTAGGCAGCCTCTTCCAGTTCTCCATCACACTAGGAGCAGTACTGGACCATCCTGGAAGGCTTTCCCTGTTCTGCTGTGGTTGGTTTTGTCCTCTCTCAACTCAAAGGAGCACATGAGGCAAAGAAAAGCAAACAAGATGCCTCAAAGTTCCCTTTTCCCCATTTTTTTCAGTAAACTTTGTTCCTCCCTGCCTGGCAGGAGGGAGAAGTGGCTAATGTCTCCCTGCTGAAGGCATTAACTGATTGCATTGTTGCTTGAGCACAGCAGCTGTCCTCACACATTTAGTCTCCCAGTGACAACAAAATTAAGGCAGCCTCCCCTTCTGCCAGGCAATAAAATGATTTTCCCAACTTCTTTATCTCTTCGGAGAACTTCTGAGCGCCAGCCTTTCTCTGGCTGCGCCGAGACGCTCCGCTGGCACCGGTCACGACGAAGGGAGCCCTTTGCTCAGCTAGCCCAACCCAGATTCCAGCGTGCCCCGGGGACGGCTGCCCCACACCGTCCCATTTCCATCTCGTTCCACCACCAGTGCTTCGCTCAGCGATTGCCCGGGGGCTCTGATTAAGCGGATCTTGCGATGACGCCCTGGCGAAGCACAGCTCCCTGCCCGGGATGCAGGGGGATGCTGCTGCACCGTAGCCACGGTTTGATTTTTGAATCTGGAAGGGTCCTAAAGCTTTTTGCTCAATGGCAGAGCTAAGACAACATCCACGCTTGCTGAGGAGCTCTCTGTGCCAGTGTCTTCAGGGCACCTTGGCAGCCGAAGCGCTGCCACTCGAGAGTCAGAGCCAAATGCCATCTGCTCTTGCAGTCCTACAGGGCTGCATAACAGAAGGGGGTAACCAGGGCTTCAGATGTCTTGCGATGGCTCTACTGGTCTTCTACGACTGCTCCAGGCTCTGTCCAACCAGGCAATTCAGGGTTTTCTGTTCAGCTTTGGAGGAGGAGCCTCCCTGCTGGCTGCAGTGGTCCCAGGGAGGCAGGTGTGGACAGGGCCTGGGCTCCAGGGTGGCTCAACCAGCCACACGTCGCTTCTCAATAATTTGATATCTATATTTTTCAGGCCAAGGGCTCAGTCAGAGTCACCCAAAGGCTTGGGATGCTCTGTTTATTGTGTGCCACATGACGATGTGACATTGAGGCCATCTTGGAAAGACAAGTATCTGTCCCACAGAGTTCCCCCAGAGGGTCTTAGGATGATGTGGAAGCATAACTCACTAAAAGAATACTTGTAGACTCCTCTGCTCTGCTCTGCACTGGTGACACCTCACCTGGGGTCCTGGGTCCACTTCTGGAGTCCCCAACAGCAGAAGGACAGAGAGGTCCTGGAATTATGGCTCCAGAGGAGAGCAACCCAAATGATCAGAGGGCTGGAGCAGCTCCCCTACAAGGACAGGCTGAGCAAGGTGGGGTTGTTCAGCCTGGAGAAGAGGAGGCTCCCAGGTGACCTTCCAGCAGCTTCCCAATCTCTGAAGGAAGGAGGCTGCAAGAAAGCTGGAGGAAGGCTTTTGACGGGGGTGGTAGTGAGAGGACAAGGGGAAAGGGTTCCAGACTTGAAAAGAGTAGATGGAGGTTGGTCGTGAAGAACAAATTCTTTTCTGTGAGGATGCTGAGATGCTGGAACAGGTTGCCTGAGGAGGCTGTGGCTGCCCCATTCCTGGCAGTGTTGAAGGGCAGGTTGTCTGTGACCCTGAATAACCTGCTCTAGTGAAGGTGTCCCTGCCCATTTTTAAGGTGATAAGTCCCTTCCAACCCCAGCCATTCCATGTTTCTATGATTCCATGATTCTGTGACTCCATGATTCTATGACCGATATTGGACAGGTTTCTTTAGCAACCACCCTACCTGCAACAAAAGGGTTGTAGGAACCGAAGGTGATCACACCTGCTGAGCAGCTGAAGTCCATTTCCATTCTGAAAATGTATCTGTATTCTCAGCTGATGGGTTTATATGTGTTTCAGTTTAAACGTGTTCTGAGTGTGTATCACAGAACATTAGTGATTGGAAGGGACTTTTAAAAGATCATCCAGTCCCATCCCCCTGCCACAGCAGGACCACCTAGATCCAGTCGCACATGAACATGTCCAGGTGGGTTTTAAATATCTCCAGTGAAGGAGACTCCACAACCCCCCTGGGCAGCCCCTTCCAGTGCTCTGTCACCCTCACTGGGAAGAAGGTCCTTCTGATATTGATGTGGAACCTCCTTTGTTCCAGCTGACACCCATTGCCCCTTGTCCTGTCACTGGGTGCCCCTGAGCAGAGCCTGGCTCCATCTTCATGTGCTCGTTCCAGCTTGACACTCTAGCAGAACCAGCCCGACTATAACGTGTAGGTTGCAATGGAGGAGCACCAGCCCTGCAGCAGCAGGCTAAATCATCCACATTTGCCACAGCAGGATCCTTCACCTATTTTCTGAAACATTTAGTTTCATTTCCAGCTCGTGGTCTGACCCGTGCTGCTCAGCGCTGGTAATTAGCCCCCTGCTTCTTCTGCAGCTACTAAAAACTGGAGGAAAACAAATGTTTCCGCGCCGAGCCGTTACTGCAGAGGCAGAGCCGCGGGTTGCTGGAGACTCCCTCGTGACGTGGTGCTCAGGCGTTCGGGTTCCAGCCTTCAGAATGCTCAGATCCCAGCCTGAGATGCTGTTGTCCTGAAGTCCCCTGTAGAAGCCTCTCCAGCCCAAGCTGATGACAATTAACTTCATACAAGCCAAGGGAAAGCCTTTGGGAGCGCGATGTCTTCTGGAGTGGTACCCAAAGGAAATGATGTCTGCGTGGGAGGATGGTCAAGTGAGGAACTTGAGGGAACATGAAGAACTGCTGTTGCTGGAGGTCTGCAAAGTGATTCGCCAGAGCACATAGTCCTGGCAGTGCTTGAGAGCTTCTTGTCGCAGCTCCCTCGGCAAAACGGCCTCCCAGTTACTGCATCGATGCCTCTCAAATCACAACGAGAGCCGAGAGAGCCCAGCAGAAGGTGACATCAGCTGCCACGTGGTGTCCCAGCTCTGAACACCGGTGCAGTTGAGCAGCTACTTCATCAAATCAATAAAGACCAAAATCAGGCAGGAGTTTGCCAAAACCTCTAAGGGATCATTTTGCTTTGGTAGCTCTGAATCTGTTTCACAGGATCACAGAACATTAGGGACTGGAAGGGACCTCGAAAGATCAGCCAGTCCAATTCCCCAACACAGCAGGATCCCCTAGATCCAGTCACACAGGAACATGTCCCGGTAGCTTTAAATGTCTCCAGAGAAGGAGACTCAACAACCCCCCGGGGCAGCCCCTTCCAGTGCTCCGTCACCCTCACTGGGAAGAAGTTCCCTCTCATATTTATATGGAACCTCCTGTGTCCTTGAGCTGAGGTGCCCAGAACAGGACACAGTTCTCCAGATGTAGTCTCCAATTTACTGTGTCCAGCTTGTCTTGAAGACTCCAGCTCTCCGACTCCTTTGTTGTTCTCTGCTTCTGATTCTCAGTGATCAAACCAGAAACCACCTTGTGTCTGCTTTTATTAAGTTCCCCATTCCCTATAAAACTTTTATCTACTCCGCAGCCGACTCGATGCCTTTCCACTTCCGAAAGCCTCCTCAACGTCAACTTTTCTTGTAGCACAAAGGCAACCTGAGAGTTCTTGAAGGCATCATCAGCTTCCATGCTTCTCCACCCCCTGGCCATACCGGTCATGTTCCACGGCATCGCTCTAAGTAGCATTTCTGCCAATGCACTAATCTTGGTCTGATCTCCAGGCAGTGTGAAGATGCTACGAGCGGGGCTTAAGGAGAGGGAGGCTGGGTAAATCAGGACGAGCGAAGGAAGATGCTTTATGACCCCCGAAGCACCGCGAGCGTTATTTAAAGCCATTAATATTTTCACCGCCTCGTGAACGCGAATCTCTGGGAAACCTCAGGTAGCAAACATAATTTTAATTCGCAATTTAGGCACCACAATCCAGAACTGTAAATTAATTTCGACGCTGTAAAAGGTAACAGAGATGTTTATTTCCTTCAGCAATCTGGCTGGTTCGCCCGCAGGCGGACTGGGAATTAATGGTCCTGGCGTGCTGGGTGCAGAATTAGCGACGATGTGAAGTGTGCGTGATGATCACGTCTGCTGGGAGAGTTACGGTGCTGGGCTCCAACTTTTTCTCATTAATATCTTCCGTTGCTATTAACAAATGAAACTGGGCTTCCTGCGGGGCACTCGAGGGCTTTCCTGGTGGATTTTCTTATCGATGACCCCTTCAGCAGGATCAGAGCCCTTCGTTCATGTCAATAAATACGTGAAGGGTGGGTGTCAGGAGGCTGGAGCCAGGCTCTGCTCAGGGGCATTGAGTGACAGGACAAGGGGTGACGGGTGTGAGCTGGAACAGAGGAGATTCCACATAAATATGAGAAGGACCTTCTCCACAGTGATGGTGCTGGAGCCCTGGAACAGGCTGCCCAGGGCAGTGGTGGAGTGTCCTTCTCTGGAGAGGTTTCAAACTCACCTGGATGTGTTCCTGTGCAACTTGGTCTAGGTGATCCTGCTGTGGCAGGAGGATTGGACTGGATGGTCTTTCGAGGTCCCTTCCAATCCCTAATGTTCTGTGATTCTGTGATTATTGAGGCTGGAAAAGCCCTCTGAGCTCAACCAGCCCAGCAACTAACATCACATCGGCAAGACTAGGGCAACAAGAGCCACAGCCTTCAGCACTTCCAGGGATGGGGACTCCACCACTGCCCTGGGCAGTCCACTCCAGGCTCTGATCACCCTTTCCATCAGGAAGGGCTTCCTGACATCCAACCTAACCCTTCCCTTGCAGCTTCAGGACCTAGCCTCTTGTCCTGGTGCTGGCTGCTTGGGAGAAGAGTCTGACCCCCCCACCTGACTGCAACCTCCCTTCAGGCCCTGTTAAACCTCATCCAGCTGGCCTCTGCCCATTGACCCAGCCTGGCCAGAGCTGTCCCTGCAGCACCTTCCTCCCCTCCAGCAGACTGATAGTTACCCTCAGCTTGGTGTCAGCTCTGAACTTACCAAGGGTAGATTTGGTCCCCTCATCCAGGTCATCCATAACGAGGTTGAATAGAACTGGGTCCAGAACTGATCCCTGGGTGACACCAGTGGTCCCCAGTAACCAAGCACGGTGGGGTGGTGCTGGACCTGTGCAAAGCAGATGGAGGATGTGGGTCAGTAGCTCAGTTCCTCACAGTAGGTGCCTGTGGTGAGCTCATCCCACCAGACCTCTGCCAAGCCCTTAGCACTCAAAGGTTATTTGAAAGCCCTTCCCAACTGGAGCTGGATCACCCTGTGCTTGTGGCATTAAACAAAGTCAAAGCAAATAGCAAGGCAAGAGCAAACTTGTTCTCCAGCACCAAAGACGAGCATCTTAAATGTGAGGGCTTGCAGAGAAGCCTGTCCCATCCCCATGGATGCTCTCGAGGGTCGTTCCCTGCCCCGAGCCAGAACGAAGGGTGAGGTCAGGGCTTGGTTCACAGCCTGGGTTTTGTAAACTGCAGTGAGAGAGGATGGACGTGAAGCTGGGTACCAGCTGAGACATCTGCTCTGGGAGCAGCTGATGCCCCAGGCCTGAGCCAGAGAGGGTGCTGGGGGAGGCTGGGCTGCAGGGTAAGGCAGCAGCCTAGGGCAGTGGTGGTGGCTTCTTCTGCTCAGAACATAACCACCTCCCAGTGATTTCATACCCAAAGGTGTTTCTGCCCCGAGCATAACCTCTTCTCCACTCACCAGCGTTTACTCTGCTTTCTTCCTTCCTTTGGGCTAGCGAGTGTGACTCGGGAAACCATGCGGGGAAAATCAGTTGCCTTCCAAGCAGTGCAGGCATCACTTTACATCTGCAGAGCTGCAGCAGGCTGGAGGAAGGTTTATTAATCAAAACCGTTGCTAAAGGCTCAATCCCAGCCTTGGCTGTCAGGCCTGAGGGATCATCTGTGGAGCAAAGCTTGGATGAATCGCTTCTGAGGGCGTTGGACTAGATGACCTCTGGAAGTCCCTTCCAACCCAACAGATTCTCTGGTTCTCATAAAGTAGTCTTTGCACAGTAAAAACAAACTAGCCCTTGTGGCCAAGAAGGCCAGTGGCATCCTGGATGGATCAGAAGGGAGGTGGTTAGTGGGTCGAGAGAGATTCTCCTCCCCCTTTGCCCTGATGAGACCACAGCTGGAATCTTGTGTCCAGCTCTGGGCCCCTCAGTATCAGAAGGACACAGAGCTGCTGGAGAGGGTCCAGCACAGAGCCAGAGGGGTGATGGAGGGAGGGGAGCATCTCCCTGCTGAGGAAAGGCTGAGGGAGCTGGGTTTCCTGAGCTCGGAGAAAATGAGACTGAGGGGTGACCCCATGGATGTTGATAAATCTGTGAAGGGTGGGTGTCAGGACAGAGCAGCAGCTTCCTCACCACCTTGAATGATGATGAAATCCACATTGAGCAGTGGATATCACAGTGATTAAAAACCAAAGGAGGCTGCAGAGAGGTGGGGGTCGCTCTGTTCTCCCTGGTGGCCAGTGATAGGATAAAAGGAAATGGCCTTAAGCTGCACGAGGAGAGGTTCAGGTTGGATGTAGGAGGAATTTCTTCACTCAAAGGGTTGTCAGGCTCTGGAACAACTGCCCAGGGAGGGCGTTGAGTCCCCATCCCTGCAAGTGTTGAAGAGAAGGGTAGACGTTGCGCTGGGGGACGGGGTTTTGTGGTGCTGATAGGTCTGCAAAGAGGCTGGACTGGATGATCTTGAAAGTCTCCTCCAGCTGAAATGATCTTATGATTTTTCCTGGGCTATTTGACTTCATCAGATGCCAAGGGGCAGCCCCAGCACAGCCCAGGCTACTTCTCCATCCATCAATAAGCGCTGACAGGCTTCCTTGACTTCAGGTTGTGAAGTGCCACAAAGTGGCTGCTCTAGAGCTGATGTCTTTAATGTAGCAGGGGGAGGGAAGGAAGGAGAATCGATGAACAGGGCCGGCCTGATGGTGAGAGATGACCATCATTTTATCACGTTTTAGTGGTTGGGGGAAGATGTTTCATAAACAAAGTGGGGAAGCGCCAGGTGCGTTATCACTCTGGTCCCTCGGAGCAGCTAATACGTGAGAGAGCAGCGACGAGTTTGTGGCAGGAGGTGTTTGCAGAAGAAATCTCCCAGTGACAGGGTGGGTGGGTAATGGGGAAGGAGCACACAGCCCCTAACGCAGAGGAACGACCGCGAGCTCGCACTCGTGAAGGCAGTGCCGTGGCTAAATCAGACAAATCATCAGAGGCCCTGGCAGCCAGTGCTTGCTGTTGTGGAACTGCTCGTGTGATTTTCCTGTCTCAGGGAGAGAGGGAGAATGAAAATATGTATTAGTCTTTTCATTACACGGCTCTATTTTCTGCTCCCTATATAAATATAGATCTCTGTGTATGTGTAGGTATTTGTGAGAGCTCACTTGGTTTCTAACTTTTATTTTCAACTTCATTGCTGCTAAGCACTCTCAGCTGCTTGGTACCTGTAGCTGGAAGAGAGATGCTCGTGCTGTCATCTCCTTGGTACCTGTAGCTGGAAGAGAGATGCTCGTGCTCCAGCTTGTGCTGTCATCTCCTTGGTACCTGTAGCTGGAAGAGAGATGCTCGTGCCCCAGCTTGTGCTCTCAGCTCCTTGGTACCTGTAGCTGGAAGAGATACTGAATCACAGAGTAACAGAATCACAGAACATCAGGGATTGGAAGGGATCTCAAAGGATCATCATACCCAGTCCAATCCCCCTGCCAGAGCAGGATCACCTAGATACAGTCACACAGAAACATGACCAGGCAGGTTTTAAACTTCTCCAGAGAAGGAGACTCCACAGACCCCCTGGGCAGCCCCTTCCAGAGCTCTGTCCCCCTCACTGGGAAGAAGGTCCTTCTGATATTGATGTGGAACATCCTCTGGTCCAGCTCTCACCCACTGCCCCTTGTCCTGTCACTAGATGCCCCCTGAGCAGAGCCTGGTTCCATGCTCCTGACTTTTTCCTTTTGTTATTTATTTCCACATTTCTTCCTCTGGTCTTTTGTGGGTCTTCCCTCCCTGCCCCACCCCGCTGTGTGATGGCTCCTGTGAGCAACGGTCTCCAGGAGTCTTAATTCCATTTGAAACCTGTCATCACATCAGAAGCCTTGAATCCTCGCTGGAGAGGGAGGGGGAAAGTTTTCCTGTTTGATGTGTGACTGTGCTTTGTTTGTTTGTTTGTTCTTAACTTCCTTAGACACTCTGCAGGACAGACTTGAAGCCTGAGTTGACAAAGAGCCTCCAAACAGGGAGAATTCACCCATGAGAAGATCTGCTTTTGAAATTAATTGTGTTTTCCAAGCTCCTAATTAAACAGAAGCGTTGCAGAAAGCTGGGATGTTTGACCTGGGTAGTGGGGTGGATCTGGGGTCAGGAGCCAGCTGCTGGTTCAAAAGTGGACCATGAGCCAGCAATGTGCTTTTGTGGCCAAGAGGACCAACAGCATCCTGGATGGATCAGAAGTGGGGTGGTTAGCAGATTGAGATTGTAGGGAACCTCAAGTTCTTCCTTTGCAGAATCAGAGAATCATAGAATCATTCAGGTTAGAAGAGACTCCCAGGATCATCCAGTCCAACCATCAACCCTACTCTACAAGGTCACCCCTAAACCACATCCCCCACCACCACATCTCAGCGACTTTTAAACTCAGCCAGGGATGGGGACCCACCCACCACCCTGGGCAGCCCATCCCAGGGCCTGACCACTCTCTCTGGGAAGAATTTCTTCCTGATGTCCAGCCCAAACCTGCCCTGTTGAAGCTTGAAGCCTAAGTTCCCAGTCTCTTGGTGGATGAAGGAGACTGAGACATCAGCATCAGAAGCAGCTGTGAAGAAGGTGTCCACCAGGTGAAGCTGGGCTGCATTTGTCCCAGCCGGGGCGATGCTGTAGGGGTTAAGCCTTGTAACTTCTCCCCTCTGCTCTGCATTGGTGCTCGTCTCCTCCTTTGCTCTGCTAGAAGCAAAACTACGAAACAAATACTTCTGGCTCAGCCAGAGGATGATTTTTATCAGCTCATTTTAGTCAATAAAGAGAGAAGTCAATCACTGCTGGAAAATAGCCCTTTCCAGAGCGGTACCAACCCGGCCAGTACAATCACAGGATGGATCAATACCCGCATTGATCAATACGATGTAAACTGCTGATCTCTGTGGATAAATTGTACTGGTGTAAGAAGGCTTTGCAAACAAATTCCAAGCCCACTCACACTGGCCAGGCCCTAAATCTACTGGGGTGGCAGGGTGCTGGGACACGGGAAAGGTTTGTGCTGGTTCTCTTTAAGAATCCCTGGACAGCAGGGCTGCTGGATAATGTAGTTAAGTCACTCTGGCAGTGCTCTAGCACCCCAAACTCTACTTCAGCAGCAGCCCCCCAGAACATCCCTTAACCCAAATCTACCCCAAATAGGATTTTGGGCTTGGCAGGACACCTCAGGAGGGAAGGCCAGGCTGGATGGGAATCATTTTTGCATTGTTACCAGAAGTTGAAGCACCATGTCCACTTCTTTGTAAACTGGCCTCTCCTTTGGAGGGCTGTTGAACATCTTTCCCAACAGCTCCTGCGATTAGCATCTCTGTAGAGCAGCAATCCCAGAGGACAGCCTTCTCAACGTGGCATTTTGCTTCCAGAGCCTCCCTCCAATTAAGCATCTATCAGCCTTCGAGGCTGCTGCGTGACTGCTCAGCAGAAGATCTCCCTTCGCTTCAATGAAGAGAGATGTTGTGTTTAAACTTAGGAGGAGGATCACACACACGGCGTGAAATTGAATTTAGATTCAGTTTGGCTGAAAAGGAGAGGGAAAAAAAGCACCTGTTGCCAGAAATCTGATGGGAAGGGATGATGCCAAATCACCCCATGGTCAGCGCTGCGCTGTGGTGTGGTGTCCTTCAAAATACTGCTCGAATCACAGAATCACAGAGTGGCCGGGGTTGGAAGGGATCTTAAAGATCATCCCGTTCCAACCCTCCTTCACAAGCAGGGGCACCTTCCCTAGAGCAGGTTACTCAGGGCCCCAGACAACCTGCCCTTCAACACTGCCACAACTGCCCTGGGCAGCCTGTTCTAGCATCTCCCCACCCTCACAGCAAAGAATTTGTTCCTCATGCCCAACCTCAATGTCCCTCTTCCAATCTGGAACCCTTTCCCCTTGTCCTCTCACTACCACCAGTGTCAAAAGCCCTCCCCCAGCTTTCTTGTAGCCCCCTTCCTTCAGAGACTGGAAAGCTGCTGGAAGGTCACCTGGGAGCCTCTTCTGTGGATGAACAACCCCAACTTGCTCAGCCTGTCCTCACAGGGAAGGTGCTCCAGCCCTCTGAGCATTTGAGTTGCTCTCCTCTGGGCACCTTCCAGGAGCTCTGTGTCCTTCTGATGCTGTGGACTCCAGACCTGGACCCAGGACTCCAGGTGGGGTCTCACCAGCAGAGCAGAGGAGAAGAATCCCCTCCCTCAACTGACTGTCACTGCTTCTTCTGCTGCAGCCCAGGACACAGCTGGCTCTCTGGGTGCCAGCGCACACTGGCGGCTCCTGTTCAACTTCTTGAAGGACTATCATGTGCAGAGGAGCCTCTATCCTTTCGCTCCATGTGCACTTAAGACATCACCATCCCCACTGGGATCTTTTCATTTGAAAAAATATCTGGGGATCTTTGATTCAGGCGTAATTATTAGCAGTTACAAAGATGACACAACACGGGGTGGGAAGAAAATACACTTCAGAGGGAAGTGGGAAAGAAGAGAGCTTCTCCCACACAAAACCCACCCTTTTATTTGATGTTAAAGTTGACAGAAGTGTGACTTCACATTCTGAGCTCTACCTACTGACTTGAAAGCCTCGGGAAGCCCGGTGTTTGATTTGCCATTCTAATAACTCTGCAGACTGAAGGCCTTAAGTAGATGCTTTTGTTTCATATTTCAATATCATGATAATCAAAGTTCCTCTGACTTACCAGCGCAGAGAGGGATCGCCTCTTTCAAGCTGCAGCAAAGAATAACCGTATCAGGTGTTGGAACATCTGAGCCTGCTTGGAGACTGTTGTATTTCAAACAAGGTGGCTGGCACCTGCTGGTTTTGCTGGTCACAATCGTCTTTGCGTGAAGAAAAGACCTTTAAAAAGCACTTGAGATGATGCAGTGTGTCTCATCACACAGAGTTAGAACTCAGGTCTGGTTCAGCGCTTGCTGATGCCATGGAATCATTCAGGTTCAAAAAGACCCCTGGGATCATCGAGTCCAACCACCAACCCTACTCTACAAGGTCACTCCTAAACCAGATGCTCCAGCACTACGTGTAAGTGACTTCTAAACTCATCCAGGGATGGGGACTCAGCCCCCACCCTGGGCAGCCCAGGCCAGTGCCTGACCACTCTCTGCATGAAGAATTTCTTCCTGATGGCCAGTCTAATCCTCCCCTGTTGGAGCTTGAAGCCCTTCTCACTGTGGCTGATGACCTCTGGGAAGAGCCCAGCACCAGCATCTCTCCAGTGTCCTTTCAGAGAGCTGTAGAGAGTGATGAGGTCTCCCCTCATCCTCCTCTTCCTCAAACTAACCAGCCTCAGCTCTCTCAATGTCCCCTCATCAGAGAGATTCTCCAAGCCCTTCCCCAGCCTCTCTGCCCTCTTTACCCATTTCTTGGTGACAGGGGGGCACCCGCAAGTGCTCTCCCCACTCTAACAATGGCCACTGCTTTGCCAGCATCGTTGCCTGGATCATGTGGCCCCTTCAGGCGTCAGTTTTTACAAACACTCTGGAGTGTTTACAAACACACGTGGAGGTCCGTGTCTCAGGGTCTCTCCAGCCACATTCCACTGCCGGGGGCTTTGGGCTGGTGCTGATGATTCTTTAAACATAATTAACTTAATTTCTGAAGAAAACAGTTCCGTGTGGTTTCTATAATCCGCATGCGACACCCTGCAGTAAAACAAACGAGACCAACAATTAAACAAATAGCTTTTATTTGGTCTCAAGGGCGGGGTTAGTTTTACAGGTCACACTGAGGAACGCGAGATAAACAGTTCCCACACCACAAACGGCGGCAAGTGCCTTCCTCCCGCGGCTAGCCCCAGCCCGCACGGGTCCGACGCAGCATCGCGGCGGGGTTTCGCTGCTGGTGGAAGCGGGGAGACCGCTCCCCTCGCATCCCGCGCCCGCATGCGGCCGTCCCAGGGCTGCGTTTTGCAAATCAATGCGGTATCGACACGCAGCGTTTCATCCACAAGAGGCCACTTCCAGGTCCCTCCCGCAGCCCCCCGGGTTCGTTTGTGCTCTCTGTCGGGAGCGTTGTGAAGCAGACAAAGCCGACGCGTGGGTTTCTTTGTGGAAGTCCGCGGCTGAGCATCCTCAAGGAAACGGGGAGAACACAACAGGGGTCAACAGCAGGATTCCAGGGGTCAGTACATGGGACAGTTTTATCACTCCTGAGCTTAAACCTGTAAAAAACACAAGAACACAACATTTTCTGACAAAAAAAAAGCCAGTATCAATAAATAAACATGTTCCTGTGTGACTGGATCTAGGGGATCCTGCTGTGGCAGGGGGACTGCACTGGCTGATCTTTCGAGGTCCCTTCCAATCCCCTCATGGTCTCTGATTCTGTGATAAATAGATATTTTTCTTATGTATTTTAGTCACAGGGATCTTTCATAGAATCACAGAACCCCAGGGATTGGAAGGGACCTCGAAAGATCATCCAGCCCAATCCCCCTGCCACAGCAGGATCCCCTAGATCCAGTCGCACAGGAACATGTCCAGGTGGGTTTGAAACATCTCCAAAGAAGGAGACTCCACAACCTCCCTGGGCAGCCCCTGCCAGGGCTCTGTCACCCTCACTGGGAAGAAGTTCTGTCTCACATTGATGTGGAACCTCCTCTGTTCCAGCTCACACCCGCTGCCCCTTGTCACCCTCCCTGCCAGACTGCTCTGCAGCCACTCATCCCCCAGTCTGTAGCTGCAGGGGGTCCTTGTGGCCACAGTATAAGGCCCTGCACTTGGCAAGGACCCTGCTCTGTCCTTCCCTGAGCAGGGCAGGGCAGGGCAGGGCAGATGGAGACCTAAAATGACAGCAAAGGTCCCACCCAGATGTTGTGTAAAATCCTGTCTCTGTGACCGCCAGACACCCATCTAGAAGCACCCAGCATGACAATGCAGCAGGAGGGAGGTGACCTGTGGTTCAGCAGAACTCTGTCGATCTCTTGTGTTTCACAGAGCCCCACTCAACAGGAGGAACTGGGGGAAATGGGAGCACCAGACAGTACCTGAATGATGATGGGTCTCAGCAACCTGCAGAGCCCCACTGATCCCTTACGAGGCAGCAGCACTTAGAGAGACAAAACGAACCCCCTCACGTACTTGATATTTTTGGAATCCTGATTTCCTCACTGCTGCTGCCATCGCCGCCATCGCTGACTGTTCTTATTTCTATGAGATAGTCTTCTTCAAAGGGCACCAGGAGCTCAGCTGAAGTGTTGTTGGTCTCCAGGATATGCGTTTTGCTGTGTCTGTTTTGTCTATACAAGATCTGGGATGAGAAGGTTATTTAAAGGTTATTAGAAGGTTATTAGAAAGTTATTGAAATGGGGTTTAATAGATTTTTTTTTTTGAGGGTGGTCCTGAGAGCATCTTCTGTCATGTCCCAAACTTTTCAGGGCACCCTGAGGACTATCAAACTTAGTTCCAAGCACAGAAACACATCCTGCAAGATTTTAGGATGGCCAGCTCGGAGAGGATTTAGTCCAGCTTTTGGAGTATGTACACCAGAGTGTAATTACACCAGAGGAGAGCCTTTGTCTGCTGTAACTGAGGACCATAGAATCATTAGGGATTGGAAGGGACCGCGAAAGATCATCTAGTCCAATCCCTCTGACACAGCAGGATCANTCCCTCAGCCTCTCCTCATCAGGGAGGTGCTCCACTCCCTTCATCATCCTCATTGCTCTGTGCTGGACTCCCTCCAGCAGCTCCAGACCCTCCTTGAACTGAGGGGCCCAGAACTGGGTCGCCTTGAAAGCTGAGTCATGGAGCCCTACCCCAACACAGTTATGTTCTCCTGCAAACACTGAAGTGAGACACAGCTGTAAACAAGACCTCTCTCTGCAACACCTTCTGTGCCTCAAACTCATCTGCCTCTTCAGGAACTGTGCCTTTAGGTTGGGGATATCTCTGGCCAAGGTGCAGAGCAGCCTGAGGAGTCTCGACATGGATCCCACATGCTAAGAACAGCTGTTGTTTGACTCCAAGGAGCCTTCCTTCCTCACTAACACATCAGTGTCTGTGTTTGACTCCTTTCTCCTGACAATCTTTTGACAGATTTATGCTAAAAAGACCAACTGAAGGGCAGAGCAGGAGAAACAGGGGTGCTACAATAAAGACTGCAGCAAGTACTTGAAAGCTCTCCTTCCACAGCAAAATGTGCTAAGAAAGTGTCACCTCCTAGCAGGTAGGGTAGATGCGAGAGGAAAAGGCTTCGTGGTCCAGCTATAACTCTTTCCCAGGTATGTGGAGCTACTCAAACACAGTCACGGGGGGTGTAAAAGAATATGACCTCCAGAAAGATTGCAAGGAAGGGGTTTGTTGTGTCCTCTTCCTCCCCAAACATAAATAACTCTGCGTAGACACTAAAACGTGTGGCAACATCAGGAGCTTGATCCTGGAAACCTTTCCTCACATAAGCACCTTCCACCTCCATTTTTACAGTCCTTCAGGAGTATAAAAAACCAAATAAAAGGGTTTCCCTAAGTGTTTTGGGGTCAGAGGCACTGCAAACAAGCGTTAAATCCTTCTTTCCTTTATGGGAGTGTTTTTCACTTCATTCACAGCTGTGAGTGTCTTCCTACCTCTTTCCAGAAGTGCATTTAGAGAGTGAGAACTTTTAAATGTGTTTTGTGCTACTCTTCAGGGCTCACCAGGTTGTTCTCTGCTTCCTATAGAGCTGGCCAAAACTGCTCCCTCCCAAAGACACGTGAATGCGAGGACCTTAGAGGACTGAGGTTACAAGGGAAAGCAGAGATCCAGGTTTGGGGACAGAAAATGTGTTGGGATAGAGAGGTCCTACTCTGAACCAACCATCCCAGTAACTCTGGAGAAGTCACTGCTTTCCAGTCACCCGTCAACAAGTCACTGTTTGTACCTCCATCATCAACAACAGCTGGCTAGTGAGATAAAGAAATGACTTACTTTGTAGCCCAGCACCTCTGATTCGTTCTCCATCGTTTTCACATGTTCCCAGTTCAAGCAGATTTTGGAATCTGTCAGCTTCCAGGCGATGTTTGCCGGGGGTTGACTTGGTGCTTTAGAAAGATAAAAGGTTGAGATCATCAGAGAATCACAGACTGGCCAGGGTTGGAAAGGACCTTAAAGATCATCCTGTTCCAACCTCCCTGCACAGGCAGGGACACCTTCAGTAGAGCAGGTTACTCAGGGACCCAGCCAGCAGGGCTTTCAACACTGCCAGGGATGGGGCAGCCACAACTGCCCTGGGCAACCTGCTCCAGCATCTCAGCACCCTCACAGCAAAGACTTTGTTCCTCATGGCCAACCTCCATCTCCCTTCTTCAAGCCTGGAACCCTTTCCCCTTGCCCTCTTGCTGTTACCGCTGTCAAAAGCCCTCCCCCAGCTTTCTTGTAGCCCCCTTCCTTCAGAGATTGGAAAGCTGCTAGAAAGTCACCTGGGAGCCTCCTCTTCTCCAGGCTGAACAACCCCAACTTGCTCAGCCTGTCCTCATAGGGGAAGTGCTCCAGCCCCCTGATCTCTTGAGTTGCTCTCCTCTGGGTACCTCCCAGGAGCTCTCTGTCCTTCTGCTGTTGGGGGCTCCAGAACTGGGCCCAGAACTCCAGGTGGGGTCTCACCAGCACACAAGATACAACTGAACATTAACTTGCAGAGCGGAACTGAACGAGCCTGACAGCGTGTGACAGGTCAAGTTAGATTTGCCAGTCTCTGTGTAAGCACCACCTTGTCCCTGTCTGTATTTTAACAGGACAGAGAATGTTTTGCAGAATGGATCTCAGGAAAAAAAAGCTAAAACTAACAGCAGAAGACAAGAATTTCATCAGTCATGAGGGCAGGACACAAAGACTGTGCATTAAAGCCTCCACGTGGTCCACCATGAGCTGCTGTAGCATTTTAGAAAGTCCCAACACAATGGGCTGAGAGTAGCTTTTCAAAGGCTTTTCTGTGCCTAAGTGCCAGGACTTTGAAAATTTGTCTATGAGGGGATGAAATCGAATCCTGTGTGAAGATGTGAGGCAGAAACTGTGCCTTTGAACTTCATCTCAGGTTGTCTCCTTCTCCATGGCGCATCCTCCCAGAACCTGCCTGGGGGTGTTGGAGGAAACAAGAACTTGAAGAGAATTAAGGAAAAGGAGGAAAACACTTAAAGAAACAACTTAGGAGTGTCCCAGACCTGACTTTAAAACACTTCTGGGATCCTTCTGTTGTCCCTACAGCTCCTATATGTTGATGACTGATGTAGGCAACCTGGAAGGGACAGCTGATCTGGTAGTTCTGCACCATTTCTTTCATTTCCCATGGAGGCAGAATAAATTGATGGTGCCTGTTGTTTCATATCTATCTGCTGCAAGCCTGTGGAGAAGCTTTCATCCTTCCCACTGGTAGGGAAGGAGGTGTGAGTGGACCACCCAGGTGAATATAAGCAGATGGCCTCCCATGAACCATTCTTTTATTCTTGAAGGCATTTATATGCATTCACACACACTGAGTTGCAAATACACTTAAATACTGTTTGAAACCTCTTAGTTATTTTCAGCAAACACTTGAAGTAAGGAATTTGGTAATAAAAAACTCACAAGAGGCAAAGAATCTCAATAACTCTGTGATTCTGTGTGAACATCAAGCAGTTCATTGACTGTGTCCTCTGAAAAGCCTTGGAAGAGCTTAAAACTGGGTGGATATTGCAAAGCTTTTTAGCAGAGCCACAGCAGGATCCCTCAGATCAAGTGGCACAAGAACATGGCCAGATGGGTTTTAAAGTTCTCCAGAGAAGGAGACTCCACAACTCCCCCTGGGCAGCTCTTCCAGTGCTCTGTCACCCTCACTGGGAAGAAGGTCCTTCTCTCATTGATGTGGAACCTCCTCTGCTCCAGCTCACGCCCGCTGCCCCTTGTCCTGTCACTGGGTGGCCCCTGAGCAGAGCCTGGCTCCATCGTCCTGACTCCCACCCTCTCCATATTTATCAACATTCATGGGATCACCCCTCAGTCTCCATTTCTCCAAGCTGAGGAGACCCAGCTCCCTCAGCCTTTCCTCATCTGGGAGATGCTCCCCTCCCTTCACTATCTTTGTGGCTCTGCACTGGACTCTCTCAAGCAGCAGAGCTGATCTTCACAACAGCTCCTAATGGAGCACTGTGGAAGGAGAACACCATTTCCACTTTCCTAAGTAGTTTAAACTTCAGCCAGGATATCAACTTTGACCTTCCATTGATCTCAGGTGAATATATTTCAATCAGAGTTGCACCTATCTGGCAGAAGGACCATTTCAGATTTGCTTAGTCTCTGCGCTAATGGCACCGAACATTGCAGGAACCCTGGATGATGATGATGAGTAGGAAGACAGAGCTATTACCTCAAAGCTGAAGCTCCTGCTGTAGATGCACATTGTTTATATTCTCCTGACAGATCATCTCGACTGATATCGAAAGTGCTTGCATCTTGCAGAGACTGGAGCTTAAAACTTTAATATGTGTTTTTAAATATTAAAAGGGTTATTTTGACTTTAATTTTTAAATGAACCATTAGCACAGCCCTCAGTTTGACAGAAGATGAAGTCGATGTAAAACAAGAAGCAAATTTATTCCTTATATATCCTGTCACTTGGCTGCCACATCTTTAACTTGTCATTCATACACATGCACATAGAACTGTGGAAAATGTTTCTGGAGAAAGAGTCTCTTTCTGTTAAGGAATTGCCTGGGTGAAGACACCTCTAGAGGTCATCTAGTCCCACCTCCCTACGTAGGGACAGCTCTACCTAGGTCAGGCCACTCAGACCCTTAAACATCACTCTGAGTAAACTCAGTGGTGACCACAAACTCATCACCAGCGGAGAGCTAGAGGAGCTCCTGGGTCACAGATCTCACTACTTAATTTTAGGAGGAAACTCAGGAGCTGGTTCTCTCTGATGCTGAAACATTTAGCAGAGGTGGGTCAGGGTGAGCTGAAATGTCAGGACCGCACACGGGAGTTGGCGGCATTTGTTGTACAGGGCTGGATACTCACGTGCTTTTTTGGTGGTGACATTTACCGGGGTGCTGGAGGGCCCCGTCCCTGCAGTGTTGTAAGCGCGAACCGTTGCAAAATACACCGTGTTAGCTCTGAGTCCTGTGATGCTTTTGGCTGTCACGTTGCCGTTGACTCTGACTTTACCAGCTGTGCTCTCCTTGGGATCGTCGGTCCAGTATAAAACCTGAGAAGTGAGGATACAGAACAGGTAATTCATTTGTTTTCCCACCAACTGCAGATCTGGCTGGGGTGTGGGAGATGCTGACAATGAAGATCTCAAGGAACACAGCACTTCTTGTGTTCAAAACTAGCAGGAAATAAAATCCCAGGCATCAGTATTTACAGAGAAGAACTGCAGCTTCAGAGACTAAATAACAATTAAGGAAGTAAATTAGACCCTTAAGTTGACAAATGCCCAAAAGAGATTGGATCATTAGGGCTGTAAAGGACCTCCAGCCCTCAGCAAGTCCAGCCCTCAGCCCAACAGCTCCCTAAACCCTAGGCTTCAAGTGCTCCAGCTACTCAATTGTTAAACACCCCCACGGATGGGGACTCCACCACCTCCCTGGGCAGCCTGTTCCAGTGCCCAGCCAATCTCTCAGCAAAGAACTTCTTCCTCAGATCCAATCTAAACCTCCCCTGATGCAACTTTAGGTCATTTCTTCTTGTCCTATCATTAGGAATTTGGGAGAAGGTCTTGCTACAGCCTCCTTTTGGGTAAGTGTAGAGAGCAGTAAAGCCTCCTCTCAGCCTGACTCATCCTAACTTTAAAACTCTCTTTGGGTTTAGGGTCTATGGTTTATGGAAGACTTTTAAAGACATGAAAGAACATTCAACACAGCCATCTAAGTTTTGATTAGGCAACAGCTACTTACCCCTGGTTTGCAGGGCCCTAGTTTTGGTGCCAGGACTCCAGCAACAACCTGATCCCTGCCTCCCTCCCAGTGCCCGGGTGTCGCTTGTCAGTCAGTGATTAGGCACCAGAAAGTGCTTCAAGTTGGGTGGGGCAGGGTTAAGCTGGGTATTGGGGAGAATTTCTTCCCCAAAAGTGTTGTCAAGGCTTAGTACTCTCTGTCCAGGGCAGCGGTGGAGCTCACAAAGCCTTGGAGATGTGGTCAGGGGTTATGGGTGGCCAGTGCTGGATTAAAAGTTGGACAGAATGATTGAGGCTGGAAAAGCCCTCTGAGCTCATCCAGCCCAGCCCAGGACCTAACATCACCACAGCAGCCACACCAGGGCACTAAGGACCACAGCCAGGATGCCCTTCAGCACCTCCAGGGATGGGGACTCCACCACTACCCTGGGCAGTCCACTCCAGGCTCTGAGCACCCTTTCCATCAGGAAGGGCTTCCTGACATCCAACCTAACCCTCCCCTGGCAGCTCCAGGCCCTGCCCTCTTGTCCTGGCACTGGTTGCCTGGGAGAAGAGACCAACCCCTAGCTGACTCCAACCTCCCTTCAGGGAGTTGCAGAGGGGGAGAAGGTCCCCTCTGAGTCCCCTCTTCTTCAGGCTAAACACCCCCAGCTCCCTCAGCCTCCCCTCATCAGCCTTTCCCCCCAGTCCCTTCCCCAGCATCATTGCTCTTCTGGATCCTCTCCAGCCCCTCCTTCTTTTTCTTGAATTGAGTGGCCCAGCACTGCCCCCAGAACTCGACAGGAGCCTCCCCAGTGCCCAGTACAGGGGTAGAATGACATCCCTAGTCCTGCTGGCCACACTACTGTTGATCTAAGCCAGGATGCCATTTGCCTTCTGGGCCCAGTACTGATCCCATAAAGATCTTTTCAACCTGTGTGGTTCTATGACTCAAGAAGAGTAAGAAGCCAAAAGCCTTTCAGACATCCAACAGCACAAGCTCTGGCTAGCAATGAAGTGCACTTGGCCTGGCTTCTCCTGTAGGCAACACTATGGGTCATGTCCTTGCCCCCATCTCATTGGGCTCAGCTGCGTAAGAGGAGAGAGGATCAGCTTTGTTTTGTGGAATCAAGTGTGAGTCCTTTTCATAGCAACCATCAGAAATGATTAATCTTGAGGCTTTAATCTGTGTCACAAAAAGTCTGGGCTGGAGCTACAGTCCAGCTGGGTAAAGGCTTGTGATGATCTCAGCTGCAGCGTTGCTAATGGGTGACAGAAAACAGACTGACTTGTCTGCTGTGGGAAGCAAGGGCGAGGAACCAGATCACAAGCGTGGCCAGCAAAGGGACATCTGTAGGGTGGCAGTTACCAGCACCAGCTGCCTCACCTCGTAGCCCAGCACCCTGCCCGTGTGCCTGTTCCATGCGATGGGCTGCCAGGAGACCTCCACCTCTGCCGCCGAAACGCTCAGGGCTGCCGTCCCCACTGGTGCTATCTGTGGTTCTGGGAGATGGGAGAAAACACAGCTGGTGGGACATAGCATCATAGAGTCATCAGGGCTTGGAGGGGACCTCGAAAGATCATCTAGTCCAATCCCCCAGCCAGAGCAGCATCACCTAGACCAAGTGACACAGGAACATCTGTGTTACCAAAAGGGTGTTAGGTCAGGAACTGAGGGAGTCTCAAAAGAAGAGGAAGAGATTCTAAGCGACAGCAGCAGACAACATGGTGTCAATTGCTGTTCTTACTACCCCCTGCTTGTGGAGCATCAGCATCCTTCATCATCCTCGTGGCTCTGTGCTGGACTTTCTCCAGCAGTTGTGTGTCTTTCCAGAACTAAGGGCAGAAGAGAGGGGAGGAGAACCTCTCTTGATCTGCTAACCACCCCGCTGGGATCTTCTGATCCACCCCAGGATGCCGTTGGCCTTCTTGGCCACAAGGGCACATTGCTGGCTCATGGCCATCCTGCTGGCCACCAGGTCCCTTTCTCCTAATGCCACACAACCATTAGTAGTAAGAGTACCATGCTTTACCGTCTTCTCCTGAGTAGACGATGGCTATGGAGCTCAGGGTCCCTTCCCCTTCGTTGTTGTAGACCCCAACTTTCACTTCAAAAGGAGAGAGAGGTGTAATGCTCTCGTTCCTGTACACATATTTGCTTGCTTCCACCGAAGCCACCGCCGCTTTGGTCCAGGTTGTTGAGCCAAGAGGACGAAACATAACGACGTAGCCGAAACCTTCCCCGTTTTGTAGCTCTTCTGGCACTGGCTATAGCGACAAGGCAGCGAGTCAATAAGTATCTGCAGGAACACACTCTTTTAATTGAATCTTCGTTCTCCAAGTATATTTTAGTGGTATTGATTTAGCTGACTGTGCCTCAGAGGAGATAATAATGTTTGCCCCATCAGTCAATATAATATTGAAATCAAAATCAAAATCATAAATCCATTGAGGCAATCCGTTTGGAGCCAAGAGATCCGGTCAGCTCCGCTCAAGGTTCGCTCAACTAGGAGCATTTCACTCGGGCTGCAGCTGATTTGTTTAGCCCCCCAAGGGAACACAAAAGAAATCGTGTTAAAAGACCCCGAGGATATATCGCACCAGCGGTACAAGCGCCAGTGTGTTGGTCTCGAGCGCGTTAACGCATTTAAGTTTATTTAGAACACAAATGTTCTAAATAGGCATCGCGGCGAAGCCATCGCGGTGAAATTAATGCTTCTATCAACAAGCTCTCCTTCAAGAAACGCGTTAGTGCCTCATATTGAACAGGCAGCTACACCAACATCGGAGCCACCGTGAACATTGCTTGTTTTCATGGGGCAAAAATACCTCTGGGTTGGCTTCTCAGAGCGAGGGAACACTTATGAAACAAGAAAAGATCAGTCGTACACGGAGGGTGGAAGTGTTTCTCGGCAAAACTTCATGTATTTTAGATGTTTGCATCGAGGGAAGGTGCCTGGGAAAGCAGACATGGAACGTGGTGCAAAGAGAGAGAGGAAAACATAGGGGCGCCTGTGATTGCTCCTGGCTCCTGGCTCCAGCCCTGCAGAGAAACTCCTGGGAGCACTAACGGTGTGAGGAGATGGGAAGGGGGAAAAAAGGATCAAGCAGCACATCAAAAGGGTTTGGGAGCTTCCTGCAGTCTTCTCTTCAAAAATTCCTTCTAATAATAAACGTGCTCTGCTCTACCCAGCAAACATGTTTCTCCCTAAGTGTCTTCCAAGCACTACTTCCCCAACATGTGCCCCTCCATCTCCTTTCCAGTCCTGAGAGAGTTAAGTCATCGAATCACAGACTCTCAGAAGGGCTTTGCCTGGAAGGGACCTCTGAGGTATTATGGTGCCCTGAGGATTTAGAAGAGTTCAAGCCACATTCTAGGGGACTTAGTTTGGTTTTGAGGCTTCTGTGACCTCAGATTTAATCAGGATGTTTAGTGAGTTGATCACAGAAGTCATGTTCAGTGTCGTTAGCTCAGCATCATTAGGATTTCTTCTGACTTTTTTCAGGACACATTGCAGAGTCCAACAAGATAATTTGATTGAGATCTCTCAGGTTGTTTTCAATTTTCATGTCCTTCTGCTCCCAAAGAGTGGATCAGCAGAAGGCAAAGTGACAATAAAAGATGGATATAGAGGAAAAGGTAGGTTGGCAAAATTGACGCTTGTGGGGACTTTTGTTCTTGACCTTGTTTTTACCCAATCACTCCCTTCCCTCCCTGAAAATGCCGGTTAAATTGAGATCCTTGAGAACACAGGACACAGGTAACTCAGCCAATGCATGGCATCGCTTTTCACTTAATTAAATTCCTTTTCCTCTCCTTCAAACTGTGTCCATGAGCTTGCTTATGTCCTTGGAAGAAGAATGAAGCCAATGGTTAAGGCCAAACGGAGGGGCTTGGGGTTGTTTTTGTCATGGAGAAACGTTTCCCATGACCTACAAAAGCAGCATCATGTTAGGGACCAGTAGAGGTCATTGGGTGCAGCCTCTGAGACAGACACAGGCTCCCCCATCCCTGGTAGTGTTGAAGGGCAGGTGGGCTGGGGCCCTGAGTAACCTGCTCTAGTGAAGGTCTCCCCACCTGTGCAGGGGGTTGGAACTAGCTGATCTTGAAGGTCCCTTTCAACCCTGGCCATTTAGTGACTCCATGATTCTATGATTCTATGACAGTAAGAGACACAGCAAAGTGCTGCTGGTGGCATGGGGTAGCTCCTACTTCACTGAGATCTCCTCAAAGCCAGAGGAAACACTTCATTAGGTACATCATGAATCACACTAATTCCAAGTGTATTTGTCTGGGAGTTGTATTTTGGAGCCCTTTTACAACAGGGGCTGGAGGAACATGATGTGAGAGACATGGCTTCATGGTGACCTTGACAGTGCTGGTTCGATGGTTGAAGTCGATGATATGAAAGGTCTTTCCCAACCAAAAGTATTCACGGAATCATAGAATCATTAGGGATTGGAAGGGACCTCGAAAGATCATCCAGTCCAGTCCCCCTGCCACAGCAGGATCCCCTAGAGCAAGTTGCACAGGAATATGGCCAGGTGGGTTTTAAAAGTCTCCAGAGAAGGAGACTCCACAACCCTCCTGGGCAGCCTGCTTCAGTGCTCTGTGAGCTTCTGCCCATCACCTCAGTGTTCTGCAAGTAACTGCCTGCCACAGCATCCATGGGAAGGCTGCTGGGTGGCTGGAGAAGGAGGGCTCCTTCCCACAACATTCTCCTCACTGAAATGACCTCTGCTCACCCACTGCAACTTGTCCTGTGGTATTAACTGCTCCGAAAATGTACATTCTCTCATCTCACTGGAGTGCTGGAGAATTAAAGGGCTCATCTCCTCTGCTGCATAATAGGATCTGTCTTGTCAGCACAGCGTTTCAGAATGAAAAACATGTAAACAAAAGTGTGAAAAATGTTAATGCAGGGCACGGCCAAGCAGATTAGTGTGTTAAGCACCTCCTGTACAATGGAGATAAGAGGGTTGTGCAGACTTCTGAACATCTTTATAACACGCCTCTTAAACTGTTTATTTTTATAAATTGTTGGCTATAACACAGAAAACTTGCTGTATATCTTACAGGCTGCTTTCTCTCCCGATGCCGGGTGAAATCCCAGCCAATGACCAAGAAGCTTCTGGATTTGAGGAGGCTGTGATTTCACCCAAGGACGTTTCCCTATTAGACAGCTTAGTTAATTGAGCTCACAATTACCTCCCAAGTGATGACCAGCTCTGAACGGCTCCCTCCTCCTCCGCTGATGTTCGTTGGTGCCACAACAGGAACTGGAGAAGAAAAGACATCGGTGCTTGCAACTACCGCCTGCTACTGCTGGGGATAGCTGGGTCCTTGAACTTGGAGAAAAGGAGGCTGAGGAGTGACCTCATTGATGTTGATCAATATGTGAAGGGTGGGGGTCAGGAGGATGGAGCCAGGCTCTGCTCAGGGGTACCCAGTGACAGGACAGGGGTCAGTGGGTGTGAGCTGGAGCAGAGGAGGTTCCACATCAATGTGAGAAGGACCTTGTTCCCGGGGAGGGTGCCAGAGCCCTGGCAGGGGCTGCCCAGGGAGGTTGTGGAGTCTCCTTCTCTGGAGACGTTTCAAACCCACCTGTATGTGTTCCTGTGTGACTGGATCTAGGGGATCCTGCTGTGTCAGGAGGACTGGACTGGGTGATTTTTCGCGGTCCCTTCCAATCCCTAATGTTTGGTGATTGTCTAAGTGGATGGTTAGAGCTTTGGGTAGCTCCCTTGTGGTCCTCCTGCCTTTAGCACGCAGAGCAGGTTCCCTAACACCACATTTCAAATGAACTGAAATGATGTTTGCACGTTTTCAAGTTTATAAGGCTGGAGCCACAGATGTGTTTGATACATGAGTACCCTGGTTCGCAAAATTAATTAAAGAAGCTAGTAGCATCAAGTATCTGACATTATTATGCCTCATCAACTAATTGGCAAAATGATGTTCCATTCAGACTGTAGCTGCAACACTACTGATTTACTAATGACGCATTTGTTCAGTAAACATGTTGTTGGAGCAATACATTAATTTTTTTAATTGGCTCTGTGCTTTTCTTCCGAAATCCAAAGCTCTTCCCTTTGCTTTTTCTCTTCCACTCAAACACTGTAAAGGGACAAAATCTCATTGATTAGAACTTGATTTCCCCAGAGCTGCTCTGAGTACCACAGGTATGGCGTGTGCTAGTGTTCTAAGCTGAGATGGCTTTTCCTTGCATATTTTCCATGGACATGCTCAATCCATTAGCCTAGTGTGAGGGAACTGGTCTGTGATAGAATTTCACAATCACAGAACATTAGGGATTTCAAGGGACCTCGAAAGATCATCCAGGCAATACCCCTGACACAGCAGGATCCCCTAGATCAAGTCACACAGGAACACGTCCAGGCAGGTTTTAAATGTCTCCAGAGAGGGAGACTCCACAACTTCCCTGGGCAGCCCCTTCCGATGCTCTGTCACCCTCACTGGGAAGAAGTTCCTTCTCACATTGACGTGGAACCTTCTGTGTTCGATCTCACACCCACTGCCCCTTGTCCTATCTTTAGGTACCCCGAGCAGACCCTGGCTCCATCCTCCTCACACTCTCCCTGTCTTTATTCATGGGGTCACCCCTCAGTCTCCTTTTTTCCAAGATCGACAGACCCAGCCCCCTCAGCCTTTCCTCATGAGGCAGATGCTCCACTCCCTCCATCATCTTTGTGGCTCCGTGCTGGACTCTCTCCAGCAGCTCTGTGCCCTTCTGGAACTGAGTGGCCCACAACTGGATGCAATGTTCCAGATGTGGTCTCAGCAGGGCAGAGTAGAGGGGGAGAAGAACCAATCTTGTTCCACCAACCACCCCCTTACTGATCCACCCCAGGATGCCATTGGCCTTCTTGGCCACTTTATGCAGACCAGCTATTGTATAGATCTACATGCAAGGATGATACCATTTTCCTTTTCAGCTGCTGGAAAAGTACAAAAACCAGAATGACCCTAGAACTGACTGACACAGAAACCCATTTGTAGTGTTTATCATCTCCAAACCCTTGGCACTATTTTTAGAAACGTCAAGATTTTGCCTCTCCCTTCATTCAGCTCCCAGTGAAAACAGGATGTGCTGAGACAGGGTCAGAACCAGGCAGGATAGTTACAGCTCAGAAGCTTCATCAGAGCTTTTGGCAGGTTTCACAGCATCTGCCTGTCCTTGCCCATGTCTTCCAGCCCTGCTAGAGGCTATAAAGGCAACAGCTCACAGAAATTGGTATCAACCCACGATAACCTCTCGCTTTCAGTCCACACATAAACCTTTATCTGAGTTCATCCTCTCCAGAAATATAGAAATTCCATGAGAATGTTGTTTGTGCAGCCTTAAAAGTGGGTGCAAGTGCAACGGGACTGGGCTCTTTTGGGGGGGGTTAGCAGAGGTCTTTGGTTCTGCCACTCAGTCAATGGCTTTGTGCACGTCAGAGGCAAAGAATCTGGCTGAAAGGGAAAGAAAATGACCCGACAGGCTCTCAAACATGTTTTGTGAACCAGCTGATGCTCAATTAGTTCATGTGTTAAATGTGCTCAGTACTTACTACATTTTCATGGGGAATGGGGTTGGGGAATTGTAGCTCTGCTCAGCAGAGCCTCAACTGGGTCATAGTTGAGACACAGATGAAAATTTACAGCTCAGTGCACCAGCAGAGGCTCAATTAATTCTCAGCTCCATTTTAATGAAATGAACAGTGGCTCATTTACATCCACAAATCTACTAATGCTCACATTTCAGCTGGCAAAATGCTGCTCCAGCAGCAAAGTTCAGTTTTACCCCTTCATCACACGGCCAGCTTTCTGCTGTTCAGGAAAAGCGGTTCTTTCTGTTTCCTACTCTGATTTAAAAATAAAATGAAAAAAGAAATAAGCTGTTACTTCTGATTTACAGCACAGAAAGGGTTAAGCAACTAAAACTGACTCAAAGAGTTGTCCTCAGTGTCCACAGGGAGAGCAGTGATGATTGCTGTTTCTCAAGGGTTGGTACTCAGACCAGAGCTGTTGGACATCTTTGTCCATGATACGGACAGTGGCACTGACTGCCCCCTCAGTCAGTCTGCTGATGACACCAAACTGTCTGGGGAAGGCAACACCCTGAGGGAAGGGAGGCCACCCACTGGGACCTTGCTAGGTTTGAGAAGTGGGCTGTGCAAACTGCAGGGAGTTCAACAAGGGCAAGGGTCTGCTCCTGGGTCAAGGCGATCCCACGCACCAGCACAGACTGGGAGGAGAAAGGATTGAGGACAGCCCTGCTGAGAAGGACTTGGGGGTGGTGCTGGAGCAGAAGTTGAACTGGAGTCGCCAGTGTGCTTTTGACACCAGTGGTAGCGAGAGGGCAAGCAAAAAGGATTCCAGACTGGAAGAGGGGAGACTGAAGCTGACCATGAGGAACAAATCTTTGCTGTGAGGGTGGGGAGATGCTGGGAGGTTACCCAAGGCAGTTGTGGCTGCCCCATCCCTGGCAGTGTTGAAGGGCAGGTTGTCTGGGGCCCTGAGCAACCTGCTCTAGGGAAGGTGTCCCTGCCTGTGCAGAGGTTGGAACTGGATGTCTTTAAGGTCCTTTCCAACTCTGGCCAGTCTATGATTCTATGGTTCTACCATTTCTACTCTTGTTCAGCTTCAGACACAGTGAGGACACAGCGGTTCTTGTGCTACTGTCATGACAAATAACACTAATTTTACTGTTGCTTTTTCTGCCTTCCTTGTGACTCCCTCTAACACAATAAAATGCTTTACAAGACAAAAGCATTTATTGACTGTAGAGGTGGTTTTGAAAATCACACTTTACAAAGCCCCACGGTGGCCGCAGCAAGAAAGACCTTCTCAAGACTAATTTTGACTTCATGATCAATCGTGTAATGGAGAGCACAGAGCTGTGATAGTCTGCTGGGAAATTTAGAAACTCTGGCTCTTCCTGCCTCCAGCTTTTCTTTAGCCCTCAGCTTGCATTGAAAGCCTCCTGAGATCGTTCTGCTGGAGGAAGGGTCATGTACCCAAAGCACTAAACTCAGGCAGGATCAGTCCACGTTTGAGGCTGGAAGCTCTCCAGCTCTTCCCTCCGCTTGGGAGCAGCCTGCAACCATCTTTCCTATCACACTGACCAGTCCTGAGTGCTGGTAAGACCCATTTAAAGTCTCTTTGCACCTGGAAAGTTGGCAAACATCTATCAAAATAGGTGTTTTAATGATAGAAGTACTTTTTTGCATCACACTCAGTACAAGTTTTTGCTTCAGTAATAGGAAAAAGGACTTATTAAATTTAAATCAATTGATTAAATACATTTTCTTAGACTCACAGAATCATCAAGGCTGAAGTAATTCTGCTATGGGACAAACAGCACAGACAGAGAAACATGTGGATCTCACAGAATCACAGAACACTAGCGATTAGAAGGGACCACGAAACATCATCCAGTCCAATCCCCCTGATCCAGCACAGTGGATCCCCTAGATCCAGTCACACAGGAACATGTCCAGGTGGGTTTTACACGTCTCCAGAGACAGAAACTCCACAACCCCCCTGGGCTTTCCAAGGCTACCTGCATTTTCTGCTCTATAATCCTGCATTTTGAGTTCTGCCCTGAAATGCAGACTGCAAACTCAGCAAATGAGATGAACAGAGCAAGTGGATTGTAATGTAAAAGCTGTTCCCATTTTGCTCCTTTCCATCCTATAAATGCTGATTTTGTAAGAGCTGATAAGCAGGGGGCTGGGAGCCACATACAAACCCCCCAAAGGTTTGGTCTTCAAATAAATTGTTCCAAACTGAGTGGGTCAAAGGACTGACAGCACTGGTCATCCAAGAATGACTCTTCTTCCTGTGAGGTCCAAAGTCCCACAAGATAAATGTGCAAAGGTTCAGCAAACAGAAAGGAAGGATCCTGCCCCGGAGTCAGTGGAAGCTATTAGTTTCACCAGGCTTTGGATGCTGTAATTTATCTCCTCCAGTTAAAGCCAATATCCTGTCCCCACTGATGCTCAGATATCAAACTCTGTCTGCAGCAAAGGCACTACATCCTTGCGGCAGGATGTGGCAGAGCTCGGCCTTTATCGTTTCCTAGGCTAGTCCCTGGGCAGGGCATTAACGGGGCCGTAACTGGATGAAAACAAATGCTGCTCTCCATTGCTTGAATGAAAACTTGTGCTTGGCACAGGGAGTTAGATCTGCTTTGGGACATGAGACCTCACCTGGAGTCCCGTGTCCAGCTCTGAACCACCCAACACAAGAAGGATGTGAAGCTGTTGGTGCAGGACCAGATGAGGCCAAGAAAACAATCAGAGGGGTGGAGCCCCTCTGCTCTGGGAACAGTCTGGGAGAGTTGGGGTTGTTCATCCTGAAGAGGAGAAGGCTTTGGGGGGATCTTATAGCGACCTTCCAACCCCTGAAGGGGGCTGTCAGAAGGTTGAGGAAGACGGTTCACAAGGGCAGAGAATGATAGAACAAGAGGTCATGGTTTAAAGATGGAAAAGGGCAGATTGAGGCTGGATGTGAGGAAAAAATTGTTGAATCTGAGGGTGATGGATCCCTGGAACAGGCTGCCCAGAGAGGTGGTGGAGGCCCCATCCCTGGAGCCATTCAAAGTCAGGCTGGATGGGGCTCTGGGCAATCTGTCCTTGTTAGAGATGGCCCTGCTTATTGCAGGGAGGTTAGACTAGATGGCCTCTGGAGATCCCTTGCAACCCTATGACTCTGTGATTCTGTGATATCAAAGGGAGGAAGCATGGGCCAGCTCCAGCATGTGACACCTCAATCATGTCCAAGCATCACTTGCATCTTGCAGGTCTGCTCTCAGGGAGCCGTAGCAGGCTCAAACCAAAAATGCCAGACAGATACGTAACCCTGTAGGAGCAAGTGGCTCTGCCACAACAAAATTCTCACACCCAGGAGCTTGCAACGTGGCCATGCGGAAAAAACTGATGGAACTTAGGGACTTACCCGCTGCTTTAGTTTTCAGTGGAGCTGATGGTCTGCTGGGCTCCCCAATCCCAGCACTATTGCTGGCAAGCACGCGGAACTCATACTCAACCCAAGGGCTCAGGTCAACCACGGTCGCCTTGTGAGTCCTACCATTAACAACTTCAGGATCTGAAAGCAAAATGAACATGTCAGTGTGTTTTAACTCTACACGAACAAATGGCACATGGAGAAAACACAGGGTGACTCTCAAACCCCTCACCTGTTGCGACCGCCTGCCATCCAACTGAGAAAGGAGTCCTGGTCTGCACGCTGTACATCTGGACCGGGCTATTATTATCTGCTCCAGACTTCCAGGACAAGACAGCAGTCGTGCTAGAAACATGTTCAACTTTAACATCTTCTGGTGGACCTGGGGGGCCTAACATGATTAGCATTTTGAGATGAAGGCATTAGGAAGAGAAGATTCGCTGCTGGAATGGGTTGGGCAACTCTTGCTTTCACAGGTTGGTGGAATTGTTCATTAAATAATGGCTCTGTTGCTTTGTTCTAACTAGTGAGGTGGTTTGAGTCAGAGGGCTTCATGTCTTTCTGTCTAATGTGAAAGGTACAAACAAGGGAATGATTTTTATTTGGTTTCTTTGTCTGACAGTTACCCCCTCTGGTTTTTTTGGGTGTTTTTTTAGAATTCCTACTGAATTTAATCAAAATGGGGGGTTAGAAAGAATGCAAGATGGGGCACCACAAGGATTGCTGCTCCCATCGCAGCATGGCAGTAAAAAGACCAGTAAGTTGGCCAGAAAACAGAAGCTTTCATGTTATCTCCCAACAGTGGAAAGGAACCAGGTCTTTTGTTTTCATCCAGTCAGCACAATGACCCGGGGTGCCCAACAAGGACCAAGTGACAGCACTTGGCTGAAAGTAGAGGACTTTTCAGCAGAGAAAAATCTTGGCTGAATGTAGAGGACTTTTTCATCTAGATGATCTCCAGAGGTTCCTTCCAGCTCTGTTACATTCACAGAATCACAGAACATTAGGGACCCTGAAAGATCATCCAGTCCAATGCCCCTGCCACAGAAGGATCCCCTGGTTCCAGTCACATAAGGTTTTGATGTCAAGGATTTCCAATTCCTCCAGAAGATATATGTGTCTACATGGTTCACAGACAGACATACCTCTCACAATCACATCTACCGCTGCAGACTGACTGTCTAACGTCGTTTGCACCACGCACTCATATTTCCCTGAATGATGCAGCTGAATATTTCTTATCATCAAATCCCCAGCAGATTCCTGGAGATACAAAGAAAGTAAACTAATCACTCACAACACGCTTCCCAGACTGGACGTTTTTATAAATTGCTCAATATTAATAAAAAATTTCAGCTTTTAAATTAAAATATTCATAGCCATCATCAGTTTCTTTCGTGTCGACATTTTTATTAGTGCTTCACAAATAACTCCAGCGCCGTTAGGAAATCTAAGAAAGAAAAATAAATGGCTGCAGCCCTTGTAAAGAAACAGTGATTTGCCAGGCACATAAAGAGCGATGGAGGAACGATGATAAATATTGGCGCCGCCCGAAGACTGGCAACCGGTTTAATTAAGCACCGAGGAGTTTAAGGAACTTACTCTTCCAATCCTTTCAAAGTGATGTGTTCCTCGATTGAAATCAATCCTGTTGCTGTTGAACAGCCAGGTGAACACCACATCCACAGAGGGGTCGTGAGACGCCTGGCAGGGAAGGACGATGCTTTCTCCAACTGTTACGTCCATATTAGAAGGTGGAATTGTAATTACGGTCCTCTCTGTGGAGACCAAAAAAGAACCTCACCCCAAAATCCTTTTCTACTCAATCAATATTTCGTATGTTTTTGTATAAAAATAGTAGACTTTGAGATTTGTACCATTTGCAAAATGACTCCAAATTGGCCCAAATGTTCCATAATAAAGAGAATTATCTCTAATAACCTCGGAACACTCTCAGCTACGTGTGCGCAGCCCGCTCCTTTCGCTGCAGCGATGCACCGAGCACCCCGTGTGCCTCTGAGAGCCAGCAGACGTCAGAGGCAACAGGTCCAATTAGTCCTACGGTGCTTGGTAAAGCCCATAGTCAACAGGCAGGACTTCAGCTCCAGAAGGAGAGACTGTGGCATTAACTCTATGCCCAACGGTTCTTCAGACTTGAAAACCTCTCCTCACAGGAAACTGCAGCAGAAGCCAAATTGCTGCTCGTCTCCGCTGACTTCGTGCATCGAGATCCTTAATCCATATTAATGTTAGTGGTAGTTTACTGCAGAGTGTTGCTTATGCTACAGCTCCTGCACCGGCTGGAAAACTAGTTCTCTAAGTTTTTTAACCCCTTGCACTGAGAAACAGACTTGCAGCTCTTACTAAGGGAAGGGGTAGCTCGCTGCAAGGGAAAGAAATGGGGTTTTGATATGACTGGCAGATAGATTAGAGATAACAACCACTTTGTGGCAAGCAATTCCCTTGAATAAAGCTTCTCTGCACACAAGTGTTATAAAACAGTGAGAATTTAGAGGAATGTGAACAAAATGAGAGCAGAAGCTATTCAGCAATGCATTCAGAAACTAACTTGAAGGAAGGAGAATTGTAAATGAGCTGTGTTAGTTCAGTGTTCATTGTGGTTTCAGCCAGGCATTGGAAATGGACCTGAAAACTCAGGGCTTGGGGTTTAGCAAGGTTCCAATGGGCTAATGTGTGACAGGGGATCCAACAACTTCCCTTCACACACGTTTTCCTTCTGACTGTCACCATCATTGATCAGTATGTGGGTACAGACTGGTATTATGGACAACCCAGGTAGTCCATAATGGGTCACAGAATGACTGAGGCTGAAAAAGCTCTCTGGGCTCATCCAGCCCAGCCCAGGACTTAACGCCACCCTGTTGGCCACACCAGGGCACTAAGGGCCACAGACAGGCTGCTCTTCAACACCTCCAGGGATGGGGACTCCATCTCTGCCCTGGGTAGTCCAGTGCAGGCTCTGATCCCTCTTTCCATCAGGAAGGGCTTCCTAACATCCAACCCAACCCTCCCCTGGCAGCTTCAGGCCCTGCCCTCTTGTCCTGGTGCTGGTTACCTGGGAGAAAAGATCTACCCCCACTAGACTACAACCTCCCTCTAGGTTGTTGTAGAGAAGGAGAAAGTCCCTACTGAGTCTCCTCCAGTCTAAACATCCCCAGCTCCCTCAGACTCTTCTCATCAGATTTTCCCTTCAGTCCCTTCCCCAACCTCGTTGCTCCTCTGGATCTACTCCAGCTCCTCAATCTCTTTCTTGAATTGAGGGGCTCAGCAGTGGCCCCAGTACCCGACAGGAGCCTCCCTAGTGCCCATTACAGGGACAGAATGACATCCCTAGTCCTGCTGGCCACACTACTGCTGATCCAAGCCAGGATGCCATTGGCCTTCCGGGCCACCTGGGTACCCTGCTGGCTCCTGTTCAACCAGTTGTCAACCAGTACTCGTAGGAATATGGGCAATGATGGCTTCTTCCTATTATCTGAGCTGGTCTAGATGAGGGAAGGACTCGTGCAGGAGTGATCAAGCAGAACCAAGTGGAGCGCTGCATTTTCTTGTCACTAACCTTTTAAAGCAAACCGAGACCTCACCAGTTTCACTGCCAGACCTGCTGCAGGCAGCCAGGAAAACGACGACTGAATCTGTCTGGGTTTTATTGTTAGAGACAAATCAGCTGGTGGTTAGTCTCCGGTGTCATTAAGAGAGCGCCAAAGGTTCTCATCACAAGTTGCAGCTCCGGCTCGGAACACGATTTCCCAGCTCTCCATGAGTCCTCTGACTGCTCCTCAGGGCCATGTAAAAACCATGAGACATGGCAGCAGCACCATCAGTCTGTCTGAGGCCAAGGACTGCAAAAATATGACGGCCCCAGATAACCGTCTTCAAGCTACTCGATCATTAGGTTAGAGAAATCTCTGCCTGTCCCTGGAAGCCCCATGTCAGATGCAATAAATTCCAGATGATTCCAGGGCCATATTCTTTCTTGGCACAACTCCACTGATTTCAGCACAACGCTGCCAACGAACTTGGCTCCTTAAATCTCAAAATGAAGTAATTCAATCGTGAAGCACAGCTAACTCTTGTAGAATCCTTTTCAAAAGGGTCTGGGAACAACATGGGACCTCCACAAAGTTTCCCTGGCTTCCTTTTCCTCCTGTACTTGTTCTCACAGGTGAGACAGAGCTGCTTGAAGAACAGTTTGAGGAGGGAAAAGGTATCACTTGCAATAATGTTCTAGAGGCAGTGTGCGCTGGCAGCACGTCTTTGAATCACTACCCTTCACAAGACCTTCATCACCTCTGCTGCTACAAAGCTTGATGCCACCTCCTGTGCGGGATGGTTGGTCACTAGGGATAGGTGCTGTTTTGGCTCCTCTTACAAAGCTCTGTGGATGATTGCAACATCCTATAAATAAGTAAAATACTATAAATAAAATCAATGTCTTTTATGGGAAGGTCAAATGAAGACTAAGCGAGAACGATGCAGGCAGGATTGCGTAGAATTTGTAATCAGATTCAATAGTCACATCCTAAAATCCACAGCATACAAAGAGAAAATGATGTCCTGGCTTTCACTAAAGCTTTACAATTCCATCAAACCAGTGGCCTGGGGTGCAGGAAGGGACCATTAACTCCAGTTGGTCATAATAAAGCTGGCTGGGAATTTTTTGAAACTTTTCTTCATCAGAATCATAGAATGGATGGGGTTGGGAGGGACCTCAAAGACCATCTAGTTCCAACCCCCCTGCACAGGCAGGGACACCTTCACTAGAGCAGATTACTTGGAGCCCCAGCCAACCTGGCCTTGAAGGTTCCAATAACATTACAGTTGCCTCATCAGGTCTGCAGCATCATTTCTTGTGCTGTTATTTGATCACAAGTTCAGGCAGATCAGAAATAAGACACCTACAAACCTATTACACAATATCAGAAAGAAGGAAAATTCCAGACATCATCTGGGGTGACCTTATAGCAACCTCCAATACTTTAAAGGGGCTGTCAGAAGGCTGGGGAAAGCTGTTCACAAGGGCAGGGGATGACAGGACAAGAGGTCATGGTTAGAAGATAGAAAAGGGCAGATTTAGGTTAGATATCAGGAAAAGGTTCCTTCATCTAAGTGATCTGAGGGTGGTGGATCCTTGGAACAGGCTGCCCAGAGAGGTGGTGGAGGCCCCATCCCCAGAGCCGTTCAAGGTCAGGCTGGATGGGGCTCTGGGCAACCTGGTCTGGTGAGTGATGACCCTGCCTGTTGTAAGGGGATTGGACTGGATCATAGGATGTTAGGGGTTGGAAGGGACCCAAGAGATCATCGAGTCCAACCCCCCTGCCGGAGCAGGACAAAACTGTCTAACACAGATCACAGAGGAGATGACCTCTGGAGGTCCCTTCCAGCCCTACGACTCTATGATTCTGAGACTTATCTGTTACATCTATGCAATGTTCCTCAGGGAAATGATAAATATTTGGGGAGGGGGAATAAATCAATATTTATTAATTAAAATATTAGTATTGTTTTTAAAATATTCATTGATAAAATATTTATGAAGCAAGTCTTCTGTGTAACCCCAAAACAAGCTCTATGTGGAATCCTCTACTGAGGATTCCATTTTGGAACATCAGGACATAAAGGTTCCTTCAAACACACCAAATCCAATCGCTCTGTGCTGTTAAATGTACTTTTTTATTGGCATGGCTCTACTCGCCTCCACCAAATGCATATTGAAAACTGTCCTTTGGTGAGTTATACTGGATGTGTAGGGGTGTTTTTTTTTTCAGTAGCCTTAGCAAAAAAAACCCCAAACCCTAAATCCATTTTATTAGGGTGTTATCCTCCGCTGGTATCTCTCGCCGCAGCCTGCTCGTACCCAGCGACACCGCTGATGCAGAGCGCTTCAACTGCTGCGATATTTTCTGCTTCCTTTATGGGGGTTGTCTTTAAGGCTTCCACCTCAAATACTTTTAAAAGCTTCTTAAAAGCTCTTGGTTCCCCATTATCTATCCATCTTGCTTAGCAACTGCAGACATGCATTACACGGCAAATCCCATTCCGGAGGAGAAAACGGATAAGGATGTTGTGAGTGCTGGAGGTATAATAAAGACTTCTCACACAACGAATAAACAACTCGATGAGCAGCAATAAACTTAATTTGCACATTAGCTATGCTTTTCCAAGTTCTGACATTTCAGTTGAAAATAATGCTGGAGCAATGAGGCCTATAATTGAACAGCCAAAACTTCTCCAGAGGGGAAGCAAAAACAAATGTTCCCTGCAAACAAGATCATTTTTATACCATGTTGTTACTCGGTGTTTTAATAAACTTCCATCAATGGCAACCCAAATATTCTGATCATGTTTTAATGTGATTATTTCCCCCCTACTCCACTTGTATTGCCCTGTTGCCACATTGCATGTGAGATGGTACAGAACCATCATGAACCAGAGCTGCCTCAGCACTAAACCTCGTGGTTTATTCATAGAATCACAGAACATTAGGGATTGGAAGGGACCTTGAAAGATCATCTAAGTCCAATCCCCCTGCCAGAGCAGGACCACCTAGACCAAATTGCACAGGAACATACCCAGGTGGGTTTTAAACCTCTCTAGACAAGGAGATTAGAAGGACCAGGGTTGAAAGTGACCTTAAAGATCATCCTGTTCCAACCCCCCTGCACAGGCACATTCCCTAGAGCAGGTTACTCAGGGTCCCAGCCAACATGTCCTTCAACACTGCCAGCAATGGGGCAGCCACAACTGCCCTGGGCAACCTGCTCCAGTATCTCAGCACCCTCACAGCAAAGAACTGGTTCCTCATGGCCAACCTTCATCTCCCCTCTTCCAGCCTGGAATCCTCTTTGCTTGCCCTCTCGCTACCACCCCTGTTAAAAGCCCTCCTCCAGCTTTCTTGCAGGCCCCTTCCTTCAGAATTGGAAAGCTGCTGGAAGGTCACTTGGGAGCCTCCTCTTCTCCAAGCTGAACAACCCCAACTTGCTCAGCCTGTCCTCAGAGGGTAGGTGCTCCAGCCCCCTGATCATTGGAGTTGGTCTCATCTGGAGCCATAGTTCCAGGACCTCTCTGTCCTTCTGCTGCTGGGGACTCCAGAACTGGACCCAGGACTCCAGGTGGGGTCTCTCCAGTGCAGAGCAGAGGGGAAACAACCCCTCCCTTAATCAACTGTCACTTCTTCTTTAGCTGCATCCCAGAACGCTCACTGCTAGCTGTGCTGTAGCATCATCTCACATCACACTACATCAGTACTAACTGCTCTCTCATCACGTGAGTATGAACAAGAGTTTTGCCAGATGCAGCAGGTCTAGGGGGGAGGTCATGCCTGCCAGCTACAGTAACTGCTCTGAAGTCACGGAAAACAAGAGTATTAATAAAAGAGATAATTACAAATCACATTTAATCATCTGCTCTTCTTGTAGCTACAGTCATTGCTATTGTTAGTTGAGCAAAACTGATTAAGATGCTTCCTATCACCTCAGAAGTTCCACTTTTTAGCTTGTTCTTGTTTAAAGTCACATGGGAGCAAAGCAAAACACCAAACCCCAGAGTACGTTTGCCTCGGTTTTCCTTCTTCTTTTCTCTCCTCTGTCAGTGATCACAGCCATTTCACATGCTGCTCACAGGAGTATGCACACAAACAAGAGCTCTTTTCATGTCCTCCAGCTCCGGATGAGCCCACCTGAGTGACAAGTTGGTGCAAATCCTTTTTGCTAGCACAGAGAGACCACCAAGCGACACAAAAGCAACAGACTGCTTTGGAATAAAGTACTTCACGTGTCCCACAAGGGATCGATCGGTGTTTCAAAGAAGGGTAAAGAGTTCTGCAGGGATAACTGCCCAAAGGGAAGTTGTAGACAGGGCTTTTCTCTCAGGGAACTAGTGCCAAGAGAAGAGGGCAGGGCCTGAAGCTGCCAGGGGAGGGTTAGGTTGGATGTTAAGAAGCTCTTTCTCATGCAAAGGGGTGATGAGAGCCTGGACTTGGCTGCCAGGGCAGAGGAGGAGTCCTCTTCCCTGCAGGTGTTGAAGGCCAGGCTGGCTGTGGCCCTTAGTGCCCTGGTCTGGCTGCTGTGGTGATGTTAGGTCCTGAGCTGGGCTGGATGAGCTCAGAGGGCTCTTCCAAGCCTCAGTCATTCGCTGATGCTGTGACAACTCTCTGCAGAGCATCACTGGGACCAGAGCCAGAGGCAGAGCCAGAGCCAAGAACAGAGCCCCAGCGCAGACCAAGTTGCAGCTTTGGAGGGGAGGAGTGCTGCAGCAGATGTGATCATCTGATGTGTCTCCCAGCCCCTAACATGATTTTCTGGATGTCTGAACTGGTAATCACAAGGTAGCTGCTGGGGAGGTTATTGATACCCCTCCAACCAAATGCCTGAGGTGCCTAAATGGTGCTGCAGCATAAATGTCATTATTAATGTGATGCCCATACCTATGGATGCCTTGGGAGACCTCTCTGCTAAACAAATTGATCATCAGAGCGACGCAGTCACAGGGTTTTCTTTCCTGCAGGTGCTGGAGAACTCGGTGTCAGCTTTAAGCTGCAAATAAAAACCTGCCCATCCTATCCCCAGCTGTCAGAGACCTGGGCATCCAATGAAAACTAAAAGCACAAAAGACAAGTACCTTTCACAATCAGGTTCCCCGAGTTCCTAGCCACTCCAAACTGGTTAGTCGCGATACACGTGTAAACCCCGGCGTCCGATCTGGTGATGTTGTAGAGCCGGAGACTGCCGTCCTCTAGCAACACGACCCTGGGGGAAAACATAGACAGGCCAAAAATGAAGGAAGAGAGACTCCTGTGAGAGAAGGGCAAAGCTGCTTTAAACACTGAAATGCTTTCCTTGAACAACTTCTCTTCCACAGCACGCTGGATACGCACTGATCACTTTCACCTCTGCTCAGTATTTATTTCCTGCATTAGGAATGCTGGGCTGACACACTGGAGTTGACCATTAGCTTCTTTCTTGCAGTGGAAGAGCCGGAGTCTCAGGAGAAAGAAGGGAAGATCCAACTTGTTGCCTGTTTGTGCTGTGCTTTACCACAGGGAGCTTTATTTTCCAGATGCCAGGCTGGGGCTGATGTTGTGTCTGAACCCAGCTGCCCGTGCAGCTCTGTTTCAGAGGGACGCAGAGCTGCTGGACAGAGCCCAGTGCAGAGCTACAAACATGAAGGGATTGGAGCATCTCCCTGATGAGGAGAGGCTGAGGGAGCTGGGGCTCTTGAGCTTGGAAAAAAGGAGACTGAGGGGTGACCCCATTAATGTTAATATGTGAAGGGTAGGTGTCAGGAGGATGGAGCCAGGCTCTGCTCAGTGATATCCAATGATAGGATGAGGGGCATCTGGTGTGAGCTGGAACAGAGCAGGTTCCACATTAATATGAGAAGGACCTTCTTCCCAATGAAGGTGACAGAGCTCTGGCAGGAGCTGCCCAGGGAAGCGGTGCTGTCTCCTTCTCTGGAGACATTCAAAACCAGCCTGGCCATGTTCCTGTGTGACTGGATCCAGGGGATCCTGCTGTGGTGGGGCGATTGGACTGGCTGATCTTTCCAGGTGCCTTCCTAGTTCTGTGTTTCAGTGACTCTGTTTATTCTGTGATTAAAAGATACTAGCAGGCTGGCTGGGATGTTGAGATGCCATCTCGCCAGCCGAGGAGGCAATTCAAACACATCGCTGTCTCGCAGGGGCCTCAAACCACCTTATTAATCACCGTGCTGTTTAGAGCAGCTTGCAGAGGATGGGGTAAATTGCATTTAATAGTCTTTTCAGGACTACTCCTGTGTTTTTATGGACAAAATTAATTTCTAAGCTGGTTCATGAGCTTCCTCATGCCAACGAGATACTTTAGGATGCAAGTCAGCTCAGTGCAGAGCTCACCATGTGTTTCCCTTAGGTCTTCCTGCAAGCCTGGCACCTTTTTTCTTAAGGACAGGATTTCAGGGTTCAGGGATTTCTTCACGTCTATCAAAGGTAGAGAATTCCTAAATGGAACCTCAATTGTGTAAGTGAGAAACTTTTGGACAGAAAACAACACTCCCTTGTAATGTTTTGATATATTCATAGATTATCAGGTCAGAAGGGACTTCAAGGATCATCTAGTCCAGTCTATCAAACCAAAAAAAGAGTTTAAACAGAGTTATCCATGTAGTTTACATTAGATGTCCCATCCACATGTTGCACCTGGTGCTTGATCAATCTCTCTGAGTTTAGAGGGACAGTGGGCTAAAAGACAAGACATAGGCTGGACTGTTAGGTCACAGGCTGGACTTGATGAGCTCAGAGATCTTTTCCAGCCTCAGTAACTCTGTGATTCACATAAGTTTCATGAAAATAGGGGCAGGTTCTCTGTGTACAGCCCCTCTTGCCAGTAAAATCCTAGCAGACATGAGAGAATCTGCAGGCAGCCAGCCTTCAAATGCCAAATTTCTCATTTAGAGTAGAATCATAGAATCATTCAGGTTGGGAAAGACCCCTGGGCAGGGGGATTGGACTAGGTGATCTTTTGAGGTCCCTTCCAATCCCTAATGATTCTATGAGTCTATGATCATCAAGTCCAACCATCAGCCCAACTCTACAAGCTCACCCCTAAAACAGATCCCCAAACACTACACCTAAGTGACTTCCTTAAACTCATCTAGGGACTCAACCACCAACCAGGGCAACTGATTTCAGTGCCTGACTACTCTCTCAGTGAAGAATTTCTTCCTGATGTCCAGTCTAACCCTCCCTTATTAAAGCTTGAAGCCTCTGGTTCTGTTGCTAATGAGCTGTGAGAAGACACCATCACCGACACCTCTACAGTGTCCTTTCAGACAGTTGTAGAGAGCGATGAGGTCTCCCCTCAGCCTCCTCTTCCTCAAACTAAACAGCCCCAAAGTTTCCCTTGTGACAGACCCCAGCTGCAAGCCCCAAATCCACGGGAAACCAGGCTTTGCTCATTCACAAAGGCACCACATTATCACTGTTACACTCTTCTTCTAATTGACATTTCAACCTAATACAAGAATCCTATTATTAAAAAAAAAGACAGACAATAACTAATTCACACATCACAGCTTGGCTGTTTAATATTTATCCCTAACAACATCAGATTGGGTGATGCAATGAATTATTAAAGGAAGCGAACAATAACAAGAGCAGAAGTTGAAGCTGGCAGTATCGCCGCAGCCATTAAACACACAAAAAACCCATCACAGCGTCTCGCTGACGGTATTTATACGCTTGTAGCTATGTGCAAAACACACATTAGACCTTGTTCTACTTCCCGTTACATGTTCCCAGCCTCTGGGCTGATGGGGAGAAGCGCTAGACTTGGATTTCTCGAGGTCTTCTCACTTACATCCCGCCCCAGTTTCATGTCTCCCACTCTTGTCTGACCTTACCCTGCTGAAAAATCTGCTCCTGAGCACGGAAGGGATGGATTTAGGAGGAAAGCTGAGATGTCCCCATTGTGCCTGGCAACAAGGGGGGGTGGATGTAGGAATTAAATATGTCTAATTCCTTGGCAATAATCACCAGGTACTGCTGCAACCGTTCACTTGCAACGTGCACTTGGAAGAGAAGTTCAGATTTAATAATCCATCATATATCACAGAATCATTATGGATTGGAAGGGACCTCGAAAGATCATCTAGTCCAATCCCCCTGACACAGCAGCATCACCTAGACCAAGTCACACAGGAACACATCCAGGAAGGTCTTATACGTCTCCGGAGAAGGAGACTCCACAACCCACCTGGGCAGCCCCTTGCAGTGTTCTGTCACCCTCACTGGGAAGAAGTTCCTTCTCAGACTGATGTGGAACCTCCTCTGTTCCAGCTCACACCCATTGGCCCTTGTCCTGTCATTAGATGACACTGAGCAGAGCCTGGCTCCATCCTCCTGACACCCACCCCTCAAATATTTATAGACATTAATGAGGCCACCCCTCAGTCTCCTCTTCTCCAAGCTCAAGAGACTCAGCTCCCTCAGCCTCTCCTCATCAGGGAGGAGCAGCAAATACACCCTTCACTATAGGGGCAGGTCAACTAAATGATGTTTTATTGCTGAAGAAAGATGAAGAAGCATGAGAGAGCAGAGCATTCAAGACCCTGTGCACTAAAACAAGAGACTATGGGTGCCTCTCCCTTCTCCCTGTGGCGATGCAGCTGATGAGAAGGTTTCAAAGGCAGGTTTAAATATGAGAAAACATTTGCAAACATCTCACTTTGGCCTCTGCAATTTTCTCTGCGTTAGGGTTGTGTTTCTCCACATCAGTTTGCACCAGCCACAAGAAAACACCCTCATTAGAAACCACCGGTGATAAAACAGCTGATTTAATTGACTGGTTGGTGAACATATGGTGGCTTCATCACACAGGATCAAACAAGGACCAAGGGTGGATCAGCAGCTCTCCACAAATTGGACACCTGAACAATAAGTTACAACAAGCCTCTGCAGTTTATTTCTCACTATCAAACATTGATGCCTTGTTATTTTTACTGCTGTTGACCCTAAAAGATCTAGGTACAAGCTGGAATACAGAGGTCAGCATGAGGCAAACCAAAATAGACACTACTAGCCCCCCAAAACTTCCAATACAAAGGAAAAAGCTGCCTGTAAAAACGGAGAAGGAAAAAGGAAAGAACCTTTGAATTAACCCCTTAATAAGCCCCTTACTGGGATGCTCAACCCTTCTGGGTTGCTGGAGAGGGCTTTTTCAGTGATGTTCAGCTGTGTTCTCCACTCCTTGTTAGGAAATAAGACCTGGGTGATTTCCAGCTTCCAAGTTTATCCATTAAGAGGAGTTTGTCTCCACTCAAGGCATTCCTTGATCTGAAGAAATGCTGTTCTGAAGCCACATTTCAGCACTTGGGCAGGCTGAGGATGGGAATGCTCTTCCAATGGATCAAACTGGAGCTTAGCAAAGGGCAGTCATGGCTAATAAAAGCTCCAGAACTCTTTGAAACTGAGGTCATGCTACCAAAAGACAACTAGGAGTTAGCAGTAAATAAGATACTCGGGCAGAATTTATGTAAAAGCACAAAAGTCTCCAGAGTAATTAGTGGTGGGGGGAGGAAAGTGGGCAGTTTCCAGCTGCTTCATGGTCTGTGTTGGGAGAGGGACAAGAAAGCAGGGCACAGTAGAAAAATCATAGAATCAGAGAACTATTGAGGCTGGAAAAGATCTCTGAGCTCATCCAGCCCAGGGCCTAACAGCACCACAGTGGCCACACCAGGGCACTAAGAGTCACAGACAGGCTGCCCTTCAACACCTCCAGCAATGGAGACTCCACCACTGCCCTGGGCAGTCCAGTCCAGGCTCTCATCACCACTTTGCACGAGGAAGGGCTTCTTAACATCCACCCTAACCCTCCCCTGGCAGCTTCAGGCCCTGCCCTCTCTTCCTGGCACTGGTTGCCTGGGAGAAGAGCCTCAGTCCCGCTTGACTACAATCCCCCTTCAGATAGTTGTAGAGAGAGAGGTGGTCCCCGTTGAGTCTCCTCCAGGCTAAACAACCCCAGCTCCCTCAGCCTCTCCTCATCAGACTTTCTCTCTAGCCCTTCCCCAGCCTTGTTGCTCCTCTGCACCTACTCGAGCCCCTCAATCTTTCTGTTGAAGTGAGGGGCCCAGCACTGCCCCCAGGACTCAACGGGAGGCTTCACCATTGCCAAGATGATGCCTTTCAGACATGAGGGGGAAAAAGAGAGCAGAGTGAATTTCTGACCCAGTGGCTGCAAAAGTTGCCACAAACTTCCTGAGAGGCCTGACTTTCTGCCGTGGATGGGTTCAGAGGGGCTGCACTTTATCCTCTTCCATCTGTCGTCCAAATAACAGAACTGTGATGCTGAAGGCTAAGGGACCATTTTCCTTTAATGGGCTGCAGATTGAGCTCTAACAAACGGTTTGAAGAGAAGCTGTGAAACACACGTCTCACCTGCTGAAAGGCTTTGTGAAAACCTGCTACTTTTCACAGCATTTTAGACTATGTGGAGGCTGCAGATAATAATTCTAAACATTTGCACCAGAAGCTGAGGTAATTCCAATTGCTGCGACAAGGCAGTGAAGGTGAACTTATCACAGAGTGGTTTAAGTTGGAAGGGACCTCAGAGATCATCCAGTTCCAACCACCCTGCCATGGGCATGGACACCTCTCACCAGACCAAGTTGCCCAGAGCCCCATGCAACCTGGCCTTGAATGCTTCCAGAAGTAGAACAGCCACAACCACCTGGGGCAACCTGTTCCAGTGCCTCAGCATCCTCACAGGGATGAATTTCTGCCTCAGATCTCATCTAAATCTCTCCTCTTTTAGCTTGAAACCATCTCCCTTGTCTTATCACCAGTCCTTCATACAACATCCCACTCCAGGTTTTATGTAACCTCTTCAGATACTGGAAGGCTGCTATAAGGTGTCTCTGGAGCCTTCTCTTCTCCAAGCAGAACAGCCCCAATTCCCTCAGCCTGTCCTCAACACAAAGGTGCTCCAGCCCTCTGATCACCCCTGTGTCCTCCTCTGGACTCACTCCAACAGTTCCATGTCCTTCTTACACTGAAGACTCCAGAACTGGATGCAGGAGTCCAGGTCTCACAAGAGCAGAACAGAGAGGCAAGATCATCTCCACTTGGTCAATACAATGCAAAGAGGGCAGTTTGTCTGCTGGAAAAGCTGGACTTCTCTCCATTAAAACAATGATTCCCTGACAGGGAGAAAATGCTGAAGACGTGGAACAGATCTGGCGACTGTACTGTGAGAGAGAAGGAAGAATGCCATGAACTACTGGGGACACAGGTGCTCCTAAAGCCCTGCTGCAGCCAGGGACTGCTTAAGCACAACCCTGACTCTAAATCTCTGACGTAGTAAATGCTTCAACTCTCGTGGGAGTTTTGCTGCCTCCTGCGCTCCTGCCTGAACGACGCAGGTGCTACCTCTGGGTGAACAGCTCCGTGAAGCAAAGAGATGAAAATCCACTCAACTAAATCCATGCCAAGCTAGTCCCCATAAGGCTAGTTAAAAGGACCCATAAATATCATCCCATAGGTAACAGGCCTGGGAAAATAAAACCCTGCAGAAAAAGGCTGAACAGGCTGGGTGCAGTTCACTTTGTGGAGACCACATGAACATGCTCCTCAAGCCCAGTTCAGACATGTCCAGCCAATTTTCCATCTGCAGGACACCCATGGCACAGAGCAAGGACAGTGTAAAGATGCAGTGACATGAACCACAGTCCTTTCCCAGCACTGGATGACCCTGCAACCCAGGGTCTGGGTCTAGAGAGTCTTCCTTTCTACACAGGATGAAATCTGTCTTCAGTAATGAACCCAAACCCCTTTGAGCCTCTGCAGATGTCTACTGTACAGTCACAGAATGTTGTAAGCTACTCAACACATTACTGTAAGTATCACAGCCTAGTCCATGTGAAAAACAGGTCCACCAAGTGAGAACCTCGTCAGGAGAACATAGAACAATAGAACCATAGAATGTTCTAGGCTGGAGGGGACCTCTGGAGGTCATCTAGTCCAACCTTCCTACAGAGGGACAACTCTTCCTAGGTCAGGCCACTCAGAGCCTCATCAAGCCTGAGTGACTCCAGGGATGGGGCCCCCACCACCTCCTCGAGCAGCTCATTCCAGCCATCAACCCCCCTCACGCTGAAGAAGTTTCTTCTAAGATCCAGCCTAAATCTCTCCTTTCCTAGCTTGAGCCCACTGCTCATTGTCCCAACCGTACCTTTAGCCCCAAAAGGGTTTGTAAGAAGCCTTTCCCTGGTTCATTTAACCATTGAATGGATTGAGCCACATCCTGGTTCCCTCTTAGCGGCCCCTTGAACTTCGTATGCAGAAAGGGAAAAGGAAGAACCGACTCGTGATCTACTGGAGTCAAAACTCTCGTGCCATGTTCCAAAATAATAGTCTGCCCTCTTTCTGCAGAAGACACGAGACTTGGGAAGAAGTGAGAGCTCATTAAAATTGTCACACATAGGTTTTTGTTTTTTTTTTTAAGTAAAGAACTTGAGAAATCAAGCAGGGATGATAGGTACAGCTTTTAATTAACCAGGCCAAACAATCCATCTCCGAAAGCCGTTGTCTCCTGCGAACACAAGATTGTTGATGGCTATTTGCTTTGATCTTAAGAGCATGAAAGAATAATATGTATTTAACAAGGCTGATGGGAAAATAAAATCTGAGAAAAGAAAGAGGTGTCAGCTCATTAAAGTGCAGCCGAGGTAATTTCCGTGGACTGCTCTATTGTTCAGCCAGTCTGCTTCAGGGAGAGGTGTGATTTTAATTCCTGGATGTGAATTGCAGTAATTCAATCCAGCAAATGCCTTTGAAATCCCCATCACAATCGGTTGAGCCAGACTGGTATAAAAATGAGGGCGAATCAAAGCTGAACGCTGCAGATTTCAGCCCTGCCAGTGGGGCAGCTCCCTCGTCCGGGGCATAAAATCATTCCTTTCAAAAATAAAGAAGAATAGTGTAAGAAATAACAAAGCAGGATCGCTCCTTATTCAAAAGAACCCTGGTACTTAAGGGAAAGATTTACACTTCTTCTCTCCTGTCTGCCTCTCCCGTCAAGTGTGTGACATCCACTAATGTTATTGAAACCATCATCAGAGCACTGTGCTGATAAAACAGTGGAGCTGATGGAATCAGAGGCAAAGTCATCTGATTATTCAAGAAGTCCTAGAATCATAGTCCTATTAGAAGATCCATCTTCTCACTCTCAGTTTGCTGCTCAAAGAGAAACCCCACTCTTGCTTTTGTAAACTACAAGAAGGTGGATTGCTTACAAATTCCATCAGCTGCTCCAGCAGACACTAACCGACTCCTCTAACTTCACAAAGACTGAGATGCTTGAGGATGGGCTGAATTAAAAAGCACCAGGGGGAAGGCAGCAAGGGGCAGGAACGCGAGCACCGCACTCAAGTGACATGGAAATCCTGGTGATTTATGCAGATGTAAACGTGAGGAAAGTCTGACTGAGCGAATGAATTGTACCTGCTGCTGGCAGCTCTGGTGTTTTTGAAAAGGTCCCAGCGAGTCCCAGCTGAGATCTGACTGTCTGTATTATATGTTAATGATCTTTGTACCTGTTTGTCTTCTTCTGAGCGTCATTTGTATGCTAATAGTAGTGCCATCCGATAAACTATGCTTAAAAATACTTTTCCTTATCTGCATGCTGATATAAATGAACTTCACAGTTGACTGATAATTAACTGGAAACAAAATAAACACCAGTAAACCCTGTGCAAACTATTTGGATCCAAAGAGAAGGGCACAATCTAGATGAAGAGCCTTTAAAAGATTTTTGGAAGGGATATTAGCAATGAGAGAAGGTAACACTATATCCCTGTTGTTTTCTAACATTCCCAAACAAGAACATTACTTTCACGTGGAATCCCTGCAACTTGGGACCAACATATGTTCATGTCAGACATCTGAACTCTCAGCTCTGCAGATGACCATGATGACCTGCAGATGAGCAGGATAACCATGGAGCTTTGTGGCCAAGAAGGCCAAAGGCATCCTAGGGTGGTTCAGAATGGGGGTGGTTAGCAGATGGAGGGAGGTTCTCCTCTCCCTTTACTCTGCCCTGCTGAGACCACATCTGGAATCTTGTGTCCAGTTCTGAGCCTCTCAGTTCCAGGAGGACATAGAACTGCAAAGCCACAAAAATGATGAAGGAAGTGGAGCATCTCCCTGATGAGCAAAGGCTGAGGGAGCTGGGAAAAAAGGAGTGATCTCATTAATGTTTATAAATATGTGAAGGGTGGGTGTCAGGAGGATGGAGCCAGGCTCTGCTCAGTGTCATCTAATGACAGGACAAGGGCCAATGGGTGTGAGCTGGAACAGAGGAGGTTCCACATCACTCTGAGAAGGAACTTCTTCCCAGTGAGGGTGACCATGGTGAGCATTGGAAGAGGATGCCCAGTGGGTTTGTGGAGTCTCCTTTTCTGGAGGAGTTGCAAACCCACTTGGCCATGTTCCAGCTTGATCTAGGTGATCCTGCTGTGGTAGGGGGTTGGACTGGCTGATCTTTCCAGGTCCCTTCCAATCCCTAATGTTCTGTGATTCTGTAAAGGGATTAGCATGAGAGAAGGTGACGCTACAACCCTGTTCCTTGCTATTTCCTAACATGCTGCTTGGTTCCCAAACAGGAATGTTATTTTCACATAGAATCCCTGCAATTTGGGACCACAAATTTTGTCATCAGACATCTAAACTCTGAGTTATGCTCCATCACAGAGCTTCTAGATAGAACAGTGTTTTCAGGAGGTGCTCCTTCATTTAGCGTAAAAGAGCAGAGTTTGATTTATGTCTTTCAAGCATTAAAGCTGAGGCAGATGTCCCCATGTGATGGCCAAAACAAAAAGGGACAAAAATGTGTCTGAATTTGTTGTAGCAACGTGTCTCAAACCTTGCAGCCAGGGAAGACTGGGCAACAGCACCTCTGTGTGTACAGGAAGGAGAGACGTGCCAACCAGACAACGGGATTAGCAAGGACTCAGTAAAAACAAGTAACCCCCTCACCCAAAAAAGAAGTAGCTTGCCATGATTTAATCCTTCCAGCTTTCCAAATCCTTGTGATAGTTCTAAGGTGCTTATGAGCCTGCTCATCCTTTGCTGCATTGAATGAGCACACACATTGCTGGGGTTTCACACACAGAGAACTCAAGCCTGTTTCAGCCTGTTTATGGCCCTTCCTTTTGTCTGTCCTTGCCCTATACCAAATTGCCATCTAAACTGTGGATGTCATGAGAGAAGAGATGCTGTATGATCCTGGACTGAGACAAGAGCCACACATACATAGAATCACAGACTGCTTTGGGTGGAAGGGACCTTCAAAGCTCATCCAATCCCCTAGACCAACATCTCCAACCAGGGCAGGTTGCTCAGACACTCATGGTCCAACCTGCCCTGAGATCATAGAATCATAATGGATTGGAAGGGACCTCGAAAGAACATCCAGTCCAATCCCCCTGCCCACAGCAGGATCACCTAGACCAAGTCACACAGGAACACAACCAGGTGGGTTTTTGGGTTTTAAACATCTCCAGAGAAGGAGACTCCACAAACGCCCTGGGCAACCTGTTCCAGTGCTCCATCACCCTCACTGTGAAGAAGTTCCTTCTCAGGTCAGTTACAGGGATGGGACTTCTCCCAACTCTCTGGGCAACCCGAGCCAGAGTCTCACCAATCTGAACATCAACAATTTCTTCCTTCTATCCAGCCTATATCTCCCTCTTTTAGTATAAACCCACCACCCCTTACCCTGTCAAAACAGCCCCTTTCCCATCTTTCTTACAGGCACCTTTAAGCACTGAAAGGCTGCCCTAAGGTGTCCGTGGAACCTTCTCCAGGCTGAACACATCCATCAGCCTGGCCTCACAGCAGAGCACACCTAGGCTAAGAGAAAGAATTCTTGTTTATTAGTCTACTTTGTGGACAGGATGCAGTAAGAAACCCTATTTACATAGCCAGATGCTGATTAGTCTGAAGCTTCATCGCTGAAATAATCCAGTGATAAAATAGCAGACTGAGAAGGGAAAGACCAGGAGCCAGACTTTGCAAGATTCAGTGCTGAGCAACCAGGGATAAAACGAACTCAACTGCCAAAGAAAAACGCTGCCAGTTCTTTCTATTTGCCAACAAGTTCTGCTGTTTTAGGAAATCTTGGTAGCTCCAGCGCATCGGAGAAAAGTTCTTTCAGCACAGCCCACACCAGCACCATTCACCCTAATCCCAACGTTAATCATTATTTTGATGATTCAGGCATCGTTAGGAGCTCAGTCGCAGCCCTTCACACAACCCAATTCGCTCCAGATGTACAACTAAGCCCTTAATATGGGACTTGAGTGGAATTCAACCAGTACACAAGGCCCTGAATTACCCTCTGCGTGGGAGTCAAATTCACTTACAGGAACCTTCTTCCCTATCTGCTTGTCAGAACAGATTTCAGAATGAGAACTACAATAAAACCTGCTGTTAAGTTTGAACATTCATTGTGCACAACAAGCAACTGATACCAAGGACACAGCATGGTTCTGGCTTGTTTGCAGCACCCCTGGGCAGCAGGTTCATGTACACACACACCCGTAACAGATAGCCAGGCCTGGAGATGCACAGTGGTCACCTTCAGTGATTGCCACTGCTTAACCCTTCGCAGTCAAAAGCAGCCCAGAAACTCCCCCTAGAAGACTCTGTTCATCTTCTCTACAGCGTGACTGGCAACAGTCCACGTGCCTGTCATGTTGATCTATATTTCATTGCTCCTTTTTACATTGCCTCCCCAGCACAGCCTGAACTGTCTGTTCCTTCTAAGGCTTGCAGCTCCTAGGTTGAAAACTTTGGGGAATCAGGAGCTATCTTTTCCCCAGAGTTTGTGCACCGTGTTTTTTTCATGCAGCACAGGGCAGCACCTGCCGGCACAGGGCAACGGTGTTCATGTGCACGGCACACAACTAGGGCTGGAAGACAAGCACAGAAGGGTGCAAGCTCCTAATTAGGAACTTTGATTCACAGCCTGCTGAAGTCAATGGAGAGGACCTTCTCTCCCTCTCTTCATCTCCCTGAAGGGAGGCTGGAGTCAGGTGAGGGTCGAGCTCTTCTCCCAGGCAACCAGCCCCAGGACGAGAGGGCAGGACCTGAAGCTGCCAGGGGAGGGTTAGGCTGGATGTTAGCATCCATTCCTCACAGAAAGGGTGATCAGAGCCTGGAATGGACTGCCCAGGGCAGTGGTGGAGTCGCCATCCCCAGAGTGGCTGTAGCCCTTAGTGCTGTGGTGTGGCCAGAGCAATGTTAGGTCCTGGGCTGGACTTGATGATCTTAGAGGTCTCTTCCACCCTCCACAATTCTGTGGGAAAGTCCAACAAGATCAGCTGGCTTTGGATCAAACCCTGAGCATCAACCAGAGTATGAACTGAAAGGAGAGAGGCCACAACACCGACATTCTCTGGGGTTTAGGTTACTGGAGCTCCACATGACATGGAAGAGTGACAGATTGCTTGGGACATCTCAGCGTGCAGGACAGCCCCTCAGGAAGACTCACCTTAAGGAGGCTCCCACAAGCCGAGTAGGAACAATTTCAAATTGTATTAGAGGTGTCACACAGGAGGGAAATGGTAATAAATCCAGCATCAGGCAGGTTGTCATTCTTCCCTCGACGTGAGAGCATATGGTGGGTTCGTTTGCTGACTTGATGCTCACGCTATCTGATGTGCTAAACACTATTGCATTAAGCCGTCGGTAACACATGATGAAATTAGGTTTATTGGCTTGTTCCATTATGAAACTCTCGAAGGAGAGAGAAAGAGAAGGAAAAGCCCTTTTCCTCTGTCTTTGGCTGCACTAATGTTCTCTGTCTGCTGCCTGCCAGCCCCTCACCGGGTCGAGTAGCAATGGGGATCCCCTTCTGCCTCCTTATTACTCTGCTCTGGATGGACTTCAAATGGGAGAAAGAAGAAAGGAAGGAAACGAAGCAAAAGAAGATTAAATGAAATAAATACTGCCTTTTCTTCCCCTCATCTGTGCTTTTTCTTCCTTCCTAAAGCTCTTTCCTTATCTTTCACTCATATGCCTTCCAGTCTCCTGCATTCACCCTTAGCTTGGGGGAGAAGACAAATAACATGGAGAACACAAAGAAAGAGAAGACTGAAGGTACTTCAGGACAGTTTGAGATATTTGCACCCCAGCCCTTGGGCTGTAGAACTTTTCTGTGCAAATACTGTTCATTTGTGGCTGTATCACCAAACATTTCTGCTCACTCTCCAGGGCATACTGCCATGCTTTACGTGCCTTCTAGATTCAATGTCATTATGCAGAAGGAATCACAGAATGACTGAGGCTGCAAAAGATCTGAGCTCAGCCAGACCAGACCAGGACCTAAGATCACCATAGAGGCCACACCAGGGCACTAAGGGCCACAACCAGGATATTCCTCAATACCTCCAGGGATGGGGAGTCCTCCACTGCCCTGGGCTGTCCAGTCCAGGCTCTGATCACCCTTTCCATCAGGAAGGGCTTCTAACATCCAACTTAACTCTCTCCTGGCAGCTTCAAGCCCTGCCCTCTCATCCTGGCACTGGTCGCCTGGGAGAAGAGCTTGACCCTCACCTGACTACAACTTCTCTTTTGGGAGCTGCAGAGAGGGAGAAGGTCCTCCCTGAGTCTTCTCCAGGCTACACACCCCCAGCTCCCTCAGCTTCTCCTCATCCACCTTTCCCTCTTGATCCTTCCCCAGCCTTGTTGCTCCTCTGCACCCCCTCCAGACCCTCAGTCTCTTTCCTGAGGTTAGGAGCCCACCACTGCTCCCAGTACTGGAGGGGAGGCCTCCCCAGTGCCCAGTACAGGGGGAGAATGACATCCCTATTCCTGCTGGCCACACTAATGCTGATGCAAGCCAGGATGCCATTGGCCTTCCGGGCCACCTGGGTACCTTGCTGGCTCCTGTTCAGCTGGTTGCCAACCAGTCCTGCCAGACTGCTCTCCAGCCACTCATCCCTCAGTCCGACAGGCTATACAGCAATCCCAGGGTTTGTAGGAGTTTTCATACTGCAAAAGCTTTGTTCAGGCTGAAAGCAGGCAGGTAAATCCACGCCTTTGATTTCTGCCCATCCCTCTGTTAGCAAAGAATGGAACTGAAGGGACTAATCACATTTAGCAGATGTGACATCAATGCCATTGGTTCCCCAAGTAAAATTAGGATTTCATCCAGAGAGCAGCTGCGTTTGTATTCATGATGACTCTCAGAGATGGGGTCTGAGACACCTGGAATCACTCCAATTGCCAATGCCCGCACCTCAGGTGCTCCATTTGAAAGCTGAAACAGGCTATGAACTTCTGATAAGACAGAAGGGTTGGTTAAGGCACATCATTTAAGCTACGCAAAGCTTCTGGCAGCAAGAAAGCAAGGAGGATAAAAATGGAGATACACTTAATCCAAGCTTCAAAACTCAGACTTAAAACACACTATAACAGCAACAGTACTGTGCCATTGCTATTCACCCAGCTGCATGGCTGCAGAAAGCTGAGAATAGAATGGTACGTGCTGGAAGAGCATGAGAAAACATCTTCTATATGAAACGTGCTACCAGCATGCAAATATCTATAGTATCTTTGAGGAGACATCAAGAGATCAGGGACTTCCCAGTTTGAAGAAGAGAAGGTTACAAGAGGACTTAATTACTGTCTATAAATACAGGAGGGCTGGGGGGTGTCAAGAAGAAAGAGACAATCCCTTTTCACTTGCACCCTGTGATAGGACAAGGGGCAATACGTGTCCGTTGGAGCACAGGAAGTTCCATCTGAACACGAGGAAGAACTTCATTTAAGGGTGACAGAGCACTGGGACAGGCTGCCCAGGGAGGCTGTAGAGTCTCCTTCCCTGGAGCCTTTTCAGACCCATCTGGATGCATTCCTGTGTAACCTGCCTTTGGTTTTATGGTCCTGTTTGAGAAGGGATTGGACTTGATGACCCCTGGAGACCCCTTCCAACCCCTAATGATCTGTGTCTCTTTATCTGCAAAGAACAGGTGGTGAAGCAGAGTGGGTTGTGGCACTAAACACTACCACAAGCAGAGCTTCACTTTGCCTCTGCTACTCATCAGGTCTGACTTCAATATAGGCTGGACTGGTTTTTTTCAGACGGCGTGGATAACTTTAATTCCCTCAGCTTTGCTTATCTAAAAGTTTGGCATCTTATTTGACACGGAGATGCCTGCCAAGAACAAGTAAATAACCACCTTGGACTGTGTATTGACTTCAGCTAAATAAAAGCTAAGTGGCATCAATCTCCTTTGTTAGGAGAGTGGTGCAAATTGGGGGTTTCTTTCAATCCATTTTGTCTCCTTTCCACCCCAAGCAGAATTTCCACAGATATATATATTTAAGGATAATGGATATTCTGGGAGGTTTCAGAACGAGCTAAACAAACAGTGTTGACATTGCAGTAATCAAAATGTTTCACTGAAGTTTGTTGAACTGCCCTGACATGTTTCTTCTCAAATTGGTTCCAGCTCAGACGCTGTTTCCTGGTACGATGTGTTTTCCCTGTTGTGGATTGAGGACTTCTCCTGTTTATCAGCTAATTGCCTTCTTCCCCCCCCCCCCCCCCCCCCCCTTTTTAAGTCCCTGTGTTTCTAATTCCAACAGCAGTTACAAGAGAGAAACCCCAAATAACAAAGGCGTTTCTAATGTGCTAAAGTATTCATGGGTTTGGAGTTGGACTCGGAGCAGCAGAAGAAAGGCAGGAGCAGATGGTGGCCAAGAGTGCTCAGAAGGCTGCTGGAGAGTGAGGAGATGGGTAGAGCAATTTAGATGCCTTCAGTTAATGAAGCCTGCTGGGTCCTTGTGTTTCATGTGGGAACAGCTTTACTTATGGCAGCGAATCAACTACCACCCTTCACAGACATGGGACTGACCAGTGTCCTACAAGGGAGCCCAGGAGCCAACAGGTATTGAGCACTTTTTATTGACCCCCTAAACATACTTCTGGTCCAGTCCTCAGAAAACAATTTAAATGATGAATATTTGCTTATGGCTGATTATTAATGCATAGAGAGTGCTGTATATGACTAATGCATTCTCGCAGCCTACCTCATTTCTCGGCTTTCCCTCAGCTCTCCTCATTTGAATTCTGAGCAGAGTGATTCACGTGTTTATCCGCATTCACTACAGCATCTGGGGATGGTCCACTGGTGGTGAGGGAATAGCACCTCTCTCTGGTAAAGCTAACGTGGCTCCAATTCCCATCTATTAAAGCGCATCAATCAAAAAGGAATTTTTATAAACTCTGTTTTCCAGGAGGGTCCTGCTGCTGAAATGACTGAAGGCAGTAACAAGGCATTAATTTGGGATGAGATCGGTGTCTAGACTTGCAAATGTGCTTTATTTAATTAATAAATAAAAGTTCCCTTCTTGTTCTTTCCCTCTGTGGATGCATGAGATAATAGAAGTGAGATGAAGAAAGCCCCCATTGTACTTACTGCGCATACATGACATACATGACAATCGGTCAGATCTGTGTCAGACTCCCCAGGATGGGGGAAGTTCAGAGCACAAAGCTTGTTGCTTCCCCTTTCTTGCATCTCATTCCTATTTTGAGTTAAAATCCGTGGCACGTGCCAGGAAAGAGTGATGCGTGTGGCAAAGAGCAAGTGAAGACTCTACAAACAGCTGGCCACAGGACAAGCAGTGCTGCTCTTAAAAACCTAATTCTCTGAGTCTTTGATCCAAGAAAGGAGATTAATCACCCAAAAGAAGACTTGAAACTGTACTGCTAAGTGATCCAGAGAAGCTGAGGGATCATGTGAGGACACAGGTAAAACTAGCCAGGATTAGACAAGTGGAGAAACTCTTTGTGATTCCTTCAGCTGAGAACCTTGAACTCCCTCTCTAAGGTGACCAGCAGTATGAACCAACAAAAAAGCTCACTAGTCTGGGGGTCAACCATACAGATTTAGCCATTCCTGAACATTCTGAAGTAGACTACTTAATGGATACAGGACATCAAGGCTGGGAACATTAAGCAGACCAGGCTCAGGTTATGTTCAGGCTTTGTTTTACCATTTGACATAAAATTGATTGATCTGGGGATTGTTCAAAGGCCTTCCAGGTATGCAGCAGCTGCAGTAAAGCTACATAAACCACAGCACACAGGCTGGAAAAGATGTGGGCAATGATGTGTTTGAGCTGCAGAGGAGATGGGAGAGACAAGCAGGGCTGGAGAAAACTTTCTGTGCCCTGAGAAGGAGACTGAGGGCTGAAACTCTTCACTGCTGAACGGTGGCAGGAGCTCCCGGAGGCCAGACTTACGGTGTTTTTCAAATCGTAAGGTCTAAACACTGCAGCTTCATGAAGTGAAAAAATAGTGATTTTTAAAAAAACTAAGGAAATTAATAAATACTTCCTGGTGCTTTTATGGGTAGCTATTAATGAGCTCTTCCTAGTTAGCACACTGCTCTTTATGTAATTAAAGCCTAATGTTAATATAAAGCAGCACTGCCTTAAGAGTTCAAGTGTTAGGGAGAGCAGTGACCATGCACACGCTGACTATCAGGAAGAATCACAGAACATCAGGGATTCAAAGGGACCTCGAAAGATCATCCAGTCCAATCCTCTTGCCACAGCAAGAAGCTACCATCATGAGTGAAAGGAAAAAGGTGAAGAAGGAGGAATATTCTATTCCCTTGGGGTAGAACAGTTCTGGCTGCACTATTTCTGTAACAAAAGATTGATTTTTACACAATTTATCAGGTTGGAAGGGACATTCAAAGGCCAACAGGTCCAACTTTCCTGCTCAAGCAGGATACAAATTACTGAACAGCAGAACCACCTAAAAAGCCTCAATCGGCTCCACACAACAACATCCAGCTGGGGAGAAAATATCTTCAGAGGAGGGGACTCCACAGCCTCCCTGGGCAACCTATTCCAACAGGTAATATTGGAAGGAAGTTTTTCCTCAGACTGAGGTGAAACTGCCTGTGTTCCAGCTGGCAGCCGTCACCCCCTGTCCTGTCTGGCACCATTGAAAAGAGGATTTATTTCTGCTTGGCAGAATGGTGGGTGTCAGGAGGATGGAGCCAGGCTCTGCTCAGTGGCACCCAATAGTAGGACAAGGGGCAGAGGGTGTGAGCTGGAACAGAAGAGGTTCCACATCGATATGAGAAGGAACTTCTTCACAGTGAAGGTGACAGCATTGGAAGGGGCTGCCTAGGGGGGTTACAGAGTCTCCTTCTCTAGAGATGTTTAAAACCCACCTGGTCGTGTTCCTGCGCAACTGGATCTAAGGGATCCTGCTGTGACACGGGGATTGCACTGGATCATCTTTCAAGGCCTCTTCCCACCCCTAATGTTCTGTGATACTCATAAAGAGAGAAAGTCCAACCAGTTTTCTCTTTTTATAAGCAAAGATAAGTTTGATTTTAGTACTTTAATTAGCCATCTACATTAATTACAGCCATTCAAGTCCTTATTTCATGTTCTGCACCCTGTCACCAGGATCTCTGGAAAGACCCTGTAGAGATGATTCATTTTCTTTTCTTGAAAACCATGGCACTAGCTATTTTATCATTTAATAATCAAAACTCCTGATAAATTCCCCCTCGCACCAGTGGACACACCGGTAATAATGGTTTGCACATGCTGAGCTTAAACACTCCATGTAAATCCTGCTCCGTTTGTTTACTCCCACTAAGCGGTGGAAGCCCTTCTGGGATGCTAAAAGAACTACAGTCTGCTTATAATTATTGTTAGTAAATTCATGGAGAAGCACAAGTAAACACTGCTTGCAGTATGCAAATAGGTTTTTTCACTTGGGGAATAACCAGGGCACTAGAACCTCAAGGTCTAGGCTTAACTGTTCAAGTTGTGAGTTTTAAAGGGAGCTTTGCTTTCTCCTGTTCTCCTCGATGTCAGAAAACGCAGAGGTTTCCTGTGGCAAACTCTACTCTCAGAGTGTTTTCCACACACTTTGGGGTAGGCTGTGCTTGATAGGAATGAACAGGGGGGGTTTTCCTGTTCAGTAGTCCGTGCAATAAGAACTAAAACACAGATTTGACTGAACACTCATGAGAAAAAGATTTTTCTGAGCAGTTACTAGCAAAAAGGGGGGAAAAAATGCTTGGAAAGTTCCTGTGTCCCATGGCATGGATTGCTTACCTGACTTTCTGTTTCACTGCAAGTACCTAGAATCATAGAGTGGTTGGGGTTGGAAGGGATCTTAAACATCATCTAGTCCCAAGCCCCCTGTACAGGCAGGGACACCTGCCCTAGAGTAAGTTACTCAGGGACCCAGCCAACCTGCCCTTCAACACTGCCAGGAATGGGGCAGCCACAACTGCCTGGGACAACCTGCTTCAGCATCTCAGAACCCTCACAGCAAAGTATTTGCTCCTCATGTCAAACCTCAGTCTCCCCCCTCCAAGACTGGAATCCTTTCCCCTTGTCCTCTTGCTACCACTTGTATCAAAAGCCCTCCCTCCAGCTTTCTTGTAGCCTCCTTCCTTCAGAGATTGGAAAGCTGCTAGGCGGTCACCTGGAAGCCTCCTCCTCTCCAGGCTGAACAACCCCAACTTGCTCAGCCTGTTCAGAGAGGAAGGGCTCCAGCCCTCTGAGCATTGGAGTTACTCTCCTCTGGGCCAGTTCCCGGAACTCTGTGTCCTCCTTATATTGGGGACTCCAGAACTGGGCACCTAGCTGGCTCAGTGGGTAGAGCATGGGACTCTGAATTCTTGGGGTCATGAGTTTGAGCCCCATGTAGGACATCTTGAGACAGTACTGGAGGCTGACCCTGCTCCAGCAGTGGGAGTTGGACTTCGATGATCTTTGGTGGTCCCTTCCAACCTGTAACATTCTCTGAACTGGACACAATACTTCTCAGATCTGAACTTTCTTTTCTGTACACTTCTGATGTATTTTTATATCTGCTATACATTAACTGCAGGATGGGGAAGTATTTCTTCATGTCACAGCTTGGGACAACGTTGGTTTAATCAATTACAACTATTTTAAGTCTTTACATAACCCAAACTAACCTCCCCGACCAACTGTTCCTGTGTGCAAAATCTGTTTTCAGTCTTCAAGAATGTGACAAAAACAGTGCTGCTGCTGCTATATTTGTGAGCTCAAGGAGATGCTGAGAAAGATTACATGTTGCCCATTTCATCCATCTGCCCACACTCGCTATGGGAACATCATCATGGCCTCACATCCCGCAGACCATTCACAACTTAGTTCAAGTCATTAAGTCGCTTCGATTTTAACATTTTATCCTTTAACTGATGTCAGCATGTGGTAATGTAGCTGGTCTGTGGCAACTCACAAATAAGTTACTAGCCATCACACGACAGGAGGGATTGGAAGGGACCTTGAAAGATCAGCCAGTCCAATCCTCCTGTCACAGCAGGATCCCCTAGATCCAGGAACTTGGCCAGGTTTGGAATTTCCAGATAAGGAGACTCCACAACTGCCCTGGGCAGCCCCTTCCAGTACTGCCACCCTCACTGTGAAGGTCCTTCTCACACTGATGTGGAACCTCCTCTGTTCCAGTTCACACCTGCTGCCCCTTGTCCTATCATTGGGTGCCCCTGAGCAGAACCTGGCTCTATCCTCCTGACAACAGCCCTTTCCATATTTATCAACATTCATGGGGTCATGCCTCAGTTTCCTTTTTTCCTAACTCCAGAGACCCAGCTCCCTCAGCCTTTCCTCATCAGAGAGAGGCTCTGCTCTGTTCATCACAATAAAAAACCCACAGTAAAGCCCACACAACCCCACATGGTTGTTGAGGGAAGGTACCAGCCTGCCAGTCCTGTGGCTAATCCTGCCTAAACAGAAGAGACAGAATATGGAGGCTGATTTAGCTATGGGTTATTGTACAACCTGTACAGCTGCAAAGCAATTATGCCACAGCCTGGGGGTATATTCCACTTCCTTGAAGCCTCCACTGATGTCTCCTACATCAAGTTGATTCACTCAGGCTTTGTGTGTGGCAAACAGTCAGCTCTGATAGCCTCACACTGAATTAGCTGCTGCTGAACACAAGCCTCCGTACGATCCCATTACCCGCGTGTATTCGCTCGGGCTTTGTTCTCCACCAGCTTTACATCTGCAAAACTGTGTGGCCACCGTGAAAGACAAAATGGGCCTCTGGCATCAAAGTCTTCCATGGATGAGCTGTCCAAAGCAATTTGGAGGCAGCTGCGTTGCAGCGATGCTAAAGTGATGTTATTAACACAACGAGCACCCAACAAACACAGTGAGCGGTTCATGACGGTACCTTTTGTTCTGGCGCAGAACCTCCGAGCCCTTCCTCCAGTTAATAACCGCTCTGGGAGAAGCTCTGGGTTTACAACCGATTGTAACTTCACCTCCAACTTGAACAACGGAGACTTTTTTCATGGGATTTTTTGAGAAATCAGGTGCTGCAGCTAAAATTTGAAAAACAAAGAAGAGCAGAACGTTGTACAGCTTGAAAGTTGCTGAAGGAGCTTGCTGAATCCTTCTGAGTTACACAGGAGGTTAATCCAACATTGCTCTGCCTTTGAGGTTTGTGCAGAAGTAGATAAATCAAGCAAAAAATGTATTAAAGTACCAAGGAATAGGATTCATTGTGTCCCCTTTATTATTTATCTTTATGAATGCTGTTTCCAAACTGCCCATCGAGAAACTGCCGGCTCTGACAACCTCCCCTTAGGGTTATGTGCAGACTGGGAGGTCTATCAGATGAGGAACAAGGTTCCTGAACTGAGCTATGTCAGCAGGATAAACATCACGTACCTGAGCCCAGCTAGATGCGTTTGTCTCCAGAGAATACTCAAACACAGTTTCTCACCTGGCTGGCTCAGTGGGTAGAGCATAGGACTCTGAATTCCTGGGGTGATGGGTCTGAGCCCCATGTAGGACATCTTGAGACAGTATGTAGGATTACCCTGCTCCAGCAGGGGAGGTTGGACTTAGATGATCTTTCCAGGTCCCTTCCAACCTCTAACAATCTGTGATTGTGTGATTCAATGGCTGTTCTGTCCTGAAATGGACCCAATTTTCTCCAACCACGTTCATTTTCCCAGTACATTATGTCCTTACCCTATTTAGCCCGGAAATGTGATGAGCAATTACGTGAAAGCGCACACTTGGAGGAGAAAACACAAGCTAGTCTGTGTTTTGCTGCTTTCACTGGTGTTTGGCTGTTGAATTAACGTATTTTGATATCTGGCAGAGAAAGTTTCATAATAGACGAGCAAATTCCCTCGTAAATGCATCTCTGTAATCATTAACGAGAGCGATGACGGGCTGCACGTAATTGGGGGTTTATGTACATATTTACCATATGCTCTTTGTTTATAGTTAGAACTACTTCTCTTGCTCTCTGAAATGACTTTCAAAAGCAGTAGAACTATTAATAGCTCAAAACACCAAGCGAGAAGCAGCAATCACTAAACTTGTGTGGATGTGATAAATAAAGACCACGCATGGGATTAGATCCTTCCCCCCGAAGCAGCCATGACATAACGAAACCATTCACATGTGTGTGAAAAGGAAGCAGCAAAGAAACAAACAGGCTTGAGCTGCCAGGTGGAATTTTATCAACTCACTTCTTAACCATAGAACATCAGAGATTGGAAGGGACCTCGAAAGGTCTAGTCCAATCCCCCTGCCATAGGAGGATCACCTAGACCAAGTCACACAGGGACACATCCAGGTGGGTTCTAAACGTCTCTAGAGAAGGAGCCTCCACAACTCCCCTGGGCAGCCCCTTCCAGTGCTCCATCACCCTCACTGTAAGGAAGTTCCTTCTGATATTTTTATGGAACCTGTGTTCCAGCTAACACCCATTGTCCCTTGTCCTATCACGAGATGACAGCAGAGCCTGGCTCCATCCTCCTGACACCCACCCTTCACATATTTATAAACCCTCATTTCAAGTTATTTTCAACGAGTGCCCTCATACTCAGTGTTTGCTCATTTTTGCGCCATTTACTCACCTATCACCCGCAGCTCCGCGTTGGTGTAAATGGTATCGTACTTGTTTTCTGCCACACACTGATAGAGGCCAGAGTCTGACATATTCAGCACGGGTATGACAAGAGTTCCATTTTCTATTTGAATTCTTTCCTGATAGATGAAAAGCAAGCACAAAGCAGCACCAGAGCCAATGAGTGTAAAACAGAAGCAATGTGTTACCACCACGAGGTACCTGATCACAGTTCAGAAGCAGAAATGATATTTCTCTGGGGACTAACTGCGGATGAAAACATCAGAAATAAGAAGTATAGCTCAGCAATCTGATGGTGGTTGTGTTTTGGGGGCCTCTTAGCTCTTTGGAATTCTCAAGAACTCCAAGGGCATTGCCTTGAGTAGGTTTGTCCAGATGTTCAAGTTGGATGGGGCTCTGGTCTAGTCAGAGATGCTTGTACTGGTGTTGGACTAGACGACCCCTGGAGATGCCTTCCAACCCAATACATTCTATGATTCCATATTCCAGCTGTGTATGTGCTTCTCTGCAGTGCTGAGCTGTGAATGCATGGCTGCTCTATCATGAAACAGACTCCCAAGTTGCTACCCTGGGAGCCTGGACCATCTTCCATATGGCTGCTGAGAAGCGGGACCTACCTGGGGGCATGGCTCAACACACTCACCCAACAAGATGAACCTGATGAAGATAACCCAAGATGATCAGAAAAGCTCCACAGGAGACAGAGGTGCTCAAATAATGGGAACATTTCAACTGTCATCAGATCACAAGTCACAGAAAACAACTCCACAAAGCCAACACTTAAATCCCTCTTGAAACACCCCCTGTAGCTCTTCGGATCAGATGGAGAATGAGCTCCTCGTGACTTCAAGTTCACCAAATTTTCTTGGTGCTATTCTGCTGAAATAGAGGACACTGCACAGTAGGTAAATTTGGACCAGAGCTTGGGTTTGGGAGTGTAAAAGGGAGCTTTGTTTGCTCTGGTTTTGCAAATAGCAGAGAGACTGTTTCATGCCGCAAGCATCACTTAAAGCTAAATATATTGTGATTTTACTATTCCTGGCCTCTGGAGACAATAAATAGCTCTGCTGCAAAGTGTAACGCTATGAAGGAGCAGAGAATATGTTCCCCAAAACAGATCAGTTTGGAAGAAACCCACAACAGGGAATACAAATTCCATCAGCAAATGCAAGGCTGACACAACAAATATTATCATTATTATTAAGCTGCTCCTTTATTCATTCTCTCCTGCTGCTGCAGCAGCGATGGAGGCAGACTGTCAGAGGATACACAACAGCCTTTGCTGAACAGCTACGAGCATCCGGAATACACTTGTGAGCTGCTAGATGTGTACAACCTGACTTGCACAGTCTGATGGGGGGATTTCTCTTGCCCTGCTTGCAGAGCAGGAACTGCCACCTCCTGAGCTCTGTTTTCCAATACTGCCTTTTCCTTGGAGATCTCCTGACCAAGCCCTACCCTATTTAGCCTGGAAATGTGATGAGAGCACAGCCTGTGGGTGCATGGCTGGTGTATTGCAAACTAATTAACAACATTACATCACTTAGCCACCATTAATTATTTGAGTCACTCACTACAAATATCCGCTTGCATACTCAGCCTTGCCTCCGGGCTATCTGCTGTCCTCTTGATGCATTCTATTTTTACAAACCCCCTCTGAACATAAAACCCCCTTCTCAAGCAACACTTAGACGCGAGCCTGACCCCCCACCATTCTCTGCTGGCTCTTTTGAGCTCTGCACACAAAGAGAAGAATAAAAAAACACCATGTTCATAGGTAGGAGCAACACACAGGGATGACCAAGCAAGTGGTCGGGGCAAAAGGTTGGACAAAGAGTGGACAATATCCTCAGAAGCAGCCCCTGAGGTGGAAAGGATTGGGAAGTTATTCTTCCTGTGATATTTCCTACAAGCCAGGTACTGTGACAGACTGAATATTTTATTATCCCTCCCTTGTACTTTCACCTTCAAACTATCCATTTTGGCCATCGAGCAATAGCATTTGTTGCCTGAAGTATTTCATCTCCAAATAGACTGTAAGTGCTGTGAAAATGTTGGGGGAAAATGTGTTCTGAAAAGCATTTCATTCTTTTTTATTGAAACGATGCAATTGAGGAGTGACAGATTTTAAACATCGCTGCCTTCAACGAGAGAAACTCAATGATCTGGCTGAGGAAGAGGTGGCTGAACAGAGTGAGCAGGTTCAGAAGAGCTGCCACTCGAGGACATTCTGGCTGGTCTTCACAGTTGCTAGCTGGGCTCTCTTTAGGATGAATCCAGCACAAAATCATATGGAAGACTGGACACCCCCCTCCCCCCAATTGCTTCAAATAAGTGCTAATAAGTCAAATAAGTGCTGGTTCTGCAACCCAGCAGGTGCTAGTTTGCCCCATATGCTTTGCAAGTCATTCCCTATCTGCTCTTGCTAGACAGAAATGAATCGCAGTAGTGCTTTTCTTTCCAACCTAGTAAAAACACAGTACAGAAGAGCCACGCCGTTCGAGGCCCAAAAGATGCTGAAGAGATGCATAACAACAAAAAAAGGAAAACTTGGCCTCAGCAGAATGCAAAGGCAGCAGAGACCATTCTCCGTGAGGCTGCCAACAGCTGAAGGTTGGAAGATGGATGCGCCAGAGCTCGGCCACCACAGAATTAATTATATTGCCTGGAAAAAGATAAGTCTGGGTTCTGAAAGACCTGTCTGTATCAGTATTTGAGCAGATTTCTTCCTTCTCCAGATGATCACAGAACATTAGGAATTGGAGGTCCCTTCCAGTCCCTAATGATTCACAGAATCATAGAATCACAGAATGTTACAGGTTGGAAGGGAGCTCAAAAGATCATCTAAGTCCAACCCCCCTGCTGGAGCAGGGTAAGCCTACAGTACTGTCTCAAGATGTCCTACATGGGGCTGTGATTCTGTGGAAGGGACCTTCAAAGCTCATCTAGTCCAACCCCCCTACCACAGCAGGATCACCTAGATCAAGCTGTACTGGAACATGGCCAGGTGGGTTTTCAGCTCCTCCAGAGAAGGAGACTCCACAACCCCACTGGGCAGCCCCTCTGAGGGCTCTGGCACCCTCACTGGGAAGAAGTCCCTTCTCAGAGTGATGTGGAACCTCCTCTGTTCTAGCTCATACTCATTACTGTTTGTCCTGAGAAGATGCTTTCCTCTCTTCTCCTGCACTCCTCCCCTTTCCACCTGGTCCATTTTCCTTTCAGTGAGATTTTAACTCAGTCATCTTTTCTGTGGACCTTCATATGATTTTCCTTAGCCTATTATTCCTCTACATAGCACCAGGAAAGTATTAACCTCAGTATTAACTGATTTTCACGGCTGACTGATTAATTCAGTTGGAAGGATTAACACAGCAGAAGAAAGGCCATACTTCATGAGACCCAAGGACCATCCAGCCTACAGATTAAGAACAGAAACTGAAGAGAAATGCAAGTGAACAGGCTGATCATTTTGCAATGACAGCTCTGAAACCCTCTTCAGTCAGCTGGCATCCTACCAGCTTCCCAAATGATAAACATGTTTAGTGAAAGAAGGGTCTGTCCAGAAACACTAACTGTGATTGATATTTTTAAACCCATCCCTACCTACTGCCGTTTCTCATAGCAATTAGATGCTCCGAGATATAAATCCTAAGAAGACATTAGTGCATCCTTATATAAAGTGGCAATACCATACGTTGACAAGGAGATGAAGTCCAAGAACTGAGGCTTTGTGTTGCAAAGAGTTTGTGCTGTTATATTTGATGCTGCATCCAGTTGGTGTCCAGTAACCTGTGGTAACCCTGAGGGATCAGTACTGGGCACAGTTCTATTCAGCATCTTTACTGATGCCCTGGATGAGGGGATCAAGTCTACTCTCAGTAAATTCATGGATGACACCAAGTTGGGGGGGAGTGTCAATCTGCTGGAGGGGAGGAAGGTGATGCAGAGGATCTGGACAAGCTGGGTGTCAGTGAGCAGAGGCCAATGGGATGAAGTTTAACAGGAACAAGGGCAGGGTCCTACACTTTGGTCACAATAAAGCCCTGTAGTTACAGACTAAGGAATGAGTGGCTGGAGAGAGGCTTGGCAGAGAGGGACCTGGCAGTACTAGATGGCAACCAGCTGAGCTGAACAGGAGCCAGCAGGGTGTCCAGGTAGCCAGAAGGCCAGTGGCATCCTGGCTTGGATCAGCAATAGTGTGGTCAGCAGGACTAAGGACATCATTCTCCCCCTGTACTGGGCACTGGGGAGGTCTCCCCTCCAGTACTGGGAGCAGTGCTGGGGTCCTCACTTCAATAAAGAGATGGAGGGTCTGGAGCAGCTCCAGAGGAACAAGAAAGCTGGGCAAGAGACTGGAGGAAAAGTCTGATAAAGAGAGTCTGAAGGAGCTGGGGCTGTTTAGCCTGGAGGAGACTCAGGGTGGGGGGACCTTGTCCCTCTCTACAACTACCTGAAGGGAGACAGGAGGCAGGTGGGGGTCAAGCTCTTCTCTCAGGCAACCAGCACCAGGACAAGAAGGCAGGGCCTGAAGCTGCCAGAGGAGGGTTAGGTCGGATGTCAGGAAGCCCCTCCACAGGGAAAGGGCGATCAGAGCCTGGACTGGACTGCCCAGGGCAGTGGTGGAGTCCCCCCCCCGGAGGTGTTTATGGCCAACCTGGCTGTGGCCCTTAGTGCCCTAGTCTGGCCGCTGTGGTGATATTAGGCTCTGGTCTGGATGAGCTCAGAGGGCTTTGCCAGCATTAATATTTTTGATTTATTTGGGTATGGCACCCTTTAATTATGTTTTTGATAAAGAGGTGACATTAATGTCATGACTAAATCGTGTCAAAACAAGAAAGACGAGCAAGAAAGCAGACAAGACAACAGGAACCTCACCTCTGAAATCAGTGGTTGACCATTTTTTAACCAGCTGTAGGTAGGGCTTGGTTTTCCTCTTGCTTTACATTCCCAAACCAAACTGTCGTAGAGAGACAGAAAGGCATTTTGGATTTTTTTATCCCATTCAGGCGGTGCTGAAAAGAATAGAGCATTTTAAGCAGGAGAAAAGTCATTTGGCTGGAGGTATGCTGCCATTAATAAATGAACCAAGCAAGGCTAATTAGTATTTTTCCAACACACCCTTATTACATTGTGCACAGCAATTCCTTGGCATTAAACTTCAGGACTAACTTGGGAAAATGGCAATAGATGGAGTGGGCAGGAAGTTCACTGTAGATATTACCTGGTTTTTATGGAGCAAACTTGCAGAAGTGGTTTTATATGTCTGGAATGCTGGACGTTCTCTTTGAAAGAACTTTTGGAAAACATAGTCCTTTTGTCAAGGATTTATGTACCAAAACCTATCTCAGAAACGTTGATCGGTAGCTAATTAAAGTGATGGATTGTAAACATTAACCCTCTGTTTTACCCATACCCCTGAGCACACCAGTGCAGAGCATCAGTTCTTTGTAACCTACCACACAAATACTACACAGAGCAATTTGGTCTAAAAATTCTGAGTACCCGAGATCCCTTCATTGCTGCATGAAAGCAGAATTTGCAGGAACCCCTGAGCTCTGTAAATGTCTCACTGAGGATTTAAGGACTGAACTGAGCAAGAATTAGCTTGAGGCAGGCTGACATTTAGCAGAGTTGTCAAGGTACAGGTGAAGATGAGACCTAGGGCAAATAACTAACACCCACCTAGTGGGACAGACCAAAGACACATGCAAGTGAGGTGAAGGGTTGTGTTCTTCTACCTCCAGCTGAACTAGCTGGTGTCTTAATGTCCCATCAACAATTTTTGGTTGGCTTAAATCATGATGCTGTGGTGTCTGTAGATACACATACACAAGTAGTTCTCACATCAAGCATATAAATTAAAGGAAGAGAACAGTAATCCTTTGAGACTAGCAGAACAGCCTCCTTCTAAGGTTACCTTGTGACTCCAACACACCTCAAGATAGTCCAGCAGTGGATTATAGTACTACACCTTATAGCAACCACCCCATACCTGAAAGGGGGCTCTAAAAAGACTGGGAAAGACTTGTTCCTAAGGGCAGGGAACAATAGAATGAAAGGTCTTGGTTTTAAGCTTCAAAAGGGAAGATTTAGGTTAGACATGAGGAAAAGGTTCTTGAATCTGAGGGTGGTGGATCCCTGGAACAAGTTGCCCAGAGAGGTGGGGGAGGCCCCATCCCTGGAGCTGTTCAAGGTCAAGCTCGATGTGGCTCTGGGCAATCTGGTCTGGTGAGTGATGGCCCTGCCATTGAAGGGGAGTTGGACTAGACTCTTGGAGATCCCTTCCAACCCAATACCTTCTATGATTCTATGATTAATACAATGTTATGGCCCGCTTCCCAGAATGGGGAAGAACCCGAGACACAGCTCACCATGCTGAACAGGGATTCTCATTACACATCACTCTTGTCACTCTTGGAGCTTAAGGCATTGGATCCAGGTATCTCCCACTGAACCCAGCAAAAAACCCACCCTATTTCCAACAGCAAACCTGCCTGCAGAGTGAACACACCGCAGCGTGGAAATTAAACAAGAAGTCAATTACACAGCAAATACACCAGCCCACTCCTAATACGATTAAAAAAATCTCGTGCAAAAGCTTTGCGAGCCCTGTTTATGTATCTCACTATGGGCAGCTATTAATTAATTTACAAAGCACATTTAATAAGCACATTGTTTCAGATTGTATTAACTGATGGTAATTTCGTAATTGCCTAAGCCGTTATCAATCATGTCCAGGTAATCTACTGAACTTCATTTCAGTGGAACGGCTTGATTGATGTTCTGCAAAAATTAGGGAGAGCAATGGGAACAAAAATAACTCCCTAAAAGCAAGGAAATAATTAAATATTCCAGCCAGCAGCAGGCTGCTCTGGTCCTTATTGTAGATCTTGATATTAGCCATGGCTGCAGGAGACCGGGACCTTATCCGCAATGCCAGCATCTCTTCATTAGAAGACATTTACTTAAAAATAATAACAAAACCTTGACAAAGTCTTCTCAACAGATGTTAATGGTGGGTTCAGTGTAGAGTTCTGTATTTTTTTTTCCTAACTTCTGTTTTATATAATTTTTTTCCTTCTGTTTTGAAGGATTTGAGGTAAATAAGAGATCTCCCATCTTTGTCAGTATAAGCTGCTTTCCCTGGGTACTAACAAAGGGACTAACCAGCACCTAAGTCATCCTGGCTAAGAGGAGCCAACATTGTGTGACTTAGAATAGTTTTGGCCCAAAGAGACCTTGAAGACCATCAAGTTCACAGAATCACAGAACATTAGGGACTGGATGGGACCCCAAAAGACCATCCAGTCCAATCCCCCTGCCAGAGTAGGATCACCTAGACCAAGTTGCACAGTAACATATCCAGGCGGGTTTTAAACTCCAACCTTTCCCTAACCCTACCAGCACCATTAAACCCTGTCCCCTTAATGCAACATTTACTCTTCTCCTAAACACCTCCAGGGATGGTGTCTCAACCCCCTCCCTGGGCAGCTGTTCCAGTGCCTGACAGCCCTTTCAGGAAAGAAATTCCTCCTGACATCCAACCTGAACCTGCCCTAGTGCAGCTGTGACTTGGCTCGCAGGATGTGAAAGCATGTGGAAAGGGAAAAACGAAGGGAGAACAGCTTCACAGAAATATGATTCCCCACTCTTAGACAAAGAGGGAGGAGAGGGAGGCAGCAGAATGAGTTTCCCCTGCTTTGCCCTCATCTGTTTATGGAGCAATACAGTTCAGCCACAATAGGAAGTGAACCAACCCTACGTGAACCACACCCTCACGGATGCTGCTCTGCTCTGCACCTGGGACAGCACAGCCTTACGCTGCTGTGAGCTACTGGGAGTAAATCTTCTTGCCTGCCCTTAATGCTTCATGTAAATGTACCGGGGATTTCTTTCTGCCTCGTATTAACCTTTACAACTTCATCTGGGCACAGCCCACATTTTCAATCTGAGTTTTAATGCAAAATACCTTTATTTGCTGAGGATGTAATTCAGTGAAGGTCACCGCAGACCTCCGATCGGTTTTTAACCAGCTTAAGCTGAGCTGCATTTCTCATCTCCTGTACAGGGCTAATAGACATCATCTACAAAATACATCTGAAGACCATCATGCTCTGTAAAAAGTAATAGATAAATGAAGAAACAGAATGTTCTGCTTACCATAGACGAATAATTGACCTCTTGCAGTGTTTCTTCCTCGACTGTTTCCTACAATGCACTCATAAGAGCCTTCATCTTCGTGCTGAACATCTGGGATTTCAAGAACTCCTTTGGTTTTGCCGTGCTCGATTTTCTTTGTCAAGGGGTTTCCATCAGCCCTCCTCCAGTTAATACTAGGGACAGGGCTAAACAATTACATTTCATTAGATAAAGAGAACATTTGTCAGAGCAGAAAAGAGAGAATGTGAAACTCTTCCACGAGGGTAATAACATTTTAAACAAGAAAGAATTTGTTCCTAAGCATGACATACAGAGGTTCATAGGACTGAGACTTTTATAACCCACCCCAGGTATTTAGGGGCACAAGTTCAAACTCAGGATGAAGCCCTCAGTCAATTCTGCGGTTGCTTCTCAGGCCAATTTGGCTTTTTCCCTTCAGCAGCTCTTCCTCAGGGCTCAAGTTTGCTTTTAAACACTGTGACACTGAAGGGTTGACTTTGGAACTTGACATAAACACCACAGAAGCACAGAATTATGGACTGGTTTTCAGAGCAAACTAATTCCCTGTAGCATCAGAGGTATTTTCACACCTCAAGACAAGAAGCATTGGACAAGAATTCAAAGGACCTAAAAATACCAATGAATCGAGGTGATAAAAAAAAATTATCAGAGTCTGAGTGAGGGAATGGAAAGCAGGGGACATGGAGGGTGGAAGGAGATAAAGACAAAAGAGATTAGTTGCTGTTTCATACATTCCTTGCTTTCTATATTTTTCATTTATATTTAGATCAGTGTATTCTATATGATAAAAACAACATCGTCAGGCATGAAGGGAGCTAAAAATACTCCTGGTTTACCATATAAACCTCACTTTCATGATCCATTGTGTCACCAAAACACTTTGAAATATTAATAGTCTTGGATTTCACAGCCACTCTTTCTGCAAACTAAACTGCTTCTCAAGGCAGACGAGCAGTTACGCTTCAAACAGCTTTTTTACAGAGGCTTTAGCTAAACGCTGACTAGTCCCTTACTGGAAGTAATGTCAACAGCAGAAACTCAGGCCTGAACTGGAAATCAGCTTGAATGGAAATTAGAAGCACACAGTGCCCTTGTCTGTCTGTTCCCAAGATCTCTCATGGGCAGTGCTGTCTTACAAAACATCCCTTCCTCTTTAGCAGAGACTGTAACTGCTCACAACTTCACGTAGGCTCCTCAGTTCAAACCCTCATTCACTGATCAAATAAACCAGGACAAATGCAGAATGAATGAATTACTTAACTTGGCCTACTTTCTTCATTTAGAGTCTCTGTGGTTATAGTCCTCCCAAGTTCACTCAACACCAGGAGAACAAGGATGTGGGAGAAGTCAGAGCATTCAAACTACACGGATTGAACAGCCCTTCACCAAGACAAAACCCTCTATCCAGTTCCGGGCCCCTCAGTTCCAGGAGGACACAGAACTGCCCAAGTCCAGCACAGAGCCACAAGGATGATAAAGGGAGTGGAACATCTCCTTGATGAGGAAAGGCTGAGGGAGCTGGGTCTCCTGAGCTTGAAAAAAAGGAGACTGAGGGGTGACCCCATGAGTGTTGATCAATATGGAAGGGCAGGTGTCAGGAGGATGGAGCCAGGCTCTGTTCATTGGCACCCAATAAAAGGACAAGGGGTGATGTGTGACAGAACATAGGAGGTTCCACATTGGTATGAAAAGGAACTTCACAGGGAGGGTGACACCGTACTGGAACAGGCTGCCCAGGGAGGTTGTGGAGTCTTTCTCCAGAAATGTTTAAAACCCACCTGGCCATGTTCCTGTGTGACTTGATCTAGGAGATCCTGCTCTGGCAGGTGGATTGGACTAGCTGATCTTTCAAGGTCACTTCTAATCCCTAATGCTCTGTGATCAGGTTCAACTTTGTTTAATATTAATCTTTCCTGGGCCTGATTATTCTGTTGGTCTGTTAAAAGGTGACATCTCCTCCACAGATCTTGCATGACATTATTGATGCAGAAACTCTGCAAACTAAGAGCCTTCTTTCTAAAAGAAATGCAGCTCCAGAGCAGAATAGATCTGTCCCATAAAAACAGGAGGTATTTGCAGTCTTACAGCAGCTGCTGATAACCCAAAGAAGGGCTTTTAGAACTCTCTCTATACTAAACAGTGGGTGAGCAGCTACTGTCTAACAGGAGCATGTGCTGCATTCAATGCTGGAAGCATTTAACTACTTATTTCACGGCATCTCTTCTAGAGAGATAACTACCAGAGAAGTTATTTTTTTGGTACAAAGAGATTAAAGGAAACTAAGAGCCACACGGGAGAAGAAAACCAACAATTAGATGCATTCATTCATTCTCCACTGCCTGAAAAGTGCTTCATCTCCATATTTTCCTGCTCTATGAGCCATTTGCTGCCTCTTAGAGTTGACTGTTCATGAATAAGGAAGAGTCTGCACTGACACCAAGGCCAGAGGCAGGGCTCTGTGGAAAAAGGCCCCTTCTGTCAACTTGTCAAGCCCAGTTTGCTGAGGTTTGAGCTGAGGATGCTGTCCTGTTTTTCTTGCCCACACCACGCACTTCTAATGACATCCTTGGGGATGTTTCAAGGCAAACTCGCTTCATTTTCAGCCAAACACAAGGGCGCTCAGAACAAGCTCCCCTCTGAGGTTAAGGGGAAAGGAAAGGCAGAAGAACCTCAGCCTGGTTCACCAGCTTTGCTGTGTTTAAAAGCACAATCGAATCACTTTGTTAACGGTGCTTTGTTCTCCTGCCGGGGACTCTTACACCTAGTTTTATCAGCCCGGAGAATTCATTTGTCAAGGCTGCAGCTCCTCATCAGCCTGAGCTACAGGTCAAACAGCAGAGTGCAGAAGGATCAGGGGCCCAGCCATCCTCCCCAGGAAGGGCCTTCCTTATCACAGCACCTTCAGAAGATCTGCATTTCTTCACTGACTTCATGACACCTCATTATCAGGGGCTTTCCAGCAGCTTCACTCCTCCTATGTTGCAGGAGGCAGCTATTTCTTGGCTGGTTTTGCCTTTTTCTGATGCCAGCTTGTAGACAGCAAACATTACTAAGGGCCGTGTCAAACCCTACAAGGTTTGGAAAAAAATAATAAGCCTGAATTTAAATCTAGATTTTACTCTAATGAAATCAAACCAGTTGTGACAAATTACCTGTTTCACAAGTTTTCACTTAAAGAAGTGGGTCCAGCCTTCAGCCACAGCTAAACACAGACAAGATCTCATTTAACAAATCCAGCCCTATGCAGTTTCGTAGGGTTATGTGGCATAAATTAATCTACTGCAGTCAGTATCTGACAGTTACCCAGACCAGCACCTTCCTACACAGATCTGCTGGGGTCCTGCAGCCAGTGGCTCTTTTTTTTCCTTCATGTAGTTACTATCAATAACTGGATTAAAATAACTGTTTGGATCTAAAAAGTTTGGGGACATCTGAAGAAACAATGAGTTCACTTTCCATATTTATTCCTAGACAAAGCCTTGCTTTCACCTGAGGAAATAAGAAAAGCACATAAATATGAGTGTGTCTGTACATAAATCCCCAGTTTATTTGAAGCCTTCAGAGCATCTAGGAGTGCTAATTTAATTTATATTCTACTATCCAAGTGGCAGAACCACAAAACCACAAGTTACTAACTCAAAAAGAAAAAGGTGATGGGAAATATTTTCGTGGCTGGTGACAAGTCTTGTCACACTGAACACGGAATTAATTTGTCTGCAGCATCACAGCCCACACCAAGATGAGGGTTTCACCTTTTTGCAGCAAAGGCTCTGCACCCACCCTGATGATGCATCACTTCTGTCCCTCATCTCTCATCTCATGTATCTGAGGGCACTTCACAATGAAATCCAATCAATCTTTGGTAATGAAGACCATGGCCAGTTAACCAAATGAGACAGAGATGAGGTTGGAAAGTTGCTATGCCCTGTCTGCATCAACCGCTGGCACAAGATGGAATTAAGATCCAAGGGGCTTCATAATTAAAGTGCTCAGATTTCTAATCATCCTGATGTATCACTTGGGAAACAGTAAAGTCATCTGAAACCTAGTACTCACAAAATCAGTCAGGTTGGAAAAGACCATTGGGATCATCGAGTCCAACCACCAACCCTACTCTACAAGGTCACCCCTAAACCAGATCCCCCAACACCACATCTAAGTGACTTCTGAACTCATCCAGGGATGGAGACTCAACCACCACCCTGGGCAACCCAGTCTAGGGCCTGACCACTCTTTCCATTAAGAATTTTTTCCTGATGTCCAGTCTAAACCTCCACTGTTGAAACTTGAAGGCCTTCCCTCTGGTTCTATCACTAATGACCTGTGAGAAGAGCCCAGCACCAACATATCTACAATGTCACAGTATCACCGTATTACCAAGGTCCTTTCAGAGAGTTGCAAAGAGCGATGAGGTCTCACCTCACCCTCCTCTTCCTCAAACTAAATTGCCCCAACTCTCTCAATCTCTCCTCATCAGATTGATTCTCCAGGCCCCAGCTTTGTTGCCCTCACTCCAGCACCTTGATGTCTCCCTTGTGCTGAGGTGCCCCAAACTGGATCCAGCACTCGAGGCACAGCCTCACTAGTGCTAAGTACAGGGGGACAATCACTTCCCTACTCCTGCTGGTCACACAGTTTCTAATGTAAGCCAGGATGCCTCTGGTCTTCTTGGCCACCTGGTCACCCTGCTGCTGCTCATGTTCAGCCTCCGGTCAATTAGAACTTTTTCTGCCAGGCTGCTTTCCTGCCCCAGAGGATTCACTTCTTTCATGGGAAGACCTCACATATTCCTGTAAATGTATTCAGGGGAAGACTTTCTCTTCCTGGAGGCTGATAATATGAGTAGATAATCACAGAGCTACAAAAAGGTTCTAAATAACCATCTAGACTAAACTTATTTGAAGTAACAGCCTTCACTTTGTCATTAGATGACTATTCTAGTAGATTCACAAGGAGTTTATGTAGGAGGCCATTAAAGGATCAAGTACAGGTTTCTAAAAATCACATACAAGAACAACTTCTGCCTCCACAAGTAAAGTTTGTGCAGATAGAGCAAATACCTTCAGGGATTCTGCACAGATCATCTCCCCGTCTTAGATAAGAGAATGAAGAAAAATGTGAAGCACCAAACAGTTAAATAAATGTGTGCACCAGGCAGGGAACCTATTTGACTTAATTTTCATTCCAGAAACTATTCCTGGTAATGCAACAGGAAAAGAAGTTATTTCAGAAGGAATCTAGAAAAAGCAGCACAGTAACTCCACTGAACATAACTCATCCCACAGTCCTCAATCCCCTCAAAAGACACAGCGACCAATAATTCAGACATATGGCATGATTAATACAGCTTGATCCAAAACATGACTTTTAATACTGGCACAGTGTTCAACACTGTCAGCATAATGAATATTGGTGCAGAACACAAAGCCTCATCTCTCCTATTAAATTCCCCACAGGCTGCACTTCTGGAAGCAGTCACGCTGCTGGTTCATATATTTCACCATTCCCTTCTTCAAAGAATTAAGTGCAAGGTGCTGCCTCTTTTTTTGGATTCAAGTCCATCATCGGATCTTTTAGTGCTACTTGAATCCCATTTCACTCAACTGTATTTGCATCACTGTGAGAGCTAATTTGCTTTTCCAAGCCTCCTCTGCTATTCATGGTCTCTCAATCACACAACTGAACACAGAGTCAAGAGCTAGCCCAAGTGCTTTTGGCCATTTGGGATCCATCCCCCTCCAGCCCTCTTCCCAAGGAGAAATACTGGCTGTTTGGTCCTCTTGTATTTATTATTCCCCAGAAAAGTAAGAGTTTATGCCTGGGACAGAAAACCATGATCTTTTCAGACACAACACAGTAAGACCTTTGCAGCAGAGCTATGTGGAAGGTACCTCCCTCTGGCCTGGCTGAAGGAGAGCTGAGGTCACAGAATTTCCCCCCAGGTAAATGGCATCTTCAAACTCATCCACAAGTCTGGCCTCTGGTTCTCGCGTTTTAAATGGAAAAGTGCTTTTTGAGCAAAGTCCAATGGGTATGATTTGCTGGTTTATAGAGAAAAGAGATGCTATTTCTCTAAATACCACAAAAGTGCCTTCGTTTAAGACTTCTGGAGACCAAAACCACAGCGGGTTGCCTATAATCTGCCTTAGATGTGAAAGATTTCTGTTATTCATAGCGCAGAGGTAGCAGCAGCTGACAGCATTGTCTGAACCCGCGGACTAACAGTATGAATATAGAAAATTATGGATAATGGGAAAGCAGTTCTGAAATCCAAGAGAGATAATAACCGTTAGTGCTTGTGGCAGATCAGAGCTACAGCTCAACAAATGTTGAGCTGAATTGATTTTAACACAAACAGGGGCCAGAGTTTTAGTGGAATTTAGGCATTGAAAGGTGCAGATGGCCACACTGCTGCATTTATATCACCTAACTATCGCACTAAGCAGCTGGAGGCAGGAAGCTTGGAGCTTTTAACAATAGCACTAATCATCTACGTACCTTCAGAAATCCAGCCTTATCTCCTAAGTCAGATTATTTCACCTGCAATCTGTTTTTCTTGCAAAACTCACATAGAAATGACAGCTCTGGAATTAAACTTCTCCACCGATTGACCATGTTGGTTGGTCAAGACTGTTCAGAGGGTCAGGGGAACCAGAAGGACAAGGGATGCAGTTGTCCCCCGGTCCTGGGCACTGGGGAGAGGCCTGCGCCCTCCGAGCGGGCACTGGGGAGAGGCCTGCGCCCTCCGAGCGGGCACTGGGGAGAGGCCTGCGCCCTCCGAGCGGGCACTGGGGAGAGGCCTGCGCCCTCCGAGCGGGCACTGGGGAGAGGCCTGCGCCCTCCGAGCGGGCACTGGGGAGAGGCCTGCGCCCTCCGAGCGGGCACTGGGGCAATGCTGGGCCCCTCACTTCAAGACACAGATAGAGGGGCTGGAGCAGCTCAAGGGGAGCAATGACACTGGGGAAGGGATTGGAGGGAAAGACTCCGAGAGGCTGAGGGAGATGGGGGTGTTGAGCCTGGAGGAGACTCCGGGGGACCTCCTCCCTCTGTCCTCCTGAAGGGAGGTTGTAGCCAGGGCGGGTCAGGCTCTTCTCCCAGGCAACCAGCACCAAGACAAGAGGGCAGAGCCTGAAGCTGCCAGGGGAGGGTTAGGTTGGATGTTAGGAAGCCCTTCCTCAGGGAAAGGGTGACCAGAGCCTGCACTGGACTGCCCAGGGCAGTGGTGGAGTCCCCATTGTTGGAGGGGCTGAAGGACAGCCTGTCTGTGGCCCTTAGTGCCCTGATGTGGCTGACAGGGTGATGTTAGGCCCTGGGCTGAATGAGCTCAGATGGCTTCTCCAGCCTCAATAACTGAGAATCTGAATACAAAATGTAGCCTGAAAACAGCACTGCTCTGTGTGAGACCTGTATGTAGAATAACCTCTGGGGGGGCTACAGGGGGTCCACGGTCCCTTTGACTGTACCCCATCAATTTAGAGAGCACTTCCTCACAAGCAGCACCTCTCAAAACACATGCCACTAGGCTAGATGCACATCAGAAGTGGGGTACACAAACATATGATGAGGAATGGATTTCTGCCCATGTGGATCACTGGTATTTACACAGTACAACCTCAGGGAAGTGCGGGAACACTGGTTTCAGCTGTAGGAGGAGAAAACACGTTAACGCTGCATTAACCCTCTCATCCATTCTACCATAGGAGGGACTGCGCTTGCTGAGGGGTTTCAGTAGCTCTACATCCTTTCAGTCCATTTTTCCCCCCCTCTTTGAGCTGTTCTTAAACAGAGCAAACCTCTTTGCCACATTATCTGACCCATCTTCACCCCTTCAGCACACAAGGCAATCCGTGCGTATCATTTAGTTTCCTCCAGACGCTTCTCTGCGGTCAACGGACAATTGTTAAAGGCTTTCCATGCAACAGATGGAAGTGTGAAATGACATCTTGAAATGTAAAGGCTGCACTGACTCACACACAATTAAAGAGGTATTTAAAGAGAAGTAGCTTGACAGTATTTGGAAAGGCAAAAAATAAATCAGCTTTAGCAGGAGTGTTCCAGTCTGCTACTTGTTTTGGGCCAAAGAAACAAAATCACTCCTTGTATGCCTTTGTAGAAGTAGTCCTCATCCTTAAGTAAAAATCAGCACCAACATTAGTTTATATCAAAACCTCATCCAAAAGGGAAGGCCATTTCCTATTTTATTAACTGTTTACTTGCTTTATTTCTCTCTCCCAGCACAGGTTCCAGAGGAACATTCGATTAATTTGTGCTGTCTGCAAGTCAGGCTTTTAACCTCTGGGAAAGCTCTAAACACTTTAAGAGCCTAGAGTCTTAAAAACATTGTCAAAGTAAACAAACTAAATAGAGGTCAACAATCTAAGGTTATTTTAGCTTTTCCAGGGAAAGCGGGTGCTCAGTGGAAAGACTGGTTCTCATAGGCTGGTTGCACTGCTGCAGTTAACCACCTGCTCTTGGAACACAGAGCATCCCTTGCTGTTTGAACACTCTGCTGCTTCTGCAAAGGAATTATGACTGTGTAAGCAACCCAGGAAAAATACAGGCTGCTGCAAGCCCAATGGATTTGTAGGTTTAAGCAGCAATTGCTAGGGCTCCCCAGAGATCCTGAGCATTGCTTAGGAGAAAAGGATGCTGAGACCCATGTGAATCTGTTGGATCCATTCTAGACATCTTAGGTGCTCTTGAAAACTCCAAGTTTCACTCTTCAGGATTTCAGACTGAAACACATTCCTGTTTCGATGCAGACTGGATGTGAATGTGCTGTTCAATCAAGTAAAACTCTCTCCAGGTATTTAAAGGGGCCAAAAGAAAGATGGGGGCAAGAGGTTTTAGCAGGGGCTGCTGTGACAGGACAAGGTGATGGCTTTAATAAGGGGAGATAAGACTAGACAGAAATTAGTTTGTTACACTGGGGGTGGCTAGACACTTGCCTGGAGAGGTGGGAGAAGCCCCATCCCCAGAACCATCCCAGGCTAGGTTGGACATTGAGGCTCTGAGCAACCTGTTCTGGTTGCAGATGTCCCTGCTCACTGCAGGGGGTTGGACTGGGTGAGCTTTACAGGTCCCACCTAACCCAAACCAGTCTGTTAACATGATCTTGTGCCTCTTGCCTCAGCCCAGGATAACACATCATCTCTTCCCTCAAGACATCCACTGTCTAAAAGACTTGAAATACTCAAGGACAGACACAAGGTAGAAGAGAGCCACAAACAGGCTGCATCTTGCAAATACGACGCAAGAGCAAGTTCTCTCTGTGAGAAAACAGCAGAACGGTGGCTTCTATCATCTTTGATCTGTTTTTTTCCCTCCCTCCTCACCTTTAAGATGCAATAAAATGAGCTTCAGTAATGACAGAGGGTCATTCTCATTCACAGAAACAAGCAAAACAAGATTAGGCTAAAAATAAGCAAATAATTCACCTTCGGAGCCAAAAGTTTCTACTGTGCAAGATTAGAAGGAACAATTAGAGCCCCTACTTTAATAAAAAAGCCACAGAAAGTGGAATCTTACTTTCCAAGGGCAAAGCACTCCAGTTTAACAGACGATCCCTTCGCTGCATATGTCGTTTCTGGAAAGCGTACTTCGATCTTGGGTTCGTACTCCCCCATCACACCTGTTGAACATCAAAACAGCAGAAATCCAGCTGAGCCTCAGACGTGTCTCTTGCCACAGAATTTCAGTATAAAAAGAAAGGCTGTCACTAAGAACCTCAGAGTCTCACATTCTACCCATGGATACCAATGTGTGGTGTCTACGGAACAGGCTCAGCCTCAGCCTGCTGGTTGAAACTGAACCCAGTGCTGAGCACTTAGATGTGAAATCTGTTAGTTGTGTGCGTTCAAGAATCATCCTGGGTGGAAAGGACCTCCAGGATCAGCAAGTCCAGCCCTCAGCCCAACAGCTTCCTAACCCCTAGGCTTCGAGTGCTCTACCTACTCAATTTTTAAACACCTCCGGGGATGGGGACTCCAGCTCCATGGGTAGCCTGTTCCAGTACCCAACAGCTCTCTCAGCAAAGAACTTCTTCCCAAGATCCAATCTAAATACCCCCTGATGCAACTTGAGGCCATTTCCCCCTCATGCACTGGGAGAAGCGACCAGCACCAGTCTCACTACAACCTCCTCTGAAGTAGCCATAGGGAGCAAGGTCTCCTCTCAGCCTCCTCTTCTTTAGACTACATAACCCCAGTTCCCTCAGCCACTCTCCATAGACCCTGTTCTCCAGCCCTCTCCCCAGCCTTGTTGCCCTTTCTCTGGCTCCACTCCAGCCCCTCAATGTCTTTCTTACACTGTGGCACCTAAAACTGGACCCAGTACTCAGGGTGCAGTCTCATAAGTGCAGAGTACAAGGGCACCATCATCTCCCTACTCATGTTATCACATCATTCCAGATGCAGGCCAGGATGCTGTTGGCCTTCTTGCCCATCCTGCTGCCTCATAAGAGCTGAGCAACAAGACTTGACACCAGTTGCATGTGCATAATTGCGTTACAGCCGTGCAATAAGGATTTAGAGACAACTTTGTGCTCACATCTCGTTAAGAGCCCCATCAATGCCTCTAATGCTGGTCACATCACCAACTGGACACTTGAGGATGCTATGCAGATTCTTCACTTGAAGATACTAAATAGATTCTACATATAGAATATGTAGAATAAAGAATTAGGAGATTCTGCACCCAAAACCTAGAACTTTAAAAGATCCTAACACAAGTTTGAGCGATGTATTTAGATGTAATAATCTTGTGTGGAAAATGAACAGTTGATTAATTCTCAGTTTGGGGCAGATCCTACACTGAAAATGAGCTGACTTTTATTTCCTATTTAATGAGGATCAGGCCAACATTAACACATACAAACTGCACCTTCACCCCACAGGCAGCCTCTTTAAGACCTACTGCAGAGGAGTGAAGTAGTGAAGATAAAAAGACAAAGAATGAGCCTGAGGTAAAAAACTGTGATGAAAAGGAGGAAAATAGTCAGAATTCTAAGATCTGATGCAACTACATCCAGTTTGCACCCAATAATTGCCTCCTGAGCTCTGGATATATAACTGGAGTGGAACATCTCCCTGATGAGGAAAGGCTGAGGGAGCTGGGGCTCTGGAGCTTGGAGAATAGGACATTGAGGGGTGACCCCCTGCATGTTGATAAAAATGAAAAGGGTGGATGTCAGGAGGATGGAGCCAGGCTCTGCTCAGTTGCATCTAATGATAGGACAAGGAGCAACAGGTGTGAACTGGAACGTAGGAGGTTCCACATCAACATGAGAAGGAACTTCTCCCCAGCAAGACAGAGCCCTGGAAGGGGCTGCCCAAGGAGGTGTTGTGGAGTCCCCTTCCCTGGAGATGTTCAAAACCCACCTGGGCATGTTCCTGAGTGACTGGATCTAGGTAATGCAGCTGTGGCAGAGGGACTGGATGATCTTTCGAGGTCCCTTCCAATCCCTAATGCTCTGCGATTCTGTGACCTGGTTTGAGAGCAGCACAATCCCATAGGTGAAGCATTCTTCTACAACTTTATTTATCCTGGAAACACAACTCTTTCCAGACTTCTGTAACTGACAGCCGCCAGTGCTTCAAGCAGCACAAGTGTATTGAAATCTCAGTGAGCAAACTCACCCAACAGACTGCGTGTAAATATTTCCCAGGGATATATTTCTCCCTGGGAACGTTTAATTACAAGTGCTGCCAGGAAGGTATCTACGTGCGGGTGAGTTTCTCATCTGTGACTCACTTTGAAGGAGCTTTCTAGATTCACTATTTGAGCTGCACCAACATTATAAATTTCAAAAAGCTTTGCCAGACTTAAGCTTCATCCACAAGATGAAAAATATTAACATCCCGTTTGACATTCCCTTGCTATTTCTCGAAGATACTGAGCAATTCTGTCTTTGCATACGTTTGCCTCATCAGCCCAGTCCTGACAGTTCAAATCTCATTTCGACTCAGCAGGAGCTGTGGGATCACATCCAACTGCACAACTTCCTACTAGGAGCATTTTACTACTCTGCCCTGGTGAGACCTCATCTGGAGTCCTGAGTCCAGTTTTGTAGCCACAACCACAAGGAGCATGAGGAGCTGTTGGAGGGGATCCAGAGGAGGCCACAAAAATTCTCAGAGGGGTTGAGTCCCTCTGCCATGGGGACAGGCAGAGAGAGTTGGGGTTGTTCAGCCTGAAGAGGAAAAGGCTCCAAGTGGGACCTAATAGTGACCTTCTAGCACCTGAAAGGGGCTGTCCGAAGGCTGGGGGACACTCTTCCTGAGGGCAGGGTATGGTAGGCTGAGGAGTCATGGTGTGAAGCTGCAAAAGGGCAGATGGAGGCTGGACAGGAGGAAAAAGTTCTTGAATCTGAGGGTGGGAGATTGCTGGAACAGGCTGCCCATCCCTGGAGCTGTTCAGAGTCAGGCTGGATGGGGCTCTGGGCAATCTGGTCTGGTGAGTGATGGTCCTGCTTAGTGTAGGACTTGACTAGAGACCCTTTGGAGGTCCCTTCCAACCCAACACATTCTATGACTCTGTTTTAACCTTCATGAGGACATACTCATTTCCAGTAGCCAGAAACAGACCCGTTCACATCGTACCACATCTTTCCAGCCAGGAACATCCACACAACTTACCATCCCTGCGGAGGGTGAGAGGGGTGGGCGGTCCCCGCACGCTATGTTCCGCTTCAGCGCTGGTGACCACACAAGTGTAGTTGCCCACATCCGATGGCTCTACTTTGGCAATGTAGAGATTCCCTGTCTCCTGGGACACAAAGCGGCGACCATCTTCCTGAAGATGCAAGGTATTGTTGTTGAAGATCCATGTGTAGGACAAGCCTAGAAAACATCAGATAGGTATCACCCATCTCTTCCAGCACAACCTGCTGCCTGTTAGTGCTGAAGTGCAACGTTGCTGGTTGAAGGGATAAGCCAGGAACGTTAAGGAGGAATGGCAGTGCTGCAGTGCCAGAAGAAAGCTGGTTTAGAGATTAATTTCCATTTATTACACTTTTTCCCATGAACATCCAGGGAGCCAACTGCCAGCCTCAACGTTACAGCTTCTTTTTTCCATATTCAGAGTGAAGAAAGTAGAGTAGAGATTTATCATCAGGTTCTCATGCAGGGAAGAGCTCAGCAGCACATACAGACTTCGGAGATTATTTAACATCTGATCCTGTTGCACATTTGACCCGTCACATCCTCCATACTGAAGTGTTCTGCACTTCTTGTTTCCCACTGCAACTTCACAGAATGACAGAACATTAGGGATTGGAAGGGACCTTGAAAAATCACCTAGCCCAATCCTCCTGCCACAGCAAGATCCCCTGGATCCAGTCACAGAGGAACATGTTGAGGCAAGTTTTAAGCATCTCCAGAGAAGGAGACTCCACAGCCCCCCTGGGCAGCCCCTTGCAGTGCTCTGTCACCCTCAGTGGGAAGAAGGTCCTTCTCACATTGATGTGGAACCAACTCTGTTCCAGCTTACATCCATTGCCCCTTGTCCTATCATTGGGTGCCCCTGAGAAGAGCCTGGTTCCATCTTCCCAACACCTACCTTCACGTATTTATCAGCATTAATGGGGTCACCCCTCAGTCTCCTCTTCTCCAAGCTCAAGGGCCCCAGCACCCTCAGCCTTTCCTCACCAGGGAGATGTTCCACTCCATCATCTTTGTGGCTTTGTGCTGAACTCTCTCCAGAACTTCTGAACCCTCTACTGTACCTTTTTGCTCAGAAGGGCTTTTTGGCCAAAGCCCTGTTACACCGTCAGCACCACAGAGAGTGGGTTCAGGGCTTCTAAACCAACAGGGGTACAACTGAGGTGTCCTGCCAACCCCACGTTGCGGCTGCTCCACACCCCTGCCAGCAGCGGGAGCAGGACTAAAATTCCATCTTTAATAAGACACAGTAAATCAGAAGTTTCAAAATCTACCAGTTTAGCCTTCCTTAATTAAATGCATAATTCATAAGCTAACAGTGGCTCTGCCAACAGCTTCATTTTTACACATTTCCCCCATCAACAAACCCATTTGGAAGAGATTATTTATGTTTCTCCCCCCCACTCTCAGTTACAACGTGGGTACAGTATGGTAATAAGTCTGCGAACTCCAGTAGTTCTGTCGAGTTTTATGTTGCCATCCTCTAACATTTTAGGGCTCTCATTAGAAACGATGCCTCTCCAGGGAGCAATCAGTGACAGTTTCTATACTTGGCTAAATTCTGCAATAGGCTCTGTTTTATTGCAGCTTAATACTCAACTTTTTCCTGATGCCCAGTAAACTTTGAAGTTGCAGTAATTGCTGCAATAGGGCAACAGAACACATGGGCACATCTGGCTGTGTGAACAGCTCTGACTTCACATCTGTATGACAAAGTGCTCTTAGGTACCTGGTTAAACCACCCATTGGCAAAAGAAATTCTGGAAGTGGGTGGATTTGGTCTAGGTGATCCTGCTCCAGCAGGGGGATTGAACTAGCTGGTATTTCAAGGTCCCTTCCAATCCCTAATGTTCTGAGATTGTGATTTTCCACAGGAAGGATCAGCCTATAACTAGATGTAAGGGCTGTACCCAAGATGGGTTTTCCATGGAAATACTCCACACAGACTATGCTCCTGTGTCAGCATAAAGCTTGACCACAGAGTCATGGAACATCGGGGATTGGAAGGGACCTCAAAAGATCAAACCCAATCGCTCTGCTGGAGCAGGATCCCCTACATCCAGTCACACAGGAACATGGACAGGCAGGTTTGAAATGTCTCCAGAAAAGGAGACTCCATAACCCCCCTCTACAGCCTCTTCCACTGCTCTGCCATCCTCACTGGGAAGGAGATCCTACTTGTATTGATGTGGAACCTCCTCTGTTCCAGCTGACACCCAGTACCCCCGAGTAGAGCCTGGCTCCATCCTCCTGACACCCACCCTTTCAGTATTTATCAACATCCATGGGGTCACCCCTCAGTACTATAGCCTGCCTCTCAGATAGACTAAAGTGATTGGTGTGGGCAAAAATCTAGGTTCACCTTATCTTCTGAAGTTGTCCAACCTGCAGATTAGGGATTGTAAAGAAAACACTGAAAACTCGCAGGGGAAATAAAGTTTTCAATTAAACAGACTGCAGTAGACCCGGGATTTCTGTGAGAAACCTACCCTGGATCAGCAATCTCCTCTGACTTCACACAACGACACGATGGGTGGTGCCCTGATGCCCCTTTCATGACCCCGGCTTTCCTTGATGGGCTTAAGCACCACAAAACCACTGTGAGTGGTTGAACCCAAGAGCTGGAGTGCAAGCCTGCCATGACATGATACTGTGTCTAATGAGAAACTGGACACAATTAGAATGCCTTCATAATAGGAAAAAGTACTCTGGAGATTTTCAAGTCCCAGTTCTGGTGCTGGCAACTAGACAGCTGAAGAAATCCCTGTTCCACGCTACCAGGGTACTACTACACCTGCTAAGACACCAAACAGATGCCCATAAAGAGCCTTTAAGCCATCACACAACCAAAAACCAGATGCCTGCTGTAGGACTTAGCAAGGCAGCTCTAAGTCTCTACACAGGATGGAGTAGACAAACCCCAAACTCTATTAAAAGCAACTTTATGCTGCATAGACTCTTCACGAGGTCAGTCTGTGAATTAATTAATCGGGAAAAGAGAGCCAGTCCTCATCTGGCCTGATTTCAGTTCTCAAGAGGTTCCAGCTGGCTTCATCTTCCAAAGTTTCTTACTTTCTCCCTCTCTGTACTCCACCACTGCCTTAGGGCTATTGATGAATTCCTCCATTAACTGGGAACAAGTGCAGACCCCTCTTTTTCATGTTGAAATCCTTTTCCCCCTTCCCAGTATGAGGGATATAAACACTACCCCACTTCTAACTGGGGGTTCATCATCACTGCTTGCCTGGAGCCTAATTCAGCACCACTAAACTCTGCAGAAACCCAGATTTTAATTGACTTCAGTGGGAGTTGGATGAAAACAAGAGAAAGGAACCAAACTTTGGAGAGAAAGCTTTTTTTCTTCCTCTATCAGACAATGTGATTGGTCTACATCCTACTCCATCTTTGCTTGAAGAATCATTCCACTGCCATAGAGGTCATCATGCACCTCCCACTGCATGAGCAACAGCTGCAACTCTTGGGTGCACTTAGGTTTGCTAACTCAATGCAGGTGACTATGTGGTGTCCCTGTTCCATCCCACCCCAAAATCTGGTTGACTCCACCCCATCTTCCAGCTAAACACTACCTGGTAGCATCACCCACTCGGACAACTGGGAAAGGAGAGCCCATGTACTCCTGATGTATTAGGCTAGGAAATACAGTATTTGAGGACTTTCCCTCAGTCCAAGCAAGTTCCAGTCTATACTGCTCATTCTTCTGGAGAACAGCTATGGGCTGGTCTCAAGGAAGGGCCTCTCCTCCTTCTGCCTGAGCTGGCAGGGAAGGATTAAAGATTCATAGGAGCATCAAGAAGCAGGAACAGAGAGCAGGGAACTCTAAACTCATGGCTAAGGCACTCAGCTTCAAACTGAGAGACACCAGCTTCATAAAGGGAGATGCCCATCAAACCTTTAATGTTCTGCACTTCATCAAGGGGAATGTTTTACATAAAGTGCAGAAACAACCCAAGGCAGAAGTCAAGACCCATTTTATGTAAAAGGCAGCAGTTCTCATCCCATCACTACACCCCCAATTTCCTTCCAGCACCCTCCCCATCTTCCTGCTGGCTGGGCAAGAACCCTCCACCCCCCACACACTGAGGACTTGGCATATTCCCCCCACTGAGCAGTTCCACAAGGCTCCTACAGACACTGAAAAGGACTTGGGGTTATTAATGCAGCCTTGCAGCATCAGCACAGAGAGAGAAGCCTACAGACTCAGCATCTCTGCTCCAAACCCTGGCAGCTCTCCTGCCCAAGAGAATGCAAATGCATGAGCGATCCCACTGCTCCTAACAAGATTAGCAGCTTCCTTAAAGCTCTACAGGGAGCCAGCCTGAAAGAACCAGGCTTTACATCAGCCTTCACTTCTAAGAAAATAAATGAACAGCAGCCCACCCCACAGCCTCGTGTCAAGCAGCAGCATTTAGGCAGCAGCTTCTTAATCATAGGCAGGTCAAGCTCACGTGTAGCCACAGAAGTGACTTCTCCCCTTCTCTCTGCATGTCTTTCTCTGCCTCCCAAGTCTGCACAGAGCTCTGATGCTTAACAACACAAAAAAAGCACAACATGCCAACCTGCACAGGGGGAAAAAAGAGCTGACCTAAAGAACCCGAGCCAGGGAAGAGGCACAGCTCAGACAGAGAAATACAGCTTACCTGCCCAGCCCTGCTCTCCAGAGCCTCGCTAACAAGCAGGGGGAAGTCGCAGGCTGAACTTTGTAAGGTGTGTTAATGAGCCTCATAAATAACAACAGCTGAGGCTGGACAGCTGCGGCTGCTTAGACGGGAAGGAAGGCAGATTTCTTCTTCTCTATGACTTTTAAAGCTTTTTTGAAGCAACTGGTAGGTTCTCTTTTGGTGGGAAGTTTTTATGGTGGTTTCAGCACAACTGTGCAAGGGGTTTGGTCTCTGAGAGTTAGTTTGAGGTGTAAAGGTTGTGGAGTCTCTTTCTCTGGACATGTTTAGAACCCACCTGCATATGTTTCTGCATCACTTGGTCTAGGTGGTCCTGCTCTGCAAAGGGGATTGGACTAGATCATCTTTTGAGGTCTCCTAATCCCTGATGTTCTATGATGTTCCATGAAGCTACTGTGAATTCACAGAATCTCTTTGTTTGGAAGAGACCGTAAAGATCATGAAGTTCAACACTGCCAGGTGCTAAACCATTTCCCTAAGCACCAGGTCCACAAGTTGTTTAAATACCTCCAGGGATGGTGAATTAAGGTAGATGAATCATTCTATGCTTTTCTCGTGTTTTTCTTGTGAAGGGTTGGGTGTCAGGAGGATGGAGCCAGGCTCTGCTTGGGGGCACCTATTGATAGGACAAGGGGCATCAGGTGTCAGCTGGAACACAGGAGGTTCCACATAAATATGAGAAGGAACTTCTTCCCAGTGAGAGTGTCAGAGCCCTGGAAGGGGCTGCCCAGGGGGGTTGTGGAGGTTCCTTCTCTAGAGACATTTAAAACCTGCCTGGACATGTTCCTGTGTGACTTGGTCTAGGTGATCCTGCTGTGTCAGGGGGATTGGACTAGATGATCTTTTGAGGTCCCTTCCAATCCCTAATGTTCTGTGATTCTGTGATACAGCTGCCATACAGAGACTTTCTGGCTCCCTTCTAGTCAAAGGAAAGCAAAGCCTGTAGCCCTCAGAACCATGCTGCTCTTCCCTCTTCATAAAGTGTAAGTAGGTCCAGGTCTGTTAACTGATTCATCCCGGGGAAGGAACATTGCTGAAGGGCTGTATCCATCTGTTCTGGCTCTCTTGTGTGTCTTTTCCATGATGGGTAATTCTTTCTAAGAGCAGAGTCAGTGTTTTCTACCAGATCACTTAACCTCAGCTTCCGTGTAAATGCTCATAGTACCAAAAAGTCAGCGTTGGTAAGTCAGAGAGGAAATACTCAGAGTTGTTTTTTCCTAGTGTGTAGGACATGCTTTGCACCATGTGCTTTCTCTTGTGTTAATGTTATGAGAAAGACAACTGTCCTGTCCTATTTGAATTATCACACAATCACAGAATGTTAGGGATTGGAAGAGACCTCAAAAGATCATCCAGTCCAATCCCCCCACCACAGCAGGATCTCCTAGACCAAGTCACACAGGAACATGGCCAGGTGGGTTTTAAATGTCTCCAGAGGAGACTCCACAGTCTACCTATGCAGCCCCTTCCAGGGCTCTGGCACCCTCACCATGAAGAAGTTCCTTCTCAGATTGATGTGGAACCTCCTCTGTTCAAGCTCACACCCTCTGCCCCTTGTCCTGTCACTGGGTGCCCCTGAGCAGAGCCTGGCTCCATCCTCCTGACTCCCACCCTCTCCATATTTATCAACATTCATGAGATTGCTCCTCAGTCTCCTTTTTTCCAGGCTGAGGAGACCCAGCTCCCTCAGACTTTCCTCATCAGGGAGATGTTCCCCTCCCTTCATCACCTTTCTAGCTCTGTGCTGCACTCTCTCCAGCACCTCTGTGTTCTTCTTGAAATAAGGGGCCCCAAACTGGGCACAGTATTCCAGATGTGGTCTCACCAGGGCAGAGTAGAAGGGGAGAAGAACCTCTCTCGATCTGCTAACCACCCTATTTCTGATCCACCCGAGGATGCTGTTGGCCCTCTTGGCTACAAAGGGCACATTGCTGGCTCACGGTCATCCTGCTGCCCATCATACAGAACACTTGGAAGAGGAGCTGCGTGCAAGGTTAGTAATCCTTTCTCGTGTCAGTACCGTGAGTCAGAGGCAAGGGGGCTTCAGTTCAAGAACTAAATATACAATCGCTTTTAATAACCACTGCTAAACACCCTGAGATCGTGCACAGCTTCTCATAGCCCACATCCTGTGCTTCATGCCCATGGCCTCTAATTTGGGATGATAAATACCGTGCGTGCAGCTGACAAAACAACTTGGTCTCTGTTCTCTGGAGTCTTGTTATTTCAGGTAACATCAGGGTTTTTTTCAACCCTGTTGGTCAACAGCTCACTTCTCCATCTGAAACGCGGTGGCAGAGGCTTTGTTCATGATTCCGTCTTGTCAGTTCAATTAATCTGGGGGGAACTCGTTTGTTAACTATTTATTTGTTCGGGATGTTTTCTTCCACTCGTTCCTATTTGTCAAATGGTAAGTTTACCCGACAGCAAAAGGAAAATATATAGCTTGGTGACTGGAGGATGGATGTGTTGTCTTTCTGCCTGCCCCACCGATACATTTCAGGCTCCTTCAAGCCTTTCGTGCCCTTAAGGACCAGGTTTCACTTCGTCTCCTTGATTATGTACTTCTTTCATAAGGCTGTGAACGCTGAGCGAGCTGACATTTCCTCTCTGTTCAGGACTTGAGGGCTCTAAATTGATCGATGGGTTTCTTTCCATCTCTGATATACTGCACCCTCTTTATAGATCACTCTTTACCTTCTCATGGGAACTTGTAACTCTTCCTTTAAGAGGAATTGAGGGCACGTGCAGAGCAGGACGTTGGCACTAGCACACACAAATTATTCAGCTCCCGTGGAGGTGGTCACTCCTGCCAAGAGCAGGACATGACTCATCTGTGAGCTGCTGAGTCTTGCAGTCCAGAACATGCCTGTTAGGTAGCAATGCCACTGATATTTCCCTTGCTTTCCCAAGGTAAGTGTTCCAGTCATTTTTAGCTAGTTATGCTACACAGAACAGAATCACAGAACATCAGGGATTGGAAGGGACCTCGAAAGATCACCCAGTCCGATCCCCCTGCCACAGCAGGATCCCCTAGATCCAGTCACACAGGAACATGGCCAGGCAGGTTTTAAATGTCTCTAGAGAAGGAAACTCCACAATCCCCCTGGGCAGCCCCTTCCAGGGCTCTGTCACCTTCACTGTGAAGAAGCTCCTTCTGATTATTTACATGGAACCTCCTCTGTTCCAGCTCACACCCATTGCCCCTTGTCCTTATTGCTAGATGACACTGAGCAGAGCCTGACTCCACCCTCCTGACACACACCCCTCACATATTTATAAATATTAATAGGGTCACTCATCAGTCTTCCTTTCTTCAAGCTAAAGAGACCCATCTCCCTGAGCTTTTCCTCATAAGTGAAGTGTTAGGAAGCCAAAAGTCTTACTCCAGGCTTCACAAGATTTGAAGCAGTTTTCGTCTCTGTAGAAAAGATTCAGGAATATTTATGGCACAAAACTTACTGAAGTCAGTGTTGGGGGGGAGGAGAAAACCCCATTAATCTCAAAAGATCACAGAATCACAGAACATTAGGGATTGGAAGGGACCTCAAATCATCTCACTTCCAGAGAAGGAGACTCCACAGCCCCCCTGGACAGCCTGTTCTGTTGCTTTGTCACCCTCGCTGGAAAAGTTTCTTCTGATTATTTATAAGGAACCTCCTCTGTTCCAGCTGCCACGTGCTGTGTTCCACCCATACCCCACTTTGTTGTAAACATTCACTTCATGCACAGATAAATTCTGGTGCTAATCAGACAGGGAGATGGACTGATGATAAATTCTGGTGCAAACCATGCAGGAAAGTGCAGAGACTGCTCCTCCCAAGCTCTAGCAGTCAGTCTATGTTCAGGCTGCACACAACGCAGAGTTACCCATCCTACCTCCGTGATGTGGCGGAGTACCACAGAGCAGAACCACCCCTTGGCCTTCTCTCACTGACACTGTGCTTCTTGGTTTTGCTTCAAAATTGTCAAGATCTTGGGAGAAAGAGGGAGAAAAGGTCCAGTTATTATCTGCCAGATTGACTCCAACCTGCATCCCAAGCTGCAGAGCACGTACGTGACCCAAGATTATGGTCACACGTTCAATAGCATGATACAGTCCTGGTGTGTGCTTTGACATTTGGTGTGGAAAAACACTTTCCCCACCTCATGTCTAGTCCTTTGGTGATCAGGAGATACCTACTCAAACTCACAGGCTTCGAGTATGACTGCTTTGTGAATTTACAATCCGTAACTGCAAAACCACTGGAGTACTCCCTGACTCTTTCCAGCATCAGCTCTTGGGGATTTGTTAGACTCTATGAGTAGAGAAAAATCCCACTTTATGTTGGTTTGGGTTTTTTATAGAAATAAAAAGCAGGTGCGCTCATCTCTATGTGCAAGTGATAATTAAACATCATCAGGACTCCCACCGAGCGTGTGTCTGAGTGATGGGAGAAGTATCTGGGGTCCTTAATGAGTCTGTTCTGGCCTAAAGCTGGCTGCAGTCAGGCAATATGGTTTAATTGACTCAAATGGGCTTCAGCACTGGTTTTAAAGGGGGAGAAAGAGGGTACTTCAGTAGGAAACCATGTGATGGGTTAAGGAAGTGTCCTGTTTAAGCATGTCCATGTCTGTCGACCCCATAATTTATTCTTGTGGCTATTTTTCATTTTTCACTGAATCGAATGCCACTTTGCCTTCTTGACTTCCCCTGAGATGTGGAAGCACCATCAAAACCTTTCACAGAGTCACACAGGGTCACAGAATATTAGGGATTGGAAAGGACCTTGAAAGATCATCCAGTCACCCTACTGAAGCAAGATCCCCTAGATCCAGTTGCACAGGAACATGACCAGGTGGGTTTTAATCACCTCCAGAGAAGGAGACTCCGCAACCCCGGCTGGGCAGTCCCTTCCAGTGCTCTGTCACCCCCACTGGGAAGAAGTTCCTTCTCATATTGATGTGGAACCTCCTTTGTTACAGCTCACAGCCATTGCCCCCGGTCCAATCATTAGATCATAGATCACAGAATGTTACAGGTGGGAAGGGACCTTGAAAGACCATCTAAGCCCAACGGCCCCTGCTGGAGCAGGTTAATCCTATAGCACCAGGTGCACCTAGACTGTCTCCCACCCAAGTACAAACCAGGACCAAACCTTCTGAGCTAATCCACCATGGCATCTCCATGCCTCTTGACCCTCCTCTGGACTAAGATCACAAAACATTAGGGATTGGAAGGGGCTTTGAAAGATCATCCAGTCCAATCCCCCTGCCACAGCAGCATCACAGAATCACAGAACATTAGGGATTGGAAGGGACCTTGAGAGATCATCCAGTCCAATCCCCCAGCCAGAGCAGGATCCCCTAGACCAAGTTGCACAGGAACATAGCCAGATGCCCCTGAGCAGAGCCTGGCTCCATCCTCCTGACACCTGCCCTTTCCATACTGATCAACATTCAGGGGGTCACCCCTCAGTCTCCTTTTTTCCAAGCTCCCTCAGCCCTTTTCTGTCTTGAAAAAAGCCAGTTACGAAGCCACACGACAGATGCACTTGCAAAAGCTATTTACTTCTTGATCCAGTCCTCATCCCCTTGTGGAGACTTGCTCCTTTTGTCAGAGTGCTTTGGGAGATGATGCCTTGAAATACATTCAAAATAATGTTTTAATATATTAAATAGAATCAGCTTCCCCAGAAACCTGTTTATACCACGGTGTCATATACTGCTTGCCTTAAGCTTATTTTATTTACCTTGCCTCAGCCTCTTGTTTCTAACAACTGTTCCATTTTTCATCAGCTGAACAGCTACCTGATCCAGAGCTCAATAAAGGGAAGCACTTCACGTGGGTCGAAGCAATAATGATTACTACCTGTACAGGCTCAGCTATTGATGTCAATATATCAATTTTCTCCCCCTTACTTCAACTTTACACAGTTAATTTTCCTTCCTCCTCCTCTTCATCTCCTCTATATTGGTGTCCTATGAATTCGTCCCCTCAGAGGCGCCTGAATTGAATTAGGCAACTGGAGCACCTCCTCTGCTGTCATGGCCACAATAGATGGCAGCTGTCAATACACTGGGGAAGTGTTCTATGCCCTGATGGTCTTTTAATTGCCTGCTGGCTAGATCTCTGCACTGCAGTCTGGGCGGTCCCAGGGAGACCAAAAAAAGGGACAAAAGCCAAAAGAACTTTAGTTTTATTCTGTCTAGTAGGAAAAATACGATAGTGGATGGATGTAACGTGGCTGACTGGAGTTGGAGTTCATACCTAGAAGGTAATCCTTGGGCTCAGTGTGTGGATTTATTGATTTTCCTGTTTGGAAGATTCAGTCTGAGAAATTTTATCTATTTTCTTCTTTCCCCTGGGTTAAGTGTTTGCTTGGCTTGAGGCTTTGTGCTCTGGGAGATACTAAGGTCAGATAGATTAGTGACAATTAGGTGACTCCTGTGGGGCAGGCTGGACTGTGCGACTTGGTCTACGTGATCCTGCTCTGGCAGAGGGTCTGAACTAGATGATCTTTCAAGGCCCCTTCCAATCCCTAATGTTCTGTGATTCTGTGACTTAGATGATTTAAGAATCATTCAGGTTGTAAAAGACCCCTGGGATCATTGAGTCCAACCATCAACCCTACTCTACAAGGTCACTCCTAAACCAGATCCCCCAAAACTACATCTAAGCAACTTTTAAACACATCTAGGGATGGGGACTCAACCTGGGCAGCCCTTTTGAGGTCCCTTTCAACCCATAATATTCAGTGATTCTGTGAAATGGGGACTAGCTTTAGATAGGGGAAGAAATTAGATGTTTAAGACCTGCCTGGATGTGTTCCTGTGTGACTTGGTCTAGGTGATCCTGCTGTTGCAGTGGGATTGGACTAGATGATCTTTCAAAGTCCCTTCCAATCCCTAGTGATTTGATGACTCTACGATTCTATGATTAGACCCTTGGATTGTCCAACTCATTACATTAACTCATTTGAGAAGGTGCAAAATATTCAGGTCTTTTGGGATTCGGGCACTAGCAGCAAAACGGGTCGTGTTTTCCTCTCCTATCACTTTCCTTGAGCTGCAAAGCAGCACTAGCAGCACAAATGGTCTTATTTTCCTCTCCTCCCCTTGAGCTGCTAGTGCAAGGCAGATCATGCAGCTTCTAAAAAGAAAAAGAGTTTAAAAAAAGCTTCTTGAAGCTCTTGGGCAGTATGGAAAATACACGTAGTCTAAGGAGAGGTTTCCAGTGCTTTCTGCCACGGGAAGTCAGGTGTGGTTTTTGCTGAGAACAGGATTCCCTGTGTCATGATGCACCTGAGAAAGCAGGGGTGGAGAGAAAAAGGACGCACGGTGCAGCAGCAGCAGCTCAAGGCTTTCGTGACAATCAAGAATTCACTCTGTAATGCTTTACTCTGAAATTGGGAGAGATTCCTGAAAGTAATAGGTTGCTGGCAGCAAATCTTAGCTTAATGACACCATGTGTCATGGGATCATTTCCACTCTAATTTCAGCCTCCATCACCTGTCCAACTGATGTGGAACCTCTTCTGTTCCAGCTCACACCCACTGCCCCTTGTCCTGTCACTGGGTGCCCGTGAGCAGAGCCTGGCTCCATCCCCCTGACACCCTTCCTTTCTATATTTGCCAGCATTGATGGGGTCACCCCTCAGTCTCCTCTTCTCCCAGCTCAAGAGCCCCACCTCCCTCAGCCTTTTCTCATCAGGGAGATGCTCCCCTCCCTTCAGCATCTCTGTGCCTCTGTGCTGGACTCTCTCCCACAGCTCTGTGTCCTTCTGGAAGTGAGGGGCTCATAACTGGACACAAGATTCTGTAAGAGGTCTCCCCAGGGAGAGTAGAGGGAGAGGAGAACCTCTCTCAATCTGCTAACCGTCCTATTTCTGATCCACTCCAGCATGCTGTCAGCCCTCTTGGCCACAGGAACACATTGCTGGCTCATGGCCATCCTGCTGGCCTCCAGAACCTCCAGGTCCCTCTCTCCTACGCTGCTCTCCAACAGGTCAGTCCTCCACCTATGGTAGTACCCTGGCTTGTTCTTGCCCAGGTGCCAGACTCTACACTTACCCTTAGCCCGCTTCTATCTAGAAATAAACATTTTCTATGGATGGTCTGTTCCAGTTCTTGACCCTGAGGTCTTCATCCCCCTCAATCTTTCAAAAACCTCAACCCCCAAAATGTCAGCAGGTCTAGAAGGGAGTGATCTATCCTTCTGTCTGGTGTTGCTTTTGATAGGTAATTGTGCAAAGAGAATTTATTCAGTGTCTCTTGGTGTAATAAAGAATCGTTGCTTATAAAAAAACCACCTCAACTCAAAGTTAGTCCAAAAGAGCAAAACACAGCAAAACAGGAGTGGAAGAACTCATTAGGGGAACCAGCCTGACTTTTGTTGTCGTCTTTATTGGACCTTTTCACCAGGCAGGCAGCATCTCCTATGAAATATTACGACACCTCATTCAGTTGGGATTCAATAATGGGTTATAAAATTGTCTGTCTTTGCTAGGTAGCCCAGGGTGATAAAGAGACAGACTAGGTGGACCATCAGGAATAATGTTCCTTTTTGCTTCAAGCAGTCCTCTGGCCCAAAAGTCTTGAGCATCCTTTTTCCCCCCCTCATGGGGTTTGTGCATCTTCTCAATGATTTCTTGCGTTCTGAAATGGGTTACGTGATATAAAAGATGCATCTGTTTGTTTTTAGCATGTGTAGATGTAGGAAAAGAAACTGACCGTTAGTACAAACATAGATACTCTACTGTGTTCTTGTTATTCTGCAGACTAGGCTCCTCAAACCCACTTCTCTTTGCCCCAGCGAGTGTTTACACCGATGTTGCACAAGGAAGGATTGCACAATGTTGCACAAGGATTGCACAATGTTGCACTTCTCTCTGTTACTGTCACCTGGCAGGGACTTAGAGAAGCAGAAGCTGAGGGAACTGGGGCTGTTTAGTCTAGAGAAGAGGAGGCTGAGAGGAGACCTTCTTTTTCTCTGCAGCTCCCTCAAAGAAGGTTGTAGCCAGGCTGGTGCTGGTCTCTTCTCCCAAATTACTAATGACTTGACAAGGGGTTGCATCAGGGGAGGTTTAGATTGGATCTTAGGAAGAAGTTCTTTGCTGAGAGAGTGGTTGGGCACTGGCACAGGCTGCCCAGGGAGGTGCTGGAGTCCCCATCCCTGGAGGTGTTTGAAATTGAGTAGCTAGAGCACTTGAGGTCGTGGTGTAGGGGTTAGGGAGCTGTTGGGCTGAGGGCTGGACTTGCTGATCCTGGAGGTCCTTTCCAGCCAGGATGACTCTGTGCCATAATGTAATAAAGAATAAGCCTTGTTTGTCAGGAAGGGTGTTGGATAAGCTCAGAAAGATCAGGTGTTTGGCACGCATAGAGTTTGCTAATACGCACTTAGGAATAGTACAACTATTTAACAGATGGTGTATTTGCTAACTTCAGTGTTTCTGCAGAGATCTATAAATAAATTATCACCTCATTCCTTCCATTCTTCATCTCTATTTATCTCACTTTATGAACAACCAGCTCCCTCGCCCTGCTTTGCTCTCTCAGCTGTGAGCTTTAACAAAACCCAGCTCTTCTCCAGCGCCGTGCGCGTTGGCAGGTTACTCTTGGTACAGCACAATTAATCAGTTGGATGCAATAATGAGGTCATGTAGGCTAAGCAAAATGCTCGGATGAACGAGTGATTCTTCACAGTAAAGAGCGGAAATATATGGACTCAGCTGCGTGTGGCAAGAAGTCATCATCTTTGGCTGGGAGCATTTGCAGAGCTAAGCAAGAAAGGTGTGCGCTCGGAGCGAGCGAAACATATGGCCTTGTGTGGAACCGGATCAGAGAGCGACAGGGCTGCCTCTGATGGAAGTGGGAATGCTGGGGGTGAGGGAGGCTTTCAGCTCCTCATCAGGTGAGAAGTCAAAACTGGGGAGAAGAAATAGGCTGAAGGTTTTTATCAGCTGCTGTAAGTCTGTAATAGCTCAGCAGTGTTAAGGAAATGATGCCGATCTCTGGCAAAGGATGTGGCCTCCAAGTCTTCAGTGTAGGTGCTAAACTTCAATAAAAGGTGAGGACAGTGGGTTAGGCTCAGGATGACCATTATAGAATCATCAAGGTTGGAAAAGACCTTCAAGATCATCAAGTCCAACCATCTGCCCTAAAACCCCCAACCACTAACCCATCTCCTGAAATACCCTGTCTGTTTGCTGAACCCCTCCAGGGACAGTGCCTCCATGCCCTCTATGGGCAGCCTGTTCCAAGGGGTTCCCACTCTTTCTGGAAAGAAGTGTTTCCTAGGATCCAAGCTGGAACTTCTTCACAGTGAGGGTAACAGAGCAGTGGAACAGGCTGCGCAGGGGTGTTGTGGATTCTCCTTCTCTGGGGACGTTTAAAACCCGCCTGGACATGTTCCTGTGAGACTTGGTCTAGGTGGTCCTGCTGTGGCAGGGGGATTGGACTAGATGATCTTTTGAGGTCCCTTACACTCCCTAATGATTCTGTGATTCCCTGGCACAACCTGACCCCATTTCCTCTGGTCAGAGAATCACAAAATCATTCAGGTTGGAAAAGACCCCTGGGATCATAGAGTCCAACCATCAACCCTACCCTACAAATTCACCCCCAAACCAGATCCCCCAGGACCACATCTAAGTGACTTTTAAACTCATCCAGGAATGGGGACTCAACCACCACTCTCGACAGCCCAGTCCAGTGTCTGACAACTCTGTCTGTGAATAATTTCTTCCTGATGCCTAGTCTAACCCTCCCCTCTTGATGCTTGAAGCCCTTCCCTCTGCCTTTGTCACTAATGACCTGTGAGAAGTGATGAGCACCACCTATCGCTATAGAGGAGAGACCAACCCGTGGCCTCACTCCAACCTCCGTTCAGGTAGTTGTAGAGAGCAGTGAGGTCTCCCCTTGGTGTCTTCTTCTCTAGTCTGATCAGCCCCAGCTCCCTCAGCCTCTCCCCATCAGATCTGTTCACTAGACCCCTAACCAACCCAGTTGCCCCTCTCAGCACCTCCACACCCTCTGACCTGACTACATAGCTGCCACTGAGCAAAGCCAAGCAAACCCCCAGTGATGGCTGAAGTGTCTACTTGAAGTGATGATCTATGGAGACAGAAACAAATGTAACTGATAAAATACTTCCTGCCAAAGCACTTGTGTTAATGGGCTAATTAATAGGATCAACCCACACAGTGTCTTTTGTGTTCTGACGCTCAGCACTTCCATAACTGCTGATTCTATCGCTGCCTCTCTTCTCATTTCAGCACCCCAGTCACCCTCACATCTGGGGTTTGGGTTGTTTCATTGTAAAACTCCCTCAGTAGTGTTTGAGCAGTAGGTTGTCCTGGGGTTAGGGAACTGCTTCTTAAATATTATGGGAATGAAGAGATAATTGTGAGGAGCTTCCCACTGATCTCAACCTTCTGTTGTGTTTGAAATCCGTTACATCGCTCCAGGACTGGTGCAGCACTTCCAGACCAGTCCATTGGGAGAACAAGCGTGGGACAGCTCTGCAAAGGGCACCCGAGGAAGCGGGGGTGTTGTGCCACATGCAGTTGGCACAGACAAGCAGAGACAGCCCGATTTATCACCTTGTGTAATTACTGAGAGAACAGTTCATCTGAACTAATGCAATCTTGTGCTTTCTTGAACTTTTTTTCCCCTCTTGGATGTTTTGTCATTATACAGTCCTGAATATTATAGTTGTAACTACTTGTTATTGAGATGTGCAGTAAACGAGAGGGTATTGGCCTGGTGAGGCCACATCTGGAGTCTTGTGTCCAGTTCTGGGCACCTCAGTTCCAGAAGGACACAGAGTTGCTGAAGAGAGTCCAATGCAGAGGCACAGAGATGCTGAAGGGAGGGGAGCATCTCCCTGATGGGGAAAGGCTGAGGGAGCTGGGTCGCCTCAGCTAGGAAAAAAGGAGGCTGAGGAGTGACTTCATGAATGTTGATAAATATGGAGAGGGTGGGTGTCAGGAGGATGGAGCCAGGCTCTGCTCAGGGGCACCCAGTGACAGGACAAGGGGTAATGGGTGTGAGCTGGAGCGGAGGAGATTCTACATCAGTCTGAGGAGAAACTTCTTGGTGAGTGTGCCAGAGCCCTGGAAGGGGCTGTCCAGGGGGTTGTGGAGTCTCCTTCTCTGGAGATGTTTAAAGCCTGACTGGATATGTTCCTGTGTGACTAGATCTAGGAGATCCTGCTGTGGCAGGGGGACTGGACTGGATGATCTTCCAAGGTCCCTGGTGTTCTGATGTTCTGTGACATGAGGTTGCTTCAGCCAGGATGAGCCTGGGCAACACCTGAGCATCTCCTTTCACCAGAAGGAAGTTAAAATCCCACTGTAATTCCTGGTTTTGTTCTCAATTTCCAACTGAGGTGAACACTGGTGAAGAGAGAAAGATGTCCTCTCTGAAGGCCACCAGGAGATCTCCACTGCTGCTCTTGTCCCAAACCCCTGCTCTGTCCAGCCCTATTGGAGCATCCTGCCAAACCGAGAGGGAAAAGCACAATTGCTGCCTCTTGCCCTTCTCCAAAGCTGCATAATCAGCCCAAGGACCTTCATCAGTGCTCCTTTATTTAGCTAAATTGCTTTGGAGCTTCTAAAGGGAGAGGACCTGTAATTTACACATTAAGATGCACACGGGTCCCAAGTCTTCAATTCGACATAAATGCTATGAATAGCCAACCCAGACTCTAATTTTCAAGGTGGGGAACAATAATTTCTGCCTTAGCCTGATTGTCTTTTTCAATTAAAAAGTGAAAATGCCCTTTGCAAAGTAATATCCAGCTTCTCTAGGGGGAAGAAATGGAAGGTCACAATTAAATTAAACATGGAGTGCTGGGGGTGGGGGACGATCCTGAGCTGACTCGAGTCTTGTTCATGCGTGAAGAAACCCAGCACAGGGAATCGAGCTGTGAAGCCCCAGTGCTGGGCTACCTCTGGCTTTCGTTATGTTTCCCCTCCCATAGAATCATTAGGGATTGGAAGGGACCTCAGAAGATCATCCAGTCCAATCCCCCTCCCATCTTACAGAGTTCTCAGCATCAAACACCAAAGCTATTCCAAACGGAGCTCGAGGCTTGCACCAAGCCACAAGTGTCAATGCAGCCCGAGGGCTCTTCCCCCTAAACCCCATCTGCAGGCTGGAGGCACCGCCAAGGATGTGACCCTCTTGGAGAGAAGGGGAAGCAAGAGATATGTTTTTAATGCTTTATATTCCTGAGGAGTTTTCTCACTTGTCACGGCAGGGTTCATTTGTCACCTGTCATCGCGGAGTCGCCTTGCTGTCTGCACGAGTTTTCTCCAGATTGGAGTGCTCTTCAAACCAGATTTCTCTCCCCAGTCAAAATCTCACTGGCCAGATTTATCCCCCCCACAGCTTCACCAGTTTGACTGACTGATGCCAGAGATGGTCCTCACCCCCTGTGTCAAAGTACCTCTTGGCAGGGGTGTTAAATCTTATCCCAGGCAGAGCTCTTTCACTTCTATTTCCCCATGCTCCTGCAGAGACCTGGATTCTAACGGTGTGTGGAGATGGTTCCTGAGCTCATCCTTTCCTTTGAATCTTGACCTTGGCAAGCAAGTTGCTGTACCCCTAGTCCTGTGGAGAGTCTGGGTAGTCTTCATACCCAGGTCCTGCTGGGTACCTCCAGTGGAACGCCCCACAGTCCTGCTTCAAGCTGTTAACTGCAACTGGATCTAGGTGATCCTGCTGTGGCAGGGGGATTGGACTGGATGATCTTTCTAGGTCCCTTCCAGTCTCTAATGTTCTGTGATTTTGAGATTCTGCCAACAAGATAATTATTGATGCTTGTAAAGTGTGCAATGACAAAAGGCAGAGCAGAGAGGAGCTCCAATGCCCTGCTGACAGGGTGAGTCAGGCAGGTCCACTCAGCCCTTCGCAAACTCCCACCCATCCCTTTGGAGATCTCGAGCCAGCCCAGAATTACTTCTTGCAGAACTACCTTGGGTTGTCCCCAGACATCACTGCTTTATCTCGCTCAGTCCAGCTGCAAAGCCATCAAAGACTTCCAGCCAGTGGGAATTTCCACATTTAACTGAGTGACTGTTGTAAAGGATTTTTAAATGTGAGTCTTGTAAGTGGGATTTCAGCTGTCCTACATGTTATTAGTTGTTCCTTTGGTAGCTTTGAGACATGAATATTTGCATCTAATTATATTCTGTCTGAATTATGCAAATATAATTATATTTTATTACAGGATCACAGAATCGTTGAGGCTGGAGAAGCCCTCTGAGCTCATCCAGCCCAGGACCTAACATCACCACAGTGGCCACACCAGGGCACTCAGGGCCCCAGCCAGGCTGGCCTTCAACACCTCCAGGGATGGGGGCTCCACCACTGCACTGGGCAGTCCAGTCCAGGCTCTGATCACCCTTTCCATGAGGAAGGGCTTCCTGACATCCAAGCTAACCGACCCCCAGCTGACTACAACCTCCTTTCAGGGAGCTGGAGAGAGGGACAAGCAGCATCTCTTGGCACTTTGTTACCTGCCGCATCGCCCTCTCATGAATTGCTTTTCCAATACAACCTGCAATGGGTTGATTTAGGACCAACACTTTTCGAGGAACTCCGGAACAGTAAGTAATATATAACTACAAGATAGTCTTCCAATACTTCTACATTCCCTATTACTGCTTTATCTGACTAGCTCAGTGCCTGTGGGGCTTCTTACGGTGCCTCTGTGTGATGGGTGTCTCCACGGATAAAGAATTCCTGTACAAGAGGACCAGGAGCCTCCTGTTGTAATAATAAGTTGAAGCAACCGACCTAATACAATAACCCAGCTCTAACGAAGTGTTTTGATGCAGCACAGCCTTGAACGTGGTGGTTAAGGAATTGGGGACTTTTAAGACCATTTGAGAGAGACAAAGATGCCTCCTGGGGTTTTGTGTTGCTGCTTGGTCTGCTGTGACTTTAAATAAAAGGGGAATGTTGCTGCTCCAGTTCATGTGTTTAGCGAGAGAGTTGGTCATGACTTTGATCCTGGCTGGACTTGATGATCTGCCCCACCCCTGGTAGTGTTGGCTGGGGCCCTGAGCAATCCGCTGTAGTGAAGGTGTCCCTGCCTCTGCAGGGGGGTTGGAACTGGGTGATCTTTAAGGTCCCTTCCAACCCCGCCCATTCTGTGATTCTATGATCTTGAAGGTCTTCTCCAACCTTGACAATTCTAGGCTTCAGTGACCTTCTGACTTCGTTTGGTGCTGATGGCCATTAGATGGGTAAAGAGAGTGATCCCATTAGGGAACGATGAGGAAAGCGAACACCCTTTCATTAGAGACACATACTCATGTCTCCTGGTTTCAGGATTCCAGGCTGTTCTTTCTGTATGCAGGATATTTGCATAATCCTATTCTTGTAGGATTGGAGCTTTAAAATAGAAATGCTATTATCAACCTGCCTTCTCCTGTCAGCGAGCAGGTGAAACCCTTTCAGGCTGCATCACTGTTGAATGGTGGTTGATGGCTCCTGCTTTTCCTTTAGCCCTTGAGAGCCTGTTTGTGCACAGATCTCTCCAAGGAAAGAAGTGGTGGAGAAAGATACAGAAAGATGAGCTGAACGTGGTGAGGTCTTGCAGCCTTTTTGCGCTGCATCACTTCTAGTCAGTCCTCTGCAAAGAGTAGCCTTGAAGGAACTAGTGGTTCCCAAAACTCGTGTCCAGTTTTGGGCACCTCAATACAAGAGAGATGTGGAGGTGCTGGAGCAGGTGCAGAGGAGGGCAACTAAGCTGGTGAAAGGCCTGGACAATAAATCTTATGAGGAGACACTGAAAGAGTTGAGGCTCCTTAGTTTGAAGAAAAGGAGGCTGAGAGGAGACCTCATCACTCTCTACAACTACCTGAAAGGACGTTGTGGAGAGGTTGGTGCTGGTCTCTTTTCACAAGCAATTGGTGATAGAACAAGAGGGAAGGGGTTGAAGTTACAACAAGGGAGGTTTAGACTGGATATTAGGAAGAATGTTTTCACAGAAAGTGTGGTCAGGCACTGGAATGGGCTTCCCAGGGAGGTGGTTGAGTCGCCATCCCTGGATGTCTTTAAAGATCGTTTGGATGAGGTGTTGAGGGATCTGGTTTAGGGGTGAACTTGTAAGGTAGGGGAGATGGTTGGACTCGATGATCCCAGGGGTCTTTTCCAACCATTCTGTGGCTCTGTGAACCTGTCCCACTTCAGAGTGGCTGGAGCAGTGTGCGGACGCCTGATGGTTATGCAAATCAGCTTCTCCCCATGATTTTCCTAATTTTGTGGAAAAACATAAAAAGGGGTGGAGGGAGAGGGGAAAATATGCCTGAGGCTGCTGGGTCTGCTCCATGGAGAACATCCATTAAGCAAGGACCTTGATGTAGACTCCCAGCATGGGGTGCTGCTGCAGAGAGAGCAGAAGCATTGGCACAACGTGCCCATGGCAGTCAGAACTGATGAATGGAAGTGCTGTTTCTTGTTCCTCCAGGCAGAATCCTGACAGGACGATGCTTCATTCCCAAGCACCAAGCAGAATTTGTGGTCTGTTCCCCATAACTCACTCTCCTCAGATGCTCATGCTCCACTACCCGTGAAGGGAGAAGCAGGTACTACAGTGCTGTTGTTATATGGGATCTTTTAACTGTGGTTAAAAGGTCTGAGGGCAATTTTTGAGCTGTGAAGCCTACTTAGGGACACAAGGAGAGGTGACAGTAGAATTTCCACCCTCCAGACAGGATCAATCTGCAGGGACTGTCGCTGCTGCAGGGTGCAGATTTTCTTTCTCACGGGCTCACGGGAACATAGGGCTTGTGAGGTGTCGCCAGGATCATCAGGAGAGCTGAGGAAAGATGCTGGTTTATGTCTGGTGCTCCACATGTTTGCACATTGAGCTGTGTTCCTGCATTATACATGAGGGAGCCCTTTCAAAACAGAGTAGGCTTGATGCTTTACTTAGCATTTATAGGTTACAGAATGATGTGAGGAGAGGCTAGTCCATGACTTGACCTGAAGTGCCCCTGTAGAGGATGAGAGAACCTGATGGCAAGTGATAGAAGCAGAGGAAATGGCTGCAAGCTGCACCAGGAAAGGTTTAGACTGGGTGTTGGGAAGAGTTTCTTCACTGAAAGAGTCACCAAACATTGGGACAGCCTGCTCAGGGCAGTGGTGGAGTCCCCATCCTTGAAGGAATTAAAAGGCAGATAGAGGGACTGAGGGACATGCAAATTGACCTCATGTGGAAGGTTGGACTTGATGATCATAGAATCACAGAATCACTCTGGTTGGAAAAGACCCCAGGCATCATCGGGTCCAACCATCTACCCTACTTTACAGGTTCCCCCCTAAGCCAGATCCCTCCCACCTCATCCAAACAATCTTTAAACACATCCAGGGATGGCGACTCAACCACCTCCCTGGGAAGCCCATTCCAGTGCCTGACCACCCTTTCTCTGGAACTGGACACAGTACTCTAGATGTGGTCTCACTAGTGCAGAGTAGATCTTCAAGGTCTCTTCCAATCAGAGGTCTCCTTCACTGGAGATGTTTAAGATCCACCTGGATGTGTTCCTGTGTGACTTGCTCTAGGGGATCCTGCTGTCGCAGGGGGATTGGACTAGATGACCTTTTGAGGTCTTTTCCAGTCCCTAATGTTCTGTGATCCCTTTGAAAACCATGAGAGTGTGGTTACAGTCCAAAAATTCCAAGGAAAACTCTTCCTTGGTCTGTAGCTCTTGGCAGATCTTTTAGGAAGGAAACGGCAGGAAAGGCTGATCAGGAGAGGCTGAGGGAGCTGGGGGTGTTCAGCCTGGAGAAGAGAAGACTCAGGGGGGACCTTCTCCCTCTCTCCACCTTCCTGAAAGGAGGCTGTAGCCAGATGGGGGTCAAGCTCTTTTCCCAGACAACTAGAACCAGGATGAGAGGGCAGGGCCTGAAGCTGCCAGGGGAGGGTTAGGTTGGATGTCAGGAAGCCCCTTCCTGATGGAAAGGGTGCTCAGAGCCTGGACTGGACTTCCCAGAGCAGTGGTGGAGTCGCCATCCCTGGAGGTGTTGAAGGCCAGCCTGGCTGTGACCCTGAGTGCCCTGGTGTGGCTGCTGTGGTGATGTTAGGTGCTGGTCTGGGCTGGCTGAGCTCAGAGGGCTTTTAAAACCTCAGTACCTCTGCGCTTCTCCACTTAAGTGCACATTAATGGATTGTCTCCCAAAAGTTACGTATCTGTTAGTGAAGAGCACATAAATTGCCTTAAAGAAGAAAAACAGTCAAGAAAAAAACCTGTTTTGAAAACTGCCTCAATATTGTCTCAACCAGAACCTCCTCCTGCGGCACCCGGGGGATTTGTTTTAATTACCTCATCAGTTTTAAGTAAAAGTAACTGCGTGCAAACAACTAGTCTTGAGGGAAATCCCCATCACTGGCTGCAGTGAAACAGGCTGGCCAGAGCTGCTTCGAATTGTTCTAGCCGTCACGCACGACAGTAACAGACACGTAGGAGAGAGAAGATTTCCAATTAAAACTAGAAACAAAAATAAGGGCTTTGGAAATAGGAGAAAAATCACTTGTGACTCTAATTCATCGCTACTCCGGGCATGAAGCCAGACAGTTCGGCAGTAGTCAAAAACATCTAGTTGGCTAGAGATCTGAAATTAACTTCTCAGGCAAACAGCCCTCCCGTCACTGACAGACAGCCGGGCTGACTGCGGCTACCTCAGACCCCTGTTATTAGCTGTGAACTTGCAGAAGCAAACACAACAATTCCCATCCACGAATAGGACTGGTCGTGTTGTCCTGAACCCCAGAGGAGGGTGGATCAGGAAGAATCTCTGGTGTGAATGAAGAGGCAAAACATGTGACATCTGGGGAGCTTTCACACAAGCATCTTGGTTTTGGTTTGGAAACTAAGTGGTGTAAAACACCTCAGTTCCAGAGCTGCTGGAGAGAGCCCAGTGCTGAGCCATAGAGGTGATGAAGGGAGGGGAGCATCTCCCTAGTGAGGACAGGCTGAGAGAGTTGGGGCTGTGGAGCTTGGAAGAAATGGGTGACCACATTCATGTTCATGAATATGGAAGGAGTAGGTGTCAGGAGGATGGAGCCAGGCTCTGCTCAGGGGCACCCAATGATAGGACAAGGGCAGCTGTGTGAGCTGGAACAGAGGAGGTTCCACATCAATCTGAGGAGGACCTTCTTCCCAGTGAGGGTGACAGAGCACTGCAAGGGGCTGCCCAGGGGGATTGTGGAGTTTCCTTCTCTGGAGACATTTCAAACCCTCCTGGCCATGTTCCTGTGTGACTTGGTCTAGAGGATCCTGCTGTGTCAGGGGGATTGGACTGGATGATCTTTTGAGGTCCCCTCCAATCCCTGATGTTCCATGATTCTGAAGGAAAAAACCTGCCATCTCCCCATCTCATTCTCCAGGCTGACTCTTCACAAAGTTCACAGATTGTTCAGATGGGAAAAGAGTGATCTGTTAGATCATTAACCTAACACTGTCAGGTCCCCACTAACCCCTGTTCCTCACATCACATCCCCACAGCCTTTAGGAATGGGGACCCCACCACTGCCCTGGTCAGCCTGGGACAGACCTTGACAACCTTTTTGCGAAAGAAATTGCTCATAACATCCAGCCTAAACCTTCCCTGGCACCACGTGAGGCCATTTCTCCTCGTCCTATCAACTTGGAGGCTGAGAGTACTGTGAGGGTGGCAGCCTATAACTCAGACCCGTGTGAGGACAAGCTAGGATCTCACCCTAAGGCTCTTACACCAGGATGAAGATCCAGGTCAACAGCTCCAGCTCTTGCAAAACGCACGGTGACTTGTCAAAAGGTGCTGCTGGCTGAGTAGCGAGAGGCGTGAAGGATTTATAGAGAGCTCTCAGCTTTATTTATGACAAAACAAAGCTCCACCAGGAAGTGCAGCTACCTCAGCGCTGCCGTCCTCTGTAGCCCGCCGATGCGTTTCTGTGCTCCAGCCCGGCTCCCTCTCACTGATGCTGCCCCTCATTTTCAGCTTGTAGCTTTAATAATCTGTGCCACTTCCTTCTGTGCACTATTCCTCCCGCAGCTTTCGTTTGACAGCTCTGTTTTTAATAGAGGATAAGCACGAAGCGCCAGCTGAGTCTGAAGACACATTTCTAATCTCATCCCACATTCGTTTTGCTGCTCGGAGAGCTCAGCCTTGAGCTGAAGGTGTGTGTTGGGGTGGGGAAGTCTTTTTCGTGTGTTGAGTTTGAGATGTACGGTAGGTTTCCAGAGGGATCACTAATTCTGTCTCCGAGTAGTTACTGTGTAGTGGAAAGGCATAAACCCTGTGCCCTGGGTAGTAGGCAGGGAGAAATGTAATGAGCTCCAACAAGGGCAGGCTGGCATCTGGGCACGAACAACCCCAGGGACCAGTATGGGTTGGGGACTGACCTGTTGGAGAGCAGTGCAAGAGAAAGGGACCTGGGCATCCTGGTGGCCAGCAGGATGACAATGAGCCAGCAATGGGCCCTCGTGGCCAAGAGGGCCAGTAGCACTCTGGAGTGGATCAGAATGGGGGTGGTTAACAGATTGAGAGAGGTTCTTCTCCCCCTCTGCTCTGCCCTAGTGAGTATTGTCTCCAGTTCTGGGCCCCTCAGTTCAAGAAGGGCACAGAGCTGCTGGAGGGAGTCCAACGTAGAGCAATGAGGATGATGAAGGAAGAGAAGCACCTCCCTTATGAGGAAAGGCTGAGGGATCTGGGTCTGTTGAGCTTGGAGGAGACTGAGAGGTGACCCCTATAAATATGTGAAGGGTGGGTGTCAAGAGGATGGAACCTGGTTCTTCTCAATGTCATCTAGTGATAGGGCAAGGGGCAATGGGTGTGAGATGGAACAGAGGACGTTCCACATCAATATGAGAAGGAACTTCTTCCCAGTGAGGGTGCCAGAGCCCTGGCAGGGGCTTCCCAGGGGGGTTGTGGAGTCTCCTTCTCTGGAGATGTTTCAAACCCACCTGGACATGTTCCTGTGCGACTTGGGCTAGATGATCCTGCTGTGGCAGGAGGATTGGACTGGCTGATCTTTGGAGGTCCCTTCCAATCCCTGATGTTCTGTGACTCTGTGTGTAACAGCCTTGATTCAATGATTTATCACAGCGGCCGCAATAACCAGCCCGAATCAGGGAAAAGTCCCATCTTTTCTAGGGCTTGAATGGAGGTGTCACAATAGCACCACTGCTGCCCACCTGGATTTTAAGATACAGCCTGAATTATTGGTTGAGACAAAGAAGTAAAGTGGATGGCAACACGAACATATGAAATGAGAAAACATTAACTGTGAAACAACTGTTTCGAGGTAATTTGTTCCGCTCTTCTCACCGGGTCATTCTAACATTTCCTGTGTGCTCTGAGGGGGGTTGTTTTGTCTGTTGCAGGACGAGTTCAAGCTCATGGTGTCACAGGGGTGCAGCTAAATTGAAGTGTTTTCTTTGCGTGTTTGTGTCTGCCAATGTCAATGACAACCTTCAATTTGCCTGTCCTCTCTCTTTCGCGTGAGAAGGGATGTGAATGCCTGTCACCATTAATGAAAAAGAAGTGTGCTGCTGGAATGTGGGGTGTGTTTGCCAGTATGTGGCTGCTGTGAGAACTGGAGTGTGGAAGCTGATGGTGGATGCAGCTTTGGCTGCTGCCCCAGACAACCAAGGGGGTTGTGGTGTCCTAAAACCCTCCTGGAAAAGTTCCTGTGTGACTTGGTCTAGGTGATCCTGCTCTGGCAGGGGGATTGGACTGGATGGACTTTCACGGTCCCTTCCAATCCCTAATGTTCTGTGATTCTGTGGTTCTAAGCCCCAACCTAACCCTCCTCTGGCAGGCTCTGCCCTCTCATCCTGGTGCTGGTTGCCTGGGAGAAGAGCCTGACCCCCACCTGACTACAACCTCCCTGCTGGGAGTTGGAGAGAGGGAGAAGGTCCCCCCTGAGTCTCCTCTTTCCAGGCTGAACACCCCCAGCTCCCTCAGCCTCTCCTCATCAGCCTTTTCTGCCCTCCAGCCCCTTCCCCATCCTCGTTGCTCCTCTGGACCTTCTGCAGCCCTTCAATCTCTTTCTTGAAGTGAGGGACCCCGAACTTGTATATCAGCAAGAGACTTACATTAGTGATTTAAGTGGTTCAAGAGGGAAGGTTCCACCAGCATGGAGCAGTGGAAAACTGGTCTTAATAACTGGAAATGCTCAAATCCATCAACAAATTCTGTTTTCTTGCCAACCTGTCCTCTGGCTGCATCAGCATCCCAAACCCTACTCCTGGTCCCTTCTGGTTCCTTGGGGATTACAGATTCCACAGACAGTTTTGAGGTGGTCACCTCTTCTCCCTTCTTTCTGAAGTGGGGTTTGTCCTGTCATTAAACAACATTCATCTCTAGCTCTTAAAAACTAATCCCTACGCAGGAAGAGAGGCTTGCAAGGATGCTTTGGAGAAAGTGGGGGACACGATAAATCAAACCCTTTCGCTTCTGTCTGACCAGCTCCGGAGAATCAAAAGCTCTTTGAGAAATCCAGGGTAAAACATTATTAAATGAGATCCTGGCAATAGACCGTTTGATCAGCTCCTCTCAAAGAGGAGTCTGTGAACCAGCCTGACCTCAGTGTCTCCTTTGGATAACCCCTGCCACAGGAGATTTGCCGCGAGAAGTGGAACAGGATTAATAATGAATGTGTTTGGCTGGTGTCTGAAACAGCGACACGAGCTTGGCTTCAGCCACATGTTTTATTAATGAGCTCTGGAAACAATTGCTTCCTCCAGCAAACACGCAGCTCGGGCCCTTCTACTGGAGAAGGGGTAACATCTGGAGGGTGTCTTGTTGTCGTTGCTGTTGTCCTCTACCCTTAGGGCACGGCCAGATCTAAGTCGCCACGGATAAACATGGGGGAAAAGAGGTTTCTCTTGAGACAAGAAGGAAAAGGGGAGTAACACCACTACAAATGTAAATAATAAAGTAACAAAGAGCAAAACAAGAAATAATAAGAAATAATAAATAAAGGTGATAAAATAATAAACAGACCAAATAAAATATCAGATAATACAGATCAATCCTGCTGTGGCAGGGGGACTGGACTGGATGATCTTTTGAGGTCCCTTCCACTCCCTAATGATTCTATGATTCCCTGGCACAACCTGACCCCATTTCCTCTGGTCAGAGAAATGCAGAATTGCTTTCAAGGTCCCTTCCAATCCCTAATGTTCTGTGATAATAAAATGATACCTATAAAGTCTAAAATAATGCATAGAAATAATGAAATAATCAATATAAAAGATATTATCGGTATAGATAAATATAGATGATAAAATGGTCATAAATGAACCAAATAAAATATAATACACACAGATAATGATGATGAAGGGAGTGGAGCTTCTCCCTGATGGAGAAACACTGAGGGAGCTGGGTCCCTTGAGCTGGGAAAAAAGGATGTTGAGGGGTGACCCCATGGATGTTGATCAATGTGTGAAGGGTGGGTGTCAGGAGGATGGAGCCAGGCTCTGCTCAGCGTCATCTAATAATAGGACAAGGGGCAGCGGGTGTGAGTTGGGACATGGGAGCTTCCACATCAGTCTGAGAAGGAACTTCTTCATCGTGAGGGTGACAGAGCACTTGAAGTGGCTGCTCAGGGGGACTGTGGAGTCTCCTTCTCTGGAGACATTCAAAACCCACCTGACCGTGTTCCTGTGCGACTTGGTCTAGGGGATCCTCCTGTGGCAGGGGGATTGGACTGGACGATCTTTCAGGGTCCCTTCCATTTCCTAATGACTGGATCTAGGGGATCCTGCTCTGCAGGGGGATTGGATTGGACAGTCTTTCGAGGTCCCTTCCAACCCCTAATGTTCTGTGATTCTGTGATTTCAATTGTCTCTGCACAGACTACGTTTTCCCACTGCTTGAGGAAAAAGAGGGGGTTTTTTTACTCTCTTGGTGTAATAAATTATGAGGTTGGGGGGGTACAATGATTTTTTACACCGCAAACCTCATTGCTTCACAGAAAACAGCTGAAGGTTTTGCTGCACCTCCCCTCCTCTGTGGTAACTGTCTGTCTTCAAACCTGGAGACGCCTTTATTAAGTGAAAATAATGAAGGTCTTCTTGACCTTTCAATTTTCTAAAAGCTGCTTTGTTCCTGGGGGCTACCAGCCATCGCCAGCCCGCGGTTGTTATTAATATTTCCTAGGAATGATTCCTGGGTGTTGCTCGGACTAAGCCCCACTGGAGTCGGCCCAACCTTTCGAGCAGCATCCCCGATGACACTTGGATTATCCAATCAATTACAGTTCACGCGCGGAACGCATCGGCAAAAATAAAGCTCTAAGAAGGAAGATCTTCCCAACTTACATGCAAACTGGAGCTTTGCCTTCCTGCTCAGAACAGTTCCAAATGAATTTGTGGCCAGACACTGGTATGTTCCAATATCCTGTTTTTTATGTGGGTTATTGATTGCCAAGCTGCCTCCAACCAACCTGTAGTGATAACTCATGGTAAGATCAATATCTGTGCCATTTTGCTTCCACCTTTGAGGGGAAAAAAATCAAATTATGCTCATAATTCGCAGAGCCTAGTGGTATTTATCTTAAGCAGCGCGCCGCAGCATGCCTGCAATGACAAAAGCGGAGTTAGGTATCGCAAAATTGCGCCGCGTTTCACGCCAGACCGCTCCCACATCCGTCTTCATTACAACAAGAATCCTGCTCGTTGAGAAATCTTTACTCTTTGGATGCTCATCGCCCACCCTTCACCCAAACGTCTACTAAAAGGAATCACAACCTCCTCTACCGACTACGCTATCGGTCCGGCTAAGGGGGCGGTGCCTGCCTCGAGCACGGCCGCCGTGTCCTTTGCCGTACAAGTGGTGCCTCGGTGTTGGTTACCAATGGTGCTATAAATCTGCTTCCCAGGCTTTGACGCCCTGCGTTTGGTTGCACTTCAGACGAACGCGGGGAGAGGAGGTTTTAATACAGCAGGGTGGAGAGTGATCACTTCGTGATGAGAATCTGCTGCTTCAAAGGGCAATCTGTCTCTGCCCCTCCACTAAGTGCAAAATGGGTTGTGTCTGCAGCCTCACGCAGCAGCTGTTTGCGGATGTCGAGAGGAAAGGGAATAAATATCGTGCGGTTTAAGAAGGGAAATTTACTGTTAGTCACTTAAGGAGGATGATGAAGGAAGTGGAACCCCTCCCTGATGAGGGAAGGCTGAGGGAGCTGGGTCTCTTTAGTTTGGAGAAGAGGAGACTGAGGGATGACCTCATTAATATCTGTAAGAAGACATTAATGTCTATAAGAAGAGGTTCTCCTTCCCCTCTACTCTGCCCTGCTGAGACCACATCTGGAGTGTTGTGTCCAGTTCTGGGACCCTCAGTTCCAAAAGGACATGGAAGTGCTGGAAGTCCAGCATAGAGCAATGAGGATGATGAAGGAGGTGGAGCACCTCCCTTATGAGGAGAGACTGAGGGAGCTGGCTCTCTTGAGCTTGGAGGAGACTGAGGGATGGCCTCGTTAATGTCCATAAATATGTGAAGGGCGGGTGTCAAGNGTAAGAAGACATTAATGTCTATAAGAAGAGGTTCTCCTTCCCCTCTACTCTGCCCTGCTGAGACCACATCTGGAGTGTTGTGTCCAGTTCTGGGACCCTCAGTTCCAAAAGGACATGGAAGTGCTGGAAGTCCAGCATAGAGCAATGAGGATGATGAAGGAGGTGGAGCACCTCCCTTATGAGGAGAGACTGAGGGAGCTGGCTCTCTTGAGCTTGGAGGAGACTGAGGGATGGCCTCGTTAATGTCCATAAATATGTGAAGGGCGGGTGTCAAGAGGATGGAGCCAGGCTCTGCTCAATGTTATCTAGTGATAGGATGGGTCTCTTTAGCTTGCAGAAGAGGAGACTTAGGGGTGACCTCATNTGGAAGTGCTGGAAGTCCAGCATAGAGCAATGAGGATGATGAAGGAGGTGGAGCACCTCCCTTATGAGGAGAGACTGAGGGAGCTGGCTCTCTTGAGATTGGAGGAGACTGAGGGATGGCCTCGTTAATGTCCATAAATATGTGAAGGGCGGGTGTCAAGAGGATGGAGCCAGGCTCTGCTCAATGTTATCTAGTGATAGGATGGGTCTCTTTAGCTTGCAGAAGAGGAGACTTAGGGGTGACCTCATGAATATCTATAAATATGTGAAGGGTCCAATGCCCCTCCCACAGCAGGATCCCCTAGACCGAGTCGCAGAGGACTTAATTGGTCAAGGTTTTGCTGGTGTTTGGGGCTGTCCTGGCTTTTTCATCTTCCATGGTGAACAAAATCTCAGCTGATGGCTGTTGTGCGAAGCAGTCGTCTGCCTCGCTGTTAGGATTCTGCTGTATTTCAGGATTCACGTGCGGCCGAACCCTTCTCATTTTCCACCATAGAATATTCTGATATTTACTTTGCCAGTTCTCCTTAATTTCGGAATCAATCACTGAAATAACTGCTGTCATCATCGCATGGCTCCCAATTAAGCTCCATAATTGTTTTTCAAAACAAATGCAGAGTTGTTGGCTTAGTTGCTGCAAATGAATTCTTCACAGTATCCCTATAATCAGTCTAATCACCATGGTACAATGATTATTAAACCTTGCATATAGATCAGGGGTTCATCTCCTGGTGTGGGCTCTTTCCTAATTAATATGTTTACATCGCTGAAGGAAGCGAATTAATGAGTCCGTGTGATAGACAATGATTTAATGGCTTCGCGTGTTCTGCAGCCTCGTACGCGGGAAGCGTCGAAGAATTACTTTATGAAGATGCTAACATCAGGCTGTTAAGGCAGGGCTCAGCTGCGTTAGGTGTGAGCTTCTTCAGGAGGCCACTGGAAGATACTCTTGTGTAGTTATTTAATCACTTACAGGCAATGGAACCTGGGCTGAATCTAAACCTTAACAAAAATTTCACAGAATCACAGAACGTTAGGAACTGGAAGGGACCTCCTAAGATCATCTAGTCCAATCCCCCTGCCACAGCAGGGTCATCTACTGGGCTGTGATGCTGGATTCTGTAGTGCCTGAGGAAACCTGTTTCTCAAATCACAGTGAGACAGCCAAGCGTAAAGATAACCCCTACTGTGTGGTTTATGAATTCATAGAATAAATGATCACATCCTGTTTGCTTCTAGATCTCACTCTTTATAGGCCACCAATTTATGAAGTGCTCCAAATAAGTTCTTCACTAAGTATCACAGTATCACAGTATTATCAAGGTTGGACGAGACCTCATAGATCATCAAGTCCAACCTGTCACCACAGAGCTCAAGGCTTTCAGAACATATCAGGATGAGCTGAGGTTGACAAGGTCTTCCCTTGCTTTAAAGATCTCAAGCGAGAGGCGGTCTAGTCTTGAGAACTAGCTGCTTCTTCTTAAATCATTCCCATTTTATCTTAACATTGCAATACTCACAGTATCACAGTAATGATAAGGTTGGAAGAGACCTTAAAGATCATCCAGTCCAACCTAAATCCAAATAAACCAAGTAAACCTAACATCTAGATCATGCCACTCAGCACCTCATCCAGCCTAACCTTGAACACCTCCAGGGACAGTGACTCAACTCGCTCCGTGGGCAGCCCATTCCAAAACCAGATCACTCTTTCAGTGAAAAATCTTTTCCTGATGTCAAATGAACACAACACTCCAGGTGTGGTCTGACCAGTGCCGAGTACAGGGGAAGGATAACCTCCCTTGACCTGCTGGCCAAACCATTCTTGATGCAGGCCAGGATGGCCCCCTTGGCTGCCTGGGCACACTGCTGACTCATGTTAAGTTTGCTGTCCACTAGCACCCCCAAGTCTCTCTCCACCTGAGAGCTCTCTAAGAACTCCATTCCCAGCCTGTAGTTCTGCCTGGGATTGTTATAACCAACATGCAGAACCTGACAATTAGACCTGTTAAAACTCATCCTGTTGGAGTCTGCCCATCTCTCCAGTCTGTCCAGGTCCCTGTGCAGGGCCATTCTACCCTCTAACAGATCAATACAGGCTCCAAGCTTGGTGTCATCTGCAAACTTGCTCATGATGGACTCCATCCCATCATCAATGAAGATGCTGAACAGGACCGATGTTCTTCCAAGCCACTGGGTTGTGTTAAATATTTGCTGATAGACCTGATGGGACCTTCCCTCTAAAGCACACAGCACCGACTCATCAATGTGAGGACAAACTTGGGATATGTGGTGATTTCCTTGTATTCAGGCCGCGTAATCAATCCTTGTGATTCTCTGTTCAAACAGTCTCCAAAGCAAATAAAAAGGAGGAGGAGCAGGATGTATTAATGAGCGTGAGTGTGTGAGCGATGGGTATTTACAGAGCAACTGCAAATCAGGGAAGCTGTCTGCAGGTAGTGCCCTACGAAAGAAATGTGGAGGGAGAAATAATGCAGTGAACTTCCATCACTGGTTTCACACTGAAAAAATATTGATCTAGCTAACAATGTTCAAAAAAGACAGAAGCACATGAAACATGGGGGGAAAAACTGAACTATTGGAGATGTTTGCAGAATACAAATATTTGGAGGGCTTGTGCAGGAAATGTCAATGCGTTTCGTTGTTGGCAAGCTGGCTGTTAAGCTGCACAACTGCTCTTTTCTCTGCTGTTGGGACTTCTCTTATCCTCTCTGACTAGAGATTTTTCCAGTAGCTCAAGGGGGCTACAAGAAAGCTGGGGGAGGGCTTTTGACATGGGTGGTAGTGAGAGGCCAAGGGGAAGGGGTTCCAGACTTGAAGAGGAGAGATTTAGGTTGGTTATGAGGAATAAATTATTTGCTGTGAGGGTGCTGAGATGCTGGAACAGGTTGCCCAAGGCTGTTGTGGAAATATTGAAGACCAGGTGGGCTGGGGCCCTGAGTAACCTGATCTAGTGAAGGTGTCTCTGCCTGTGCAGGAGGGCTGGAACTAGATGATCTTCCCAGTGAGGGTGACAGAGCACTGGAACAGGCTGCCCAGGGGGGTTGTGGAGTCCCCTTCACTGGAGATGTTCAAGACCTGCCTGGATATGTTCCTGTGTGACTTGGTCTAGGTGATCCTGCTGTGGCAGGGGGATTGGACTGGATGATCTTTCAAGGTCCCTTTCAATCCACAATTATTCTATGATTCTATGATCTTTGAGGTCCCTTCCAACCCTGGTCACTCCATGATTATTCTGAGCCATGTGTCTCCTAGCACAACGATCCCAATACCTCTCCCTACACCCCATGTTGAGCTGAGGAGACAGAGCCCTCAGCCTGGAGGCAAAATACAGACACGAGGCATCTCCCTTGGACCCCAACAATTACATGGGCAGCAAGAGGTTTGTTTGAGGGAGATAAGACTTCCGTTTGGTCATCTGTGATGTTTTGGTAGGGAAAGTTGTAACTTCTGATGTAAGATGGTGATTTTCCTGAGTGGGTAATCAACCAGGAAATTTCTGATCATGGTGTTAAGTGATGTCTAAGTACCTGTAATTAAATGAGTCCCATTTCTGTGATTAATGAATCTGGATAAGAGTGTCTTAGAAACTGTTCAGAAGCTGTTTAGAAAGAAGGAATCATTTTTCTTTCAGAAGATGTGGCTGCTCTTTGGAAGTGCAGGTGTAGTAATGTTGGTGAAAATGTCAGTGTAAAACAGTCAAAGCAGTTGAGAAATGAGTACAAAATTCCACTCAGTCACTGTGCAAATAGTTTGGATAAACTGAAATTCAATATTTCATCAATCGGTCCTACTTGTCTTTAAAAACAAACACATTTAGGTCTAGCTGAATTTCCCATTGAAATATCTTTCCCCCAGCCCTGTAAGTAAAGTCCTAGAAGTTTCACAAAGCATCCAATCTTTGTGTCAAAGTTATGGGTAGAAGCTCTAACTTGAGCATTGGAAGGGGCTACCTGGAGGGGTTGTGGAGTCTCCTTCTCTGGAGACATTTAAAACCCACCTGGACATGTTCCTGTCAACTTGGTCTAGGGGATCCTGCTGTGGCAGGGGGATTGGACTGGATGTTTTTTCCAAGGTCCCTTCCATTCTTTAACGTTCTGTGATATCTTTCCCTAATCTGAAGTACTTTCTGCCTGGCTTTGTGCAGGCACGAGTTAATGAATTGCCTTTTCAGTGCAGATATTTTTAAGTCTTCATTGTGGTCTGTGTTTCTGAGATTCCTTGCATTCATAAAATCATTGACTCATTCTGGGTTGGAAAGGGCTCTTGGGATCATCGAATCCAACCATCAACTCTTGGGGTCATCGAATCCAGCCATCAACTCTTGGGGTCATCGAATCCAACCATCAACTCTTGGGGTCATCGAATCCAGCCATCAACTCTTGGGGTCATCGAATCCAACTATCAACTCTTGGGATCATCAAATCCAGCCATCAGCTCTTGGGGTCATCGAATCCAGCCATCAACTCTTGGGATCATCAAATCCAGCCATCAGCTCTTGGGGTCATCGAATCCAGCCATCAACTCATGGGATCATCAAATCCAGCCATCAACTTTTGGGATCGAATCCAACCATCAACTCTTGGGATCATCGAACCCAGCCATCAGTTCTTGGGATCATTGAATCCAACCATCAACTCTTGGGGTCATCAAATCCAACCATCAACCCTACGCTACAAGTTCGCCCCTAAACCAGATCCTCCAGCTTTCATATAATCAGGAAAACACCCCTTACAACCCTCTCCTAGGAAACAATATTTTCCAGAGAGGGAGGTAATAAGAAGTTTAAAACCTACTGACTGTCTACGAGACTTCAGAAGTTGAGGGCATTTTTAATTCTTCTCCACTTGTGAAGCAGAATCTACAGTGAGTCAAGAGAGAGCAATTTTAGTGGATGACTGCCCACTAGCAGGGCTGTTCTTTGTTTTTTGAGGCTCTGAATCAGATAAATAGAGTTGTGGCGACTCTGGGAATCATCCTACCATTTTACTCGATGATGATAAACCTACTGGATGCCATTTGCAATCATGGCTGCCCTTGTGCTCTGGTTCCAATCCAATCCAATTCTGGGCTGCATCAAAAGTACTGCGGCCAGCAGATTGAGAGAGGATCTCCTCCCCCTGTGTTCTACCCCAGTGAGACCTCACCGGGAGTGTTGTGTCCAGTTTGGGAGCCCCCCGCACAAGAAGGATGCAGACAGGCTGGAGCCACTGCAATGGTCAGGGGAGTGGAGCATCTCTTGTATGAGGACAGGCTGAGACAGTTGGGGCTGTTCAGCCTGGAGAAGAGAAGGCTCCAGGAGGACCTTCTTCTGACCTTCCAGTATCTGAAGGGGGTCTACATGAATGCAGGGGAAAGTCTTTTCAGGATGGTTTGTGTGGACAGGACAAAAAACAGTGGATTCAAGGTGGGAAAGGAGAGATTGAGGCTGGAGGTTAGAAACAAGTTCTTCAATGTGAGGGTGGCTGATGGCTGGAAGGGGCTGCCCGGGGAGATGGTGGAGGCCCCATCCCTGGAGTCATTTCAGGTCAGGTTTGATGAGGGTCTGAGCATCCTGACCTAGGTTGTGTTGTCCCTGTGTAGAGGGAGGTTGGACAGGATGACCTCTAGAGCTCCCTTCCAGCCAAGAACACTCTGTGATTTTATGATTCTATGATTTATTTACCAACGACATCGCCCAGGGAACCAACCAAAACAACTATTAGAACCAATTCCCACTCTACAGAATAAGGAGCAGTAGATAGCGTGTCATTTTGAGGACATTTATCTAGATTTCCTAACACAGGTGCTGCTCTTTAGCGCTGCTCTCATCCGTATTTCTGTTTCCCTTGTAGTCAGATCTATGTTCTCAGTTACTCCCAGCAGCGCCCGGCGGGGTGTCAGTGTCTCTCATGTTTTATTCCTTATTCTTGCATTGTGCCGGTGAGACGTGGAGGGCTTTGAAAGGAAGTTGCAGCAAGTCGTGATGTCTGGTGATTCCACGAGATTCAAACTGCAGTAATAAATGCTGGGAATTTGTTTTTCTTTAAAGAAAAGGTACTAATCACCCTATTTGTTATCTGAGAGGTGCCAAGTAGCAAATTGCATAGTCCGGCGCTTTATTCCTGTCGTAGTGGGTCTGTGTTCCTGCACCAAAGGGAAAGCCTTGCTGCGCTCCTCGCTGTTCTTTTCCATCACCTAACAAAGGATGTGATTAAAATTTCATAGTGTGCTTGATTCATCTCGTATTGTTGGAACTTTGAACGTCTGAGCTCAAGGCTGATCTGACAAAGCGGGCGGTAGCTCTAGTGAAATCAAACGGAAGAGCCGAAGACTCCCCGTTCCCTTCAAGAGCTGGTGACGAGCTCCCAGGTTCTAACAGCAGCAGTAATAGTCTGATAACTTCTCGTTGACCTAGATGCCTCAGGATCCATCACTAGATGTAGACCTGGTGAAGAGATCCCAGGTTCTAACAGCAACAGTAATACTCTGGTAACTTCTAACTGACCTAGATCCCTCAGGGTCCATCGCTAGATGTTGATCTTGTCCTGCTCAAGTAACTGAGGCTCTGCAAAACCTCTCTGTGGTGCAAAGCAAATGCTGAGTCTCATCAAGGAATGGCTAATAATGAGAGAGAAGATCTGAACATCAGACATACGATGGGAGGAGATGGTGTGGCTTTCCTGCCTGGGGAAGCCTGCTGTCTCTACTGGCTGTGTGTGTGAGGAGGTCATGGTTGGAACACGGGAGTCAATGGTTTTTATAGGTGTCTCAGGGAAGCTGCCTGTTTAAACAAACAGGAGTCACAGAATCATGGAATCATTCAGGTTGGGAAAGACCCCTGGGATTGAGTCCAACCATCAATCTTACTCTACAACTTCTCTCCTAAACCAGGTCCCCCAACACTACATCTAAGTGACTTTTAAATGCATCCAGGGATGGAGACTCAGCCACCACCCTGGGCAGCCCAGTGCAATGTCTGACCACTCTCTCCAGGAAGAATTTCTTCCTGATGGCCAGTCTAACCCTCCCCTGCTGAAGCCTGAAGCCCTTCCCTCTGGTCACTAATGACCTGTGAGAAGAGCCCAGCACCAGCATCTCTCCATTGTCCTCTCAGAGAGCTGTAGAGAGCGATGAGGTCTCCCCTCAGCCTCCTCTTCCTCAAACTCAACAGCCCCAACTCTCTCCATCTCTCCTCATCAGATTGATTCTCCAGGCCCTTCCCCAGAAGTTTCATCAAGCACCAACACGCAGCATTTCCATTTGGGCCCTTTCTCACAGTATTTCTGCAGATTCAGGAGCAGTTTTGTGTGTTTTGGAAATCCTTTGGGGGCATCTTCCAGCGACGTGCTGTCTTCTCCTGCCTCAATTTTCTTAACAGGAGACTAGCACAACCTTTTCTCTCTCATTCCTCAGATTTCCTCAATCTAGCCATAGCCCTGCTGCGAGAGCTCGACGGGCTTTGGGGGGGTACAACTGCTCAAAACACACTGCAAAGACCGGCAGCGAGACAAGTGTTTTCCAGAGCTGACTTCACCTGTAGTACGGCAGTGGATATCCCTTCGCTGCGCAGTTCAACAGTACCTCTGGGTTTGCTGAGCCCATGGAATAAGTGGTATCGTGTGGCTCCTGGATAAAAATAGGACCATGAAGGGTGTCTTCCCCTGTGGAAGAAAAAGAATGATTTCAGAGGAGATGGTTTTAGCATGTCCTTACCCTTTGGTGTCCTTTGCTTCGGTCAGAAGTTAAGGTCAGCGGAGAATCCACCTCCTGATGTTTGGCTTTTAAGGAGGAAATATTTCAAGCCTGATTGATAATAAAACTGCTGATCCCAGGTGTTGGTGATTTATTTGGTGAGTGACAGTGAAGACTGGCTTCTCTGAACATCTCCTGCGGAAGCTGTGTGTGGGCATCTGCTAGGTCTACCCTGTCTACCTCATGCTTGTGGCTTTTTGATCATGACTGGAGCAGAAAAGGGTGAAGTTGTGGCTCTCTGCGTCTGGCTTCCTGCTCTTCTGGTGAAGTGGATTTTTCAGCCTCACGTCACCCTCTGGAATCATAGAATCACAGAATCACTCTGGTTGGAAAAGACCCCAGGCATCATCGGGTCCAACCATCTACCCTACCTCACAAAGCCACTTCTAAACCAGATCCCCCAACACCTCATCCAAAGGATCTTTAAACACGTCCAGGGATGGCGACTCAACCAGCTCCCTGGGAAGCCCATTCCAGCACCTGACCACCCTTTCTGTGAAAAAAGTTGTCCTAATCACAGAATCACAGAATCATTAGGGACTGGAAGGGACCGCGAAAGATCTAGTCCAATCCCCCTGCCACAGCAGGATCACCTAGACCAAGTTGCACAGGAACACATCCAGGTGGTTTTTAAATGTCTCCAGAGAAGGAGACTCCACAACCCACCCCGGGTAGCCTGTTCCATGCTCTGTCACCCTCACTGGGAAGAAGGTCCTTCTGATATTTATATGGAACGTCCTTTAGGGCCCTTTTAAACCTGAAGTAACATTAAATAAAGACTGGCTATTGGTTACTCTCAACAGAACCTGTATTCTCCCAGTCACTCACAGATCCTAACTGGAGCACGTAAACACATGCACAAGTCTGTTGCCCCAAGCCACACCTCGTGTCACCGCTTCAGTCCCCAGGTTGCCAGATCCAGCCCTCTTGCGCTACAGTCCTACAGCTCTGTGATTCCTGGAGGACTTTCTCAGCTGCTACAAGGAGGTCTTGCTCTACTGCCATTGGCAGGGTCTCCTCCTGCACCCCCAAAGACGAGGAACTGTCCTGTTTGCTGACAGCCCTAATCCTGGAAAGGGGGGAATCAATTTTATCTGAAATAATGAGAATATTTCATTTTTAAAAAGGCCGTTAATTCCTCCTCTTTATTTCAGACCTGAAATATTTTTAACTACATCAGGAACGTTAACGACCCCGTCTTTTTAGGAGAAGAATTGGGTTTTACTCCTGATGAATCCAGTCAGGCTTCTCTGCTTCAGCGAATCCAAAGCAGAGAACATCTGGCAAACCTCTAGCGAGTGATAAACAAGTGAAAATGTTGTCTGCCCCAGCTTTTTTTGATGACCAGAAGCCTTTTGAAGGATGGCATCTGATAATCACAGCATTCTCCACACCTCCTCATGGAAATGCCCATCGTGTGTGTCTGTCAGCCCCGTTCATACCGCCCAGCCTTAGGAACTGGGGACGTCATCCCAGCGTGCTGCCATGAGCAGTACCAGTGAGAAACAGCCGACGGGAGAACTGGAGCGAGATGCTTAGTGACTGAACACAACAGGTTGGTTCGTTCTGTAGGACAGCAGCAGTTTGGGTAGACCCATCTGACTTTAGAGTGTCTGGTGTTATAAAGGAGACAGCATGGGCAGAGCAGGACCATGGGTTACTCAAAGACCTGGAGGGAAAGGTGTGCTCCAGCCCCTACCTCAGCCTAAAGCTTAATTCTTAAATTAAACTCTTAATTATTTTGTTATTTATACTGTGGTTCTTCTGGGGGTCTCTAGCCAGACGCAAACCAAGTCCTAGAATCTCATAGAATCATCATGGTGAGAAAGGACCCCCCAGGATCATCAAGTCCGACCTTCATCCCAGCATCTCCCAAACCACTAAGTGTAAGAGTGTAGAGTCTGGCATCTGGGCAAGAACAAACCCAGCTACCAGTATAGGTTGGGAGGTGACCTGTTGGAGAGCAGCATAGGAGAAGGGGAGCTAGGGGTCCTGGTGGCCAGCAAGATGGCCAGGAGCCAGCAGTGTGCTGCTGTGGCCAAGAAGGCCAGAGGCATCCTGGGATGGATTAGGTGGGAAGTGGTTAGTAGATGGAGAGAGGTTCTCCTTCCCCTCTACTCTGCCCTGGTGAGACCACAGCTGGAATACTGGGACCAGTTCTGGTTCCCTTAGTTCCAGAAGGACATGGAGCTGCTGCAGGGAGTCCAGAGCAGAGCCACAGAGAAGATGGAGGGAGGGGAGCCTCTCCCTGATGAGGAAAGGCTGAGGGAGCTGGGTCTGTTTAACTTGGAATAGAGAACACTGAAGGATGACCTCATGAATGTTGATAAATCTGGAAAGGGCTGGTGTCAGGATGGAGCCAGGCTCTGCTCAGAAGCATCTAATGATAGGACAAGGGGCCAGCGGGTGTCAGCTGGAACATACAAGGTTCCACATCAATATGAGAAGAGGGATGGGACTGGATGACCTTCCAGGTCCCTTCCAATCCCTAATGTTCCATGATTCTGTGAACTCATGCTGTACAGTTCCAACTGTCTGAACAGAAATATTCCCCATCTCCCAATATTCACCCCAGGCCCCGAATGATTTGATCTTTATTTCACACTTTCATAATCAAACCACGGTCAAGGAAGGCAGAAGCATTTCTATTTCTCATGGCAGTCTGGTTGGGGAGTAGGGTTCAGCAAGCCACACAGGTCAAGAGCGGCTCTCAGAGATGGTGGCTGGACATAGTTAAATAATCTTTAGTTCTTTTCCTGCTGCTCTTCTATTTTTAATCCCTTGACAAATTTTAAGACTTCTTTTTTCTTCTACTATCGATCCTTTGACTTGTCTTTTCTTTGGCTGGAATTTTCTTGCCTTCTGGGTTATTTTACTTAGCCTGTTAGTCATTCTCATTACCTTCCCAGAACTGCTGGCGAAAAGCTTTTCTAAAGGACCAAAGTGACCCAGGGATCACTGTTCCATTTTTTTTAAATCAATGTGGCTGAGTGGGGTTGAAATTAGCAGAGGTGAGCTACCTGCTGTACGTAAAAATCCCTGGTGCAGCTGATAAAGTGTGAAAAACTCGGATAAACCTGGAATTACCTTCCCATGGTGAGTTCTAAGTGACTTTAGACTCATTGGTCGACTTCTTTCTGGAGAATTCATAGGACCTGGAGAATAAATCTGTTGAGGAGAGATTGAAAGAGTTGGGGCTGTTGAGTTTGAGGAAAAGGAGGCTGAGGGGAGACCTCACCTCTCTCTACAGCCATCTGACAGGACACTGCAGAGAAGTTGGTGCTGGGCTCTTCTCACAGGTCATTAGCAACAGAAGCAGAGGGAAGGGCTTCAAGCTTCAGCAGGGGAGGGTCAGACTGAACATCAGGAAGAGATTCTTCCTGGAGAGAGTGGTCAGGCTGTGGGATGGGCTGCCCAGGGTGGAGGTTGAGTCCCCATCCCTGGATGTGTTGAAATGTCACTTAGATGTGGTGTTGAGGAGGATCTGTTTTAGGGGTGAACTTGTAGAGTAGAGTTGATGGCTGGACTCGCTGATCCCAGGGGTGTTTTCCAACCTGAAAGATTCTATGATTCTGTATCCCCTTTGAATGCCCTTAGGATAGAGGAATCTGGTTGCGTCGAATGAAGACACGCTAGTTGGATATGGTCAAACCACCTGTGTGGTTTGCTGACCTCTACTCCCCACAGCAAGAGTGCCACAAGAAATCACAGTAGTTCTGGTTTCCTTTACAGTCACTTGATTCTGAATGTTGTCTCCTTCTCTGGAGACATTTAAAACCCACTTGGCCATGTTCCTGTGTGACTTGGTCAAGGTGATCCTGCTCTGTCAGGGGGATGGGACTGGATGATCTTCAAGATCCCTTCCAATCCCTGGTGTTCTGTGATTCTGTGAAATAAAGCAAACACACATCCCCCAACAGACGCATCCCAGTTCCTATCACAGAGATGTTGTCCACAAGTTTCAGTAGAGGTGGCCTCACGCTAGCCCTTGTTTTTCTCTTTAATATCCTTTTCTTGCAAGAGAGAATAACACCAGACTGGTCAGGAACGACACGCACTTCCAGAGCCAATGGTGGGCTGAGCCCATCTCTTATTTATAGGAAAGGTCAGGCTGGTCATTTCTAATTTCCTATGTAGAGAGCGGCCACGTAGCTCTCTCTATACTTCTCTCCTGTTCCCCAGCTTCAGTACAAGGCACCATGATTTCTCCAGAGATACATAACGACAACTAAAGTTCTGTAGGGCTCTTTACTTCTGTTATAAGATTTAAATAATTCAGACTATTATTATTTTTTAAAATCTATTGGAAGATGAATATTTGATTAACCGTATCACTGGTAGACAGAAGCCTTGGTGCTAACCCTCAGCACGGTGCTCAGAAGGCAACAGCATCCTGGGGTGGATCAGAAACAGGGTGGTCAGCAGACCGAGAGAGAGGTTCTTCTCCCCCTATACTTTGTCCTGGTGAGACCAGAAGGACACAGAGCTGCTGGAGGGAGTCTAGCATAGAGTAACAAGGATTTGAGCCCCATGTAGGGGCTCATGTAGCCCCATGTAGCCCATTTCTCTCATAATTGTGTGTAAGCAGAGGATGTGGCAGCGCTTTTCTCTCGGTGCTTTATGGGCAGCGGTTCTGTTGGGCGATGAAACTCGAGTCAAATGCAGTCAAAGAGATTTGGTTAGGCACAGTAGATATTTAAATGCTCTGTCTCATCCAGAGGAGAAGAATGAAGCACAGATATGGAGCCCACACTTAATCAATTTAATTTCCAGCCAAATCCAGCTCCATGGTCTTTCCTGCTGTCTGACTCTGGTTGCTTCATATGAAGCTCCTTATGAGTTTGTCCTGGGTTTGCTGGGATGGAATTCCAGGCCAGCCATGGTTCTGCAGACCATCAGCAGCTTGGAGTCAGCTGGGGCAGGTGTAGCCCATCAAGTGAACATCAAGCTCAGTATAAAAGGGGGACGTTTGGGGCTGATGGGGCTTTGTGCTGCTTCTACTCATTGTTGGAGGAGTTTGGTCATTGTTCTGCTCCTGCATATAGTGACTGCTGTGAGTCTGGTGAGTTGAGTAAGACTTTGTGCACTTTCTACTTGTGTTGGTGTGAGCTGGGCTGCTGGGTTCAGTGGAGTATTCAAATGTTCCAGTGCTTCTCCTAATATCTGGTGGATACTTAGAGTCCTTTGTGGAACAAGTAGCTAAAGGTCTTATGTTGAAGAATCTCATGTGAATGATGGACCTGGGGTGGGCCCCTCTGTTCCAGAAGGGGACAGAGCTGCTGGAGACACCCCAATGCAGAGCTACAGGGATGATGAACGGAGGGGGGCATCTCCCTGATGAGAAAAGGCTGAGGGAGCTGGGGCTCTTGAGCTGGGAAAAAGGAGCCTGAGGGGTGACCCCATGGATGTTGATCAGTATGTGAAGGGTGGGTGTCAGGAGGATGGAGCCAGGCTCTGCTCAGGGGCACCCAGTGACAGGACAAGGGGCAGTGGGTGTGAAGCGGAACGGAGGAGGTTCCACATCAGTGTGAGAAGGACCTTCTTCCCAGTGAGGGTGCCAGAGCACTGGAAGGGGCTGCCCAGGGGGGTTGTGGAGTCTCCTTCTCTGGAGACATTTCAAACCTGCCTGGACATATTCCTGTGTGACTGGATGTAGGGGATCCTGCTGTGGTAGGGGGATTGGACTAGATGATCTTTAGAGGTCCCTTCCAATCTACAGCATTCTATGTCCTATCTTTGCTTGGACTCAAGTAGACACACAGGGATGAGGCTGCTGCCTGGGCAGACCTGTATGTAGTCATTCAGCAGGTCCTCCTGAAGTCCACAGGAATGAAAAAGCCCAGAATGGTAGTAAAACCTGGACTTAGAAAAGCTTCTAAATGCAAACCTGCTGTAATTCACATGAGCAAACCAGGTGAGGAGGATTTGATCCAGGCTATTAAGTTCCAGGAAGGCTGTAAGTAAGTTCCAGGGTTAGTGAGTTCCTAATGAATCTCTCTTAATGTGCCTCAGAGAGCCTTGTGCCTGATCCAAAACATTAATGTGACTTTATTGGCCAAAGCTGTCACCTGGTGAAGAGGCTTCTTTTAAATCAGCTTCATAGGAAACACCTGCCAGCTCTAGCAAAAGGGATGGGACAGTTGAGTTGGAAACTCCCTCCTTCTCACGACAGCATGGGGAGGAAAAACCCTCCACATGGCTTCAAAGTCTGGTCAGTTTGCTTCACAGCTGAAGGGGCTAATAAGTTCTGTGGGGAAAGGGGGGATTTGTTGGCCCCATTGACTTTTTTTAACCCAATGGAGCATTTCACTTGCAAGCAGCATCAGAGTTTTTGCTTGAACCTAGTCAGAAGCAGAACAGGGTAATTAGTTTGCTCATCAGAAGCCTGGACCAGGCAGCTCCAGGACTTTAATGGGAGCATGACAGAGGTAATGGATGAGACACTGGTTGCTAAAAGGGAAGTGCGAAGCGGCAGACGTCTCTCTGGCTGTTAGCACTGGGAGGGAAGCTGGGAGAAGCAGCAGCAGGAAAGGGCTGTGAAAGCATTTTGTAGGAAGAAAAACAACTTGTCAGTCCTACAGGCAGTGGGAGGCAGGCTCCCCTCCTCTCCCTCTCAGCAGCATCCAGCTCTCAATCAGAGCGTGGCAGGAGGTGCACGCCGAGAGGAGATTAGAAGAGATGTTATAGGCTTGAGCAGGCAGAAGCAACCTGAGATCTGTAGGATTTTCCCAAAGGGCCTTCAACTTTCATGTGTTTTCTCCCTTCAGACACTGATGTACAGAGCTGCTTTCAAGTTTCAGCTTCTGTTGAAAAAGTCAAATGGGGAGTAGTGGTGGTATTCCACATTGTCTCTGCTATCAGACGCCCGCAGTAGAGCGATGCTGAGCTGGCTCTGATGTGGGGAGAAAGGGGGATGGTGAGGAGGTGCTGCGGGGTGAAGTTCTGGCCCTACTGCAGTCAGGGGAACTCTTGGTGATGAGTGGAGCTGGGTGGTTGAGCTCAGGTTTTACACATGAAGCTGGCTGTTAAATGACAGTCAACAGTACGAGGCACCCCTTTCATCTGGGAATCGCTAGGATGCCCCTTCCTTGCAGCTTTGATAGGCAGATGAAAGGAGACAGATGGGTGAACCTGGGAGTTCCATCAACAGGGCTGGAGCCATCACCCCAAGCAGCCACTTCTTCCCCTCTTCCCACGTGTGGATGTTACCTGCAGCCCTGGATTTGAGTCTGGACACTTAACTTTTGAAGATGGGATAGTTAGGGCTGCTCCAGCCCTGGCCAATGGCATGGAAATACCTAACCACAAACAATTCTATGATGCCTTTGAGAAGTTCTTCCAGTATCCCTCTCTGGAGATGTTTAAAACCTGTCTGGATGTGTTCCTGTGTGACTTGGTCTAGGTGATTCCCCTCTGGGAGGGGGATCAATTGAAAACCGTCGCCTTCAACTGTTCTGTTCCGCTAACCAGCAGTGCTGCAACACTTGGAGCAGCCTTTCTGTGACTGTAACTTGGTATCAGTGAATTTATTACCCATCTGCATGTGGGTCTAACAGACATGCACGTTCTAATTGCAGATTAATTGATGACAGATCTCTCAATGCCCAGATGGGATGTTCCTCCTAATATCACACTGAGTATCGTGACCAAACTCTTACTTGGGGTTTATATGATGCTCCCTGCATTCAATAGGAACCCAGAAATGCTCCCAGAAGATTCCAGACCAGAAGCTCAAGCTAAAATAGAGGCTAATTGCTCATAATTAGTGAATCCCAGAGTGTTCAGTGGGGCTTCAGTATTCTACACTTCACAGAACAGAAGGGATTGGAAAGGACCTTGAAAGATCTAGTCCAATCCCCACACTTCACAGATGAACAGACTTGTGAAGAATTCACAGAGCTTTAGGGTTTGGAAGAGACCTCAGAAGATCTAGTCCAATTCCTCTGCTACAGCAGGGTCACCTAGATCAAGTCACACAGGGGGTGGAGGTGTGTGTAGTGAAGGTACAGTAGCCTGAATAGGGTTATAAATACGTTGATGTGTGCACTGAATTAATGATGTTTAATTAAAAATAACATTAAGGTGTGATAACAGCTCAAATTACTAACTGCAAGGCTTCATCAGCCTTAGGGAGAGAGTTTCCTGAAGGCTTCTGTGCTGTTGTGTTGGATGTAGGACCTCGTTGATGCTGATAAATATGTGAAGGGTGGGTGTCAGGAGGATGGAGCCAGGCTTTGCTCAATGTCGTCTAGTGATGGGACAAGGGACAGTGGGTGTGAGAACAGAGGAGGTTCTACATGAATGTGAAAAGGACCTTCTTCCCAGTGAGGGTGACAGAGCACTGGAAGGGGCTGCCCAGGGAGGTTGTGGAGTCTCCTTCTCTGGCGACCTTGAAATCACACTTGGAGATGTTCCTGTGTGACTTGGTCTAGGTGTTCCTGCTGTGGCAGGGGGATTGGACTGGATGTTCTTTCGAGGTCCCTTCCAATCCCTAATGGTCTGTGATTTGTTTGATGTCCTGAAGTCAGTCGTGTCCTTCATATACAGAGCTGTTGTGGAACAGACATCTAATTACAGAGGCAAATATCCCCCATGAAGACAGAGGGCTGTGGCTTCTCTGATGTCTACTAATCCTGACGCACGCTCTTCTCAATGAGGTTTCATTAGTTCTTTGTGTTACCAGGCAGGATGAATAAATAATAATGAACCTTTTCCAATCCACTGCACAAGCGTTTTGTTCGCTGCAATTTCAGCTCTAAGTGAGACCTAGATTCGATGACAGATACTGTTTGCTGCATTGTGCTGCTGTAATATTCATTTGGCACTGTTGCCAAACTGACTGAAGGCTTAATTCAATAATTTACAGCGCAGGAAAAGATAACAGCTATATCATTTAATGTCCTGCCAGCTGAATACATCCAGCACTTTGTTTCTCTGCAAATTATTCTCTTTTTTTGGGTGTGAAATATCTCTGTCTTGGGAGGATGGTGATTAATTGAGCCCAGATAACTTTTGCCACTGCTAGTGTTGATCAGCCCTCGGTGTTTGCTGGGTGACTCTGAGAGCCCACTGTAACTGTGGGTAAATCAGAGTCATTCAGGTTGGAAAAGACCCTTTGGGGTCAGCAAGTCCAACCATCAGCCCTGCTCTACAAGGTCATCCCTAAACCAGATCCTCCAACACTACATCTAAACAACTTTTAGACACATCTGGGGGCTTTCTGTAGAGGGGGAGGGAGTGAAATACTAATTGGAGTGGACAGATCATGACAAACTACACTTCTTCCTAATCTGTGTGAGGATATATAATAGGGAGATCACAGAACATCAGGGATTGGAAGGGGCCTTGAACACCATCCAGTCCAATACCCTGTATGTTTATTTCTTTAGTCTTAAAGTCATAGAATCACCTTGGCTGAAAGGGACCTCCAGGATCAGCAAGTCCAGCCCTCATACCAACAGCTTCTTAACCCCTAGACCATGGCCTCAAGTGCTCGAGCTACTTGGTTTTTAAACACCTCCAGGGATGGGTTCTCCACCACCACCCTGGGCAGCCTGTTCCAGTGCCCAACCACTCTCTCAGCAAGGAACTTCTTTGTCAGATCCAATCTGAACCTCCTCTGAAGCAACTAGAGGCCATTACCCTTGTCCTATCAATAATTTGGGAGAAGAGAGCAGCAGCAGCCTAGCTTAGCCTCTGTTCAGGTAGCTGTAGAAAGCAAGATGGTCTCTCAGCCTCCTTCTCCAGACTAAATAACCCTCAGCCCTTAATTTCCTCTATGTAGAGACTTTAAGTTTCATTTCAAACCTATTTCTTCACATCCCTACACTCCCTTCTGGAGAAAGAAGATTGCTCCATCACCTGTTCCCTCTACATCCAAACCCAGTCTAGAAGGAGGAATAGCTCTGCCTCTCCTTCCTCCCTTTCACAGAATCACAGAACATTAGGGATTGGAAGGGACCTCAAAAGATCAGCCAGTCCAATCCCCCCCTACCCTTCGTCTAGGTTATGACAAACCAGCTGGGTGGTTTCAAGTCAGCTCAAATACCTTTATTCCAATCTTAAAGTCTTTCGTGACACCAGTCTTCCTGCCCCACAGCAGCCAGACTGGGAGAATAAACTGGGAAAACACTGATCAAATCCAACTGGACTTATTAGGACCCTTCTGCTGCTTCCCCAGTGAGACTGAGATTTTGGCATCGCAAACATGCAGCAGCCTGGTGGATGCTGGGCTTGGCTGGTGTTTTTATAGCTGGTGGTGGATGCAGCTTCATGCTCCATCGTTTTCCTCTGTAGAGACTATGAGCCAAAGTACTTGTCAGTGAAAGCCTTTCAGAAGCTCCAACGGGCAATGGATCAGCCCCTGCTGAGCAAAGTCTGAGCAGCTGATGCTCTGCTTTCTCTTAGGCTTCTCTGTGTGAAGCACTGCGCGGTGTGAGACGTCTGTCCTGTACCTGCGTGTGTGCGATGACTTTCTTGCGTGCAAGGGGGAAGGGGAAGAGATCAGCTTGGAGCGTCTCTGCTCTTCCATTGATATTGAAGGACCTTCTTCCCAGTGAGGGTGCCAGAGCCCTGGAAGGGGCTGCCCAAGGAGGTTGTGGAGTCTCCTTCTCTGGAGATGTTTCAAACCCACCTGGACTTGTTCCTGTGCGACTGGGTCTAGGGGACCCTGCTGTGGCAGGAGGATTGGACTGGATGGTCTTTTGAGGTCCCTTCCAGTCTCTAATGTTCTGTGATCACATCCTACAAAGGAAACTAATTGGTGAGCAAAATACTTTGGTGTTTGAACACTGCACTGTCTCATTGTGCAGTAGCTACTGGGTTTGGATGGCAGCTGCTCTGTTTTGAGGCAGATATTCAGTAGCAAACATCCAGCCCCTTTGGAAGGGTAAAGACACGATGAAAGAGGCGACGGTTGCAAACAGTTTGATTGTACTAAAGCAAACAGTGATTCTTCTTTTGCTTCTGGAGGGCAGGCTTTGAGCTCCTGTGTGTGCTTGGTAGCAAACAAGCTGTCATGGGAAGCAGTTAGTTGGGTTTTGCAGCATGACAAGTCCCAGACCTCACAGAAGCCCGGGTATCGTCGCAGGGGACTGACAGGGCAGGTGGGTGCTCAAGCTCTGTGTAGCTGTTACTTGGGTTTTGCTTATTTACTCTGAATAACTGGAGTGAAGTGGCTGCTTCATGGGTGTTTGCTTCTCCCCACTAGGGCTTAAATTACAGAAACAAATGATGGAAACATTTGGGTTGGAAAAGACCCCTGGGATCATCAAGTCCAACTGTCAACCCTCAACCAGATCCCCCAACACCATATCTAAGCGACTTGTAAACACATCCAGGGATGGAGATTCAACACCCACCCTGGGCGGCCCAGTCCAGAGCCTGGCCACTCTCTGGGAAGGATTTCTTCCTCTTGTCCAGTCTAACCCTCTCCTGTAGAAGCTTGAAGCCCTTCCCTCGGGTTCTGTTGTTAAGGACCTGTGAGCAGAGCCCAGCACCAACATCTCCACATTGTCCTTTCAGACAGTTATAGAGAGCGATGAGGTCTCCCCTCAGCCTCCTCTTCCTCAAACTAACCAGCCCAAACTCTCTCAATCTCTCATCAGATTTATTCTCCAGGCACTTCCCCAGCTCTGTTGCCCTCCTCTGCACTCACTCCAGTCTCCCTTGTACTGCGGTGCCTCAAACTGGACCCAGTACTCAAGGTGTGGTGTCACCAGTGCTGGGAAACAATCACCTCCCTACTCCTGCTGGCCACGGAGTTTCTACTCCGGGCCAGGATGCCACTAGCCTTCTTGGCCACCTGGGCACCCCGCTGGCTCACATCCAGTTGCCTATCAACTAGAACCCCCAAGTCCTTTTCTGCTAGAGTGAAGCTAGTTAGGAACCAGCTGGAAGAGCTTGACATCAGAAATGGCCTTTTATGGAGATGGAGAAGTTTCTGTTCTGCAGTAATGCTCTGAAATGATAGAGGTGATGAAGATAACGGGGTGGGGAAACCCACAGCTGTGGAGAGGATGTGTTTTTGTAGCCCAAGTCACCACCACAGTGAAGAAATCTCAAGACACAGGAAGATCTGTTTAAAAAACAGGCTTTGGGCTGCCACCTACTACTTTCTACCAGGTGATTGATAACTTGGGAATAAAAATCTTGGGAAATAAATCATCTTAAGCAATTAAGGAAATGTCAAAGCAGGCAAGATTAAAAAGGTCTTTATTTTCTTACGTGTAATTGAAGAGGAATGCAAGAGATATTTATAACTTTCTAAACCTAAGGCAGATCCCCATCTAAATTGGATGAATCAGGCAGGAAATTATCGAAATATTTATCGTATTGACTGACTGATTCTCATAAGCTGCTCCTCACAGTATTGACACCCATTTTGTTGATTGAACCAAAATTTGGAGCTTGAACCAAAAGAAATGGTCTTTCTGGAGCAAAAATCGGGGAGAGGCTGCTTCAGAATTGGCTGTTGGCCAGTGAAGGAACTTGAGGGTCAAGCAGAAACATCCCTTCTCTTTCTGTCTTAGTGCTTTGAAAGGACAGTGTAGAGAGGTGGGTGCTGGTCTCTTCTCACAGGTCATCAGAGACAGAAGCAGAGGGAAGGGCTTCAAGCCCCAACAGAGTGGGGTTAGACTGGACATCAGGAAGACATTCTTCCTGGAGAGAGTGGTCAGGCCCTGGACTGGGCTGCCCAGGGTCATGGTTGACTCTTCACCACTGGATGTGTTAAAAAGTCTGTTAGATGTTGTGTTGGGGGATCTGACCTTGTAGGGTAAGCTTGATGGTTGGGTTTGATGATCTCAAGGGTTTTTTCCAACCTGAATGCTTCTATGGTTCTTTGTCTTGCCATATGGCTACAGAACTGCTGTCTGGTGCCTTTCTGCACCTGGGGGATTTGAATTCATTACCTTTGCTCTTCTTAGCAGAATCATCATCCCAGTTCAGCTCTGCTTTGGCCATTAAAGAGTGAAAGAGGAGGAAAACATGTTCCTGTGCAGCTTGGTCTAGGTGATCCTGCTGTGACAGGGGGGTTGGACTGGATGATCTTTTGAGGTCCCTTCCAATCCCTCATGTTCTGTGCTTCTGTGGAAACAACAATGTGGTTTTCAAGCACTGTGCCCTGGTCCAACTGGGTAAAAAGATTGGACTGGATGATCTTTTGAGGTCCTTTCCAATCCCTAATGATCTGTGATTCTTCTCTTCTGGTCATCTTTGAGTGTCTGCTTTTGGCTGGCTGTCATGTAGTAGGTTGGAGGCACCTTTAACCTGAATGAGTATGGCTGGTTTGACGAGCTCTGCTTCCTAGTGTAGGATCAGCTGCAGATCTGCCTCACCCTTAGAATAGTTGTTTTGTTATTGTTTTGGCAACCCAGCAGAAAAATTCTCTGCCATCATAGGCAGCAGAAGGGAAACAGTGACTTAAACAGTCTGCATCTCGGGAAAAGCTGGTTGGGATTCCATGGGACATGGCTGTTGCCATCAGAAACCTCCTGCACTTCAGGAGGCTTCTGGAAGCAGGGAGGTGCAGTAGCTCCCTGTGAAAGGACGTCATCAGCCTCCGTTGCGGAGAGCATTGGGCATCCAGAACGCAATTAGCTCTGTCTGCTCCGCTCCTGCGTCAAGCGCTGAAAGCTCCCAGGCACTTTTAAAATAAATAGAGTGAACGCAGACAAATGAATCCGAACTCTGCTAAGTATCATTAACTAAGATCTGCTTTATTACTGGCAATTAAACAGTGAAAGTCAAAACACAGGCTATCATTATCACTCATTGATTAAAAACCAGTTAGAACATGGCATTGCGAACCAAGCCAGCGCTCCGCTCGTTACGCGTTTCAGCAGGAGCGGCGGCACAATATTTCAGAAATAATTAGGAGCGCAGCACAGGCCATCAGCGCTAATGCTCTCCAATACAGTTGCCAAAGCAAACGATTATGGATCAGCCAAAAGATGCTCTCTGAAGCCATCGTCTCTTATGGCAGTTTAATGTCTTCACAATGGCTGTTCTTTCTTTTTCATCCTGAGCAAACACTAATGAATCAGTGGGGATTGGAAGGGGCTTTGGGTCATGGAACAGTGGGGATTGGAAGGGGCTTTGGGTCACAGAACAGTGGGGATTGGAAGGGGCTTTGGCTCACAGAACAGTGGGGATTGGAAGGGAACTTGAAAGATCATCCAGTCCCATCCCCCTCCCACAGCAGAATCACCTAGACCAAGTCACACAGGAACACATCCAGGTGGGTTTTCAACATCTCCAGTGAGACTCCACAACCCCCCAGGCAGCCTGTTCCAGTGTGCCATCACCCTCACTGGGAAGAAGTTCCTTCTCACATTCATATGGAACCTCCCCTGTTCCAGCTCATACCCACTGCCCCTTGTCCTATCATTAGATGCCTCTGAGCAGAGCCTGGCTCCATCCTCCTGACACCCACCCTTCATATATTTATAGACATTAATAATGTCACCTGTCAGTCTGTTTTTCCAAGCTCAAGAGACCCCGCTCCCTCAGCCTCTCCTCATATTGGAGGTGCTCCACTCCCTTCACCATCCTTGTTGCTCTATGCTGGGCTCCCTCCAGCAGCTCCACGTCCTTCTGGAACAGAGTGGCCCAGATCATCCAGTCCAACCCCCTGCTACAGCAGGATCACCTACACCAAGTCACACAGAGACACATCCAGGTGGATTTTTAACTTCTCCAGAGAAGCTGGTTTTGGTAGTGGCATCCAAAAATTTCCCTTCACTTGAACAGAGATTGAGGGGCTGGAAAGGGTCCTGAGGAGCAGTGAGGCTGAGGAAGGGGCTGGAGGTGAAGGCTATTGAGGAGAGGCTGAGCGAGCTGGAAGTGTGGCTCTGTGAATGCTCATCTTGGGCAAATGACTGCCGGCAACTGAGTTGCTCTGGCAATTTTTGTCTCTGGGCTGTTTTAGAGGAGCTCATACCAACAGGCTGATGTACAGCAAGCTGGGAATGTCTCGCTGTCAAATTGCTGCTCTTTTCCATTCGAGTCAAAATGACCTTTATCTGCTCCAGCCTTCCAAAAATGACAGTGAAAACAGCAAAACAAAACCGGCTGAAGGCAGAGGGGAAGAGCTCGCCCAAAAACCAGGCTGACGGGGCTGCGCAGACACCCCGCTTGGGAGTGGAGATGAAGGGAAGGGTTCAGCAGGCAGGGCTAACCTGCCTGTGCAGGTCTTGGGGCTACCTTGGCTTGCTGGCTGTGCGGGTCTCGGGGCTACCTTGGCTTGCTGGCTGTGTCAGCAGCCTTGAATTACACTTGAATACGGTGATTTTGTCCTGCTGCTGGGGGGGTTTGATGTTTTGCATAAAAAGTGCTAGTCCAAAGCCTTTTCAGGTGGCCCTGTCTACTCATCATGAGGCAGTCCCTCCAGAGAATGGGGTCATGGAATCATTAGGGATTGGAAGGAACCTCAAAAGATCATCTAGCCCAATCCACTTGCCACAGCAGGATCCCCTAGACCGAGTCACACAGGAACACATCCTAGGGGAGTATTAAACTTCTCCAGTGAAGGATGTCCCTCTCCAGAGCATAAGATGCTGCCCTACTTGAGATGATGTGTGGTTGGTTTTCTTGTTGATACTTTTCCTGAGGAAAGCTGTGGTTAGGAATTCTTGTCATAATGCCCCCTCTCTCTGGTATCTGCTTGTTTTCTGTCTTGTAGCTCACCAGTGCTAGTTTATCTGCCTGATATCTCATTACCCTCTTAGCTGTTTCCTTCTATCTCTACTTTGTAATCTGGCAATTGTAAGGGATGGGATTGATTTATTAATAGAAAAAATATTCTATTTCCATCCAGATCTTCAAAAGCTGTAATTTCAAATCAAGCCTTTGCCTGTCCTATCATCACAGTTACTTAGCAGAACCACTTCTCCAGCTGGGACTTATGCTGATCCCTCCGTGTTGCTGTATTTGAAGCTCAGGGCACACTTTGGTTTCTACTCTTGTTCATCGATTCATTTAAACATCCTGGGTTTTCAGAAGCTCACAAACTGCTCAAAGACTTGTGTGTTCTCCCCAACTGAACACTTTGAAGTGCAGGTGGAAGAACTGAGACCAGGCTCCGGACCTCCTCATCTTTGTCATAGAGAATCACAAAATGATTGAGGCTGGAAAAACCCTCTGAGCTCATCCAGAATAGGACCTAACATCATCCTGTTGGCCAGATCAGAGCACTCAGGGCCAAGCCAGGTTGGCCTTCAACACTTCAGGGATGGGGACTCCCCCACTGCCCTGGGCAGTCCAGTCCAGGCTCTGATCTCCCTTTTGCTGAGGAAGGGCGTCCTGACATCCAGCCTCCCCAGGCAGCTTCAGGCTGTGCTTTCTCATTCTGTTGCTGGTTGCCTGGGAGAAAAGCCCCTGGACCTGACTCCAACCTGCCTTCAGGGAGTTGGAGAGAGGGAGCAGGACCCCCTGAGTCTCTTCTTCTAGAGGCTGAATACCCCCAGCTCCATCAGCCTTTCCCTCCAGTCCCTTCCCCATCCTCATGGCTCCTCTGGACCTGCTCCAGTGTCTGCTGCTTTCTTGAGCTGAGGGTCCCAGCACTACCCCCAGTACTGGAGGAGAGGTCTCCCCAGTGCAGGGGGAGAACCCCGTTGAGGTCTCTCTGGGCAATTCTGTGCTGTCTCTCTGCTTGTGCTGGCTGCAGGAAGGGAGCCCAGGCAATCTATGTTCTGAACGGCCCGGTGGGATCTTTAGTGTGGGGACAATAATGAAATGCAGGGAAAACATCTCACACTTACTGCTTTCTGGGTCATTTTTCTCTAATCCAAAAATGACCCAAATGCTGTAATTCTGCAGAAATCCTGCATCCTTGGGTTGTGTGGTTTTTTTCCTCCCTCCAGTAGGAACTGATAACAGGCTGCTAAATTACTGCTTAATAAATCACTAAATGAGTGCCATCGAAGATAACGGGGCATTCGGTGATGACTGTTGAGAAGTGCAGCGAGAACTGCATGAGGACTCTGCTTTGAGGGAGATTGGAGCAGTCATCTCATCTGTGCTCAAACTGAAGCACATTTTGGCGGGGGGGGGGAATAAAAGCAGAGGGGTTTGGTGCCATAATGCACCAAAGGAAGAAGCACTCTTGATGTGGGAGCTGCTTCTCATCACAGAGACCTTGAGCTGGGGAAGAGCGTTTGAATTATGGGGATGATGTGCGAAGGAGAACGGAATCAATGCACAGATGAAATGCAAAAGGCAAATCCCAGATAGCATTAAGTAAGGAAAACATCACAGAATCACAGCACACTAAGGATTGGAAGGGACCTCAAAAGGTCACCCAGTCCAATCATCCCTCTGCAAGAGGATCCCCTAGACCAAGTCACACAGGAACATATCCAGGTGGATCTTAAACATCTCCAAAGAAGGAGACTCCACAATCCCCTGGGCAGCCCCTTCCAGTGCTCTGTTGCCCTCACTGGGAAGAAGTTCCCTCTCACATTCTTATAGAACCTCTTATGTTCCAGCTCACACCCAGTGCCCCTTGTGCTATCACTAGATGACACTGAGCAGAGCCTGGCTCCATCCTCCTGACACCAACCCTTCACATATTAGTCAACGTTGTGTTTTACAGATGAAGATTCCCATTTTATTCCTTCAGATGAGTTAATTTTTGGTCAGGAACCAGAATGAGCCTTGGGATCCTGCTGTAGCAGGGTGATTGGACTGGATGATCTTTTGAGCTCCCTTCCAATCCCTAATGTTCTGTGATTCTAGGATTCCCAGGGAGGTGGTTGAGTCACCACCTCTGGATGTGTTCAAAGATCATTTGGATGAAGTGTTGAGGGATCTGGTTTTGGGGTCAACTTGGAAGGTAGGGTAGGTGGTTGGACTCAATGACCCCAGGGGTCTTTCCCAACCAGAGTCATTCTGTGATCCTACAGTTCTGGCAAAAAATCTGAACCACTACTTGAAAATTCAAAGCAATCCACATCTAGTTTAAAGAAAACTCACGTGAGCTTTTATGCCAGAGACTGATGAGTAAATTACTGCATCTAAAGGACTAATTTCTGGGGAAAAAGCTGAGGAAAAGAGCATTTGTGTCAGTCCAAAGCCGGACACTCACTGCCAGCTGGAATAACAAACCCCCGATGTCACATTGCACTGACACTTGACTAAGATGTCCGTATAATCTTCCAGAGAGCAGACACGTAGAGACACCAGCAGGCAGCAAACAAATGCCCTGAGACGTGCCGTGAGTGCCATCGGGTGCCGTTATTGAGGGAGGAGATGTGTAATGCCCTACCTTCTTCCCTTTAAAACCCCACAGTCTAAGCCTGCCTAAACTAGAGTGGGATCCACCATTGATTATGTCATTCTCCAGAAATAGGACCTTCAGTTGGTTTGTCATGATTCTGCTGGCGATACGAAGCAGCGGGCACGTTGAGTATCAGTGAGGATGATGCGATTCTCCAGCTACTACAAGTCGAGCAAATACGTTCTCAGCCTTCTGGGACAAGCTTTCCTGTAGATGGATGACTCCAGATTTGATGTATGGACTGAAACACAGCAGTCCCTCAGACACCTCGATGGTGCCTTTCAAGTAGTTTTGTCTATACAGATGTGAAGGGTGGGTGTCAGGAGGATGGAGCCAGGCTCTTCTCAAGGGCATCCAGTGATAGGAGAAGGGGCAATGGGTGTGAGCTGGAACACAGGAGGTTCCACATTAACGTGAGGAGGAACTTCGTCCCACTGAGGGTGACAGAGCCCTGGAAGGGGCTGTCCAGGGCTGATGATCTATGAGGTCTCTTCCAACCTTGATAATACTGTGATACTGTTTGTGGAGTCTCCTTCTCTGGAGACATCTCAAACCCACCTGGATGTGTTCCTGTGCAACTAGATCTAGGTGATCCTACTGTGGCAAGGGGATTGGGCTGGGTGATCTTTTGAGGTCCCTGCCAATCCCTCAAGTTCTGTGATTCTGTGAATATTTTAAAAAATTAAGGACCTAAGTGTTTAATTGGTGAAGGAAATGAATTCAAATCTTCCTCGGAGATGGTTTGTCTCTGATTGTGTATAAAAATCAGACATGCAGATTATTTATGCTAAAGCTTATCCAGCTGTTAAATTTGCGCTTCTCTACCTCTCCAGATATTATTAAATAAACCATTATATCACAGAAAATCCTCAAAATAGATATGGAAACAAATCAGTGTGGAAAAATATGGGTGTATTCACACATGTACAGAACACCAAGGATTGGAAGGGACCTCCAAAGATCAGCCAGTCCAATCCCCCTGACACAGCAGGATCCACTTGCACAGGAACATGGCCAGGTGGGTTTGAAATGTCTCCAGAGAAGGAAACTCCACAGCCTCCTGGGCAGCCCCTGCCAGGGCTCTGTCCCCCTCACTGTGAAGAAGGTCCTTCTCAGATTGATGTGGAACCTCCTGTGTTCCAGCTCACACCCACTGCCCCTTGTCCTGTCACCAGATGACTCTGAGCAGAGCCTGGCTCTGTGCCTTCAGCATTAGGGGACTATTCTTGAACCCTTTAACAGCAGATGACGGTGATGTTGCATCGTGAGGAACAGAAGCTCTTCTGGTCTGTAACCAGACTGCTGTGACACCGAGGACCTGCACCTCTCTCTGAGGCAAATCAGTGGAGCCCCTCAGCACTTCCATTTTGGCAGCTGCATGATACAGGTTGGGAAACCATCAACTTGTCTGCAGGGGAGGCTAGGGGTTAATTTAGTGAAAAACATAAGTGTCGACTAATTAGAAGATGACGGGTTAGAGCTGATAAGGTCACTTGTCAGGCGACTACCAATTCAATATCTATTGCACAAATGACTGCATTTTCTCTGGCCTGGAGCAAACTGTGCTCTGCAGAAGCACAAATATTTACAAGGGAGGCAGGAGGACAGGCTTTAATTTCCACCGCGTTCAGCGCAAAGCAGAATGAGTCTGGTTAGAAGCAGTAGTTGGAGGTGTAGCGTGGTGTTCTCCTGCAAGTTGCATGATGCCATCAGTGATTTTGGTTGGTTTAGACTAATCTGAGTGAAACAGGAGTGTTTTTAATGCTCCACGAGACACTAGGTAGATCTTACTCTGAGCCACAAGGTCATGTTCCAGGGTGAGTTCAGAGTGCCTCTCTGTGGGATGGAGATGTGGTTTGAGAGCAGCAGCCTGGGTATCTGTTGGGGCAGTGTAGGTCTGTCCAGGAGCACGCAGCATGAAATGCCTGAGTCCCGCTGTCTCAGGAGCCTTTTTCCAGCTGCTGGTAGAGCAGGGAGAGGAGGAGAAAAAGACCATCACCTCTATGGGTTGGATACAAGCAAGGAGAAGCTGTGTGTCCAGAACAGCTCCAGCAGCATGATCTCAGTTCAAAGAACCTTTTCACACTCCACTCAGAGTCACTTGGGTGGGAAAAGACCTCTGGGATCATCAAGTGCAACCATCTACCCTACCTTCCAAGTTCACCCCTAAACCAGATTCCTCAACACCTCATCCAAACAATCTTTGAACACATCCAAGGATGGCAACTCAACCACCTCCATGGGAAGTAGGTGCTTGACTACCCTTTCTGTGAAAAATGACTATAGGATGAATGGCACAGAAATGGTGTTCCCTGGGCTCCTAGAGCTGTGTGAAAGGTCTGCAATGGACAGGTCAGATGTCCTATCACACTTACTCCAGACCCACCTCGGTAAGCCTTGTAGCCACTGATGTGTGTGCTCTCTAATGACCCAACAGTGACCTTCTGGGATCTTCTGTTTCTTTGGGAACAGGATTGGATGATGTGCCCAGGCAAATAACAAAGTGAGGTGACTGTTTCAGAGCCAATATTATCCCAAGGAATGGTATGATTGGGCAGATATTCTAGGGAGTCATGCTGCAAGGAAAAGACATTTTAAAGCTACGGTGCCTTTGCTTGCTGATATCTTGAAGAGGTGGATTACCTCAGTAATCATAGAATAACAGAATTATTGAGGCTGGAAAAGGCCTCTGAGCTCATCCAGCCTGGACCAGGACCTAACATTGCCACACCAGGACACTAAGGGTCACAGCCAGGCTGCTCTTCAATACCTCCAGGGATGGGGACTCCACTGCTCCCCTGGGCAGTCCAGTCTAGGCTCTGAGCACCCTTTCCATTAGGCTTCCTAACATCCAACCCTCCCCTGGTGCAGCCTCAGGCCCTGTCCTCTCAACCTGGTTCTGGTTGTCTGGGAGAAGAGCCTGACCCCCAACTGACTGCAACCTCCCTTCAGGCAACTACCAGATAGAGAGTGATAAGATCCCCCCTCCCCCCCGAGTCTCCTCTTCTCTAGGCTAAACACCCCCAGCTCCCTCAGCCTCTCCTCATCAGACTTTCCCTCCAGTCCCTTCCCCAGCCTTGTTTCTCTTGTGGACCTGCTCCAGCCCCTCAATCTCTTTCTTGACGTGAGTGGCCCAGCACTGCCTCTAGTACTGGAGGGGAGGGCTCCCCAGTGCACGTTACAGGGGGAGAATGACCACACTGACCCAAGCCACCATCCTGCTGGCCACGCTATTGCTGC